>WAAE01014083.1:0-157599 GCA_013400495.1 Nicator chloris | reverse complement strand
ATTTAACAACAAATTTCCAGCCTCCCAGTCTGGAAAAGACAAGCTGTATGACCACAGAGAGTGGGACGGGGTGGAATTGCCCCTTCTTTATTTGTGCTCCCAGGCTCCCTCCAAGGGTGGGATCTGCTTAAGCCCAGTCCCATAGAGTAGGGAAAATGACTCATTCCTGGAAAGTCCACTGTTGGTTTTGTGAGAAACGATGCTCACTTTTAAAATTTCAAACGTTTATTAAACCTTAACAAAATACAACAAAAGACTGAAAAAGCAGGAAGAGCGACGCCGGCGACGTGGAACTAAACCGCCATGTGCTCGTCTGCAAAATGGCTGCACCGCCTTTTATACCCCTGCTGGCACACCAGCCAACCTTGGCTCCGCCCAGCCCCTGTCAGTCAACTTCTCTTCGCCGCCCATTGGTGGAGATCACTGTCTTGCAATTTGATTGGAAGCCAGGCGTTGCCACAGTAACAAGCCGTCCCTCCCCAAATGCCCAGACTGCCAAGGGTGTCCCGTGTCAAGAATACAAGGGGGCGGAAAGGGGACGCCTCACAATAACAGGACTGTACATCCACAAAACTTCTTCTAACGTACACATAATATTCCTCCCTTAATTGTGAGAGACAGCCACGGCGTCGCTCACCTATAACAGTTTGACAGTCTACTTCAAAAGTCTGCTTTATTTTTTTTCTTCTGGTAGGTAATGAACTGAAATCATAGCAGAGAGTTTTGAAGGAATTGTTTCCTTTATCGGATTTCTGAAATTATGATCTCTGTATTTGCTCGGGTCCTGCTGAACTTCTCTGCTGTGATGAATCTGCTCCAGGAATCCTTCAAGCGTGCCATGCTGCTTTGGAAGCCTTTGTACCCTGGCAGAACCAGCCAGCTGACACTGGCAAGGTAGCATTTTATGCATCTTGCAGTTCAATTGACAAATTCTTTAGTTTTGTTTGGTTTGGGTTTTTTTTAATCTTATTTTAGATTTTGCAGCTTTATCATTTTAGAGAACAATGACATTTAATTTTCTAGATACAAAACCAATTGTGATAAAGTCACAATGCAAAACGTTTTGGGAGAGAAGCAAAGATAACATGGCAAAGTATACTGGTTTTAAAAAGCTATTCTTCTTGTTCTTGGAAAGCAATTTGGCTTCTTCCCATCTCCCCTGAACTTCCTGTTCTTAAATGACCTCCCAACAGATAGTGATTGTCCTTATATCCTTTCAAAATCTCGCTCTGTCTAACACGGGCAGGAGGCTGGAATTCTTTTGTTCTGACCTCAGATAAAAGTCTTGGGACATGGCAGTGGGAAATAAATTAAGCAATTGTTAGAGAGCTATTTGGGGGTTTAGTAACTACACTGGGCACTCTTATTTTAAGCTTCTAAGTTTTAACAAACCAAACAACATTCAAGGGAAGAACTGTCAAATGTGGACAGAAAACTGTCCTGAGGGTAAGTGTGAGGGTGGTTAATGTCTGTCTCCTCTGGGCACTTCAGCTGGCCATTGAAATGTGCTTTGTGTTTATTCAGCGTTGTTGCCATTGGTGATTTTCTTCCTTTACTGAGGATTTGGGCATGGGAATGTCCCTGTAACAAAGCAGTGCCTTCACCTCCAGGCCTGGCAGTGCTGCAGTTGTCTCGGGCTCTAGCTTCTCCTGCTCTAAATAGAGCACATCAACTCTGTAGCCTTGGCAGCAGGAGTAGATTTTAAGAATACAAACAAAACTGACGTGTCAGTCTCCTGCAGGCTGTCAGTGGACTTTTGTGCTCAGCTGCCCTTCTTGCTTTCTCTTTTAACCTTTTTTTTTTTATTTTAACTTCTTCCTAATCTCTACTGTTAAGGGAAATAGAGACCTGTTTATCTCAATAGCATTTCATATTGCTTAATTCTAGAAAATTATTAGTGGGATTATCTGACCCATCCTCTGCAATCTGATCTCTATCTTATTCCTCTGCTTGTTATTTTTTTTTTAATTATTATCAGATCAGAAAGTGAAAATTGTCCTGTATGGAGACCAAAGGTGCCAGCCTTGGCCTCTTAGAAGAGAATGTCAATTTTGTAGCTTTGTTCATTTATCACAAGTAATGTAACTGTTTCATACCAGGCCTCCCCCCATTTAGGTTTTGGTAAGAGTTTATTTTATAAACAGGACCCTGAGTCAATTTACTGCTTGTCCTACCATCCCAGACCAGGGTGACAAGCCACAAGTAACAGCCCCAGTGACTGCCCCCAAAATGTGCAAATACAGAAAAAGAGCAGACCTTTCGTATGAGCAGGTTGCCAGCCTTCTTGTTGGAGAAGCAATCAGAATCAAAACGGGTTATTCCAGCTGCTTATTTCACAAATGGAATAGATGTTGATCCACTGAACCTTATGACTGCTGGCATGAAAGAGGCATTGACACTGAGAACACACAGAGAATGTTTACAGAGGGTAATCCCTCCTCCAGTGATAGCCACAAATACTGTCCTAGTGAATTTCACAGTCCAAGTTCTCTTCTGCAGCATGTGAAAGCTTTAAAGTGTCCCAGAAAGCCTTCAGGGACTTTGAAGGATTCTGTGGAATACCAGTTGTTCTAGACCTGGCTCTCTGAACACAGCAAACAGCCATCATTGCCCTGAAATCGTTTCTGAAGCCAGGTTTCAGACAGGAAAATACACAGTTGTTGAAATGCTGACTTTTGTGCTGCTGATAAAAGGGAAGATAGCAAAACTAAACACCTAACATTTGCTAGTGCTGTCTCATTTCAGCTGAATTATCAGCTAATTAGGGAGATCTTCATTGGTATCCTTTTTTGCATTGCCCTTTCTGACTGGTTCCTTTACTTGCATATAAACGGCAGCACCGCAGCTGAAGACTTGTTGGTGCTGTGATAGTTTGATTCCCTGCCTTCATGTGGTTGTGTGGGCATGCAATCTGATCTGCAGAGTGTGCTTTGCTCTCATCTCATCTCATCTCTTATGGTTCTGGGAATGTAAAGTTTGGGTATACTTGGATTGCCAGTAACTTCTATGACCTTGAAGTGTTTAAAAATTTAATGCGTAAGATACCAGTTTTAATGGTGATTATTGAAGTATGTGACAGTGGAATTTTGGTTGACACGTTGTCATTAGTATGTATTTTAATTAACAAATAGCTGGACAAAATAGAAACCAGTCAGTTCTCTCCTTTAGCTGTAGAGAAAATGGTTGGAAGGGACCTCTGGAAGTCATCTAGTCCAACCCCCAATATTTTTAATCTCTATGGAGCACATTCATTCCTGATGGATAATTATAAAAACCTTGAAAAACCACGCGGAATACATGCTTGCAAACTTGATCAGGTTTGAGTTTTTTAAAAGATAATTCCTTGTTACTTTTGAATTATTCTTACAGGTTTTAATTAAAATTCAACTTTTTAAAATTTTTGAGTGCAGAGGTATTTGAACGGGTCACAAAATTGAATCTTCATTTCTTACCCAGAGAAATGAATTAATGTATAGCCCCAAAGAAATGCACAAAAACAAACACTTTAATCTGCTATAGTTCTTAATTTATGGCCCAGCAGTTTCTTGAAACAGGCTGAGTATTTCCCTGTTGTAACATGCCCAAATTAACATTTTATGCGTCTTTTCTTTAATAAATACAAATTCAACCCTGAAAATGGAGCCGATGAAGTCAGTGGTTGCTATGGAAAAGTTAATTTGATACATAAAGCTGGAATTGGATGTTTGTTTGCCCCTGACTTGCAGCTTCTCCTCATCCTCTCCCGGTCAGTAACTGCTGCCTTTTGCAAGGCGTCCAGAGGGATGATGTGAGTGTCCTGCTCCGGGCAAAGTGAGCCAGAGCAGCTTTGTGATTTAAATGAGTGATCTGAGCTAACTTGTGTGAGTCTTTGAGTGATGAGATAGGCTCTTCTCTTGCTTCTGAAGTGGAGGTGGCAGGACCTGGGCGAGAGGCAGGTGGCAAGATCATGTGGTTAATGTTGTTTTCTAATTTAGATTTAGATCTACGTGTTACAGTGTTTTTAGGACAAGGGCTATTCCTACATCTTGTTTTACAGCAGATTTATCACCAGACTGTGCTAAAGCTTGTTTTATAGCAGTGCTACTACATTCTTACTCATGCCTGTTTTAACCACTGATTGTCCTCTGTTCTTCAGAGGAGATGGGGTAGGACAGGACATGTTTTGGGGTTGGAGAAGAACTGCACTTCTGGGAACATGCACATTTTCATTTTGATGATTGGGACATCAGGGGCTCCAATTCAGGCTATGTCTGAATGTTTTCTATTGGTTTTAGCCCAGCACAAATTGCTGGTCTCTCCTGGTCATCATCACATGAATGATTTTTCTTCTTTTCCCTTTAAGGAAGGAGAACTGTACCTGAATTTCAGTTTTCAGGTTGAAGTTTTACAGCACAAGGGAAGATCCTTGCCTCTTCTGCCTCAGTAGTGAATGAAGCAAGTCCAGGTACTTATTTATTCACTGACTGCATCCCCAGTGCATGTACTGGGGAGACAGCATTTTCTAAAAATAGAGCTACATCTTCAGAAAAAAAAATCAGCTGATATAATTAGAAAAATATACCAATATCTTCTCACATCCACATCCCTTGACCCTTCCATTCTTAAACTAAATCAGTGTACTTCAGCCTGGAGAAGAGAAGCTTCAGGGTGACTGAACTGTGGCCCTCCAGTACCTGAAGGGAGGCCACAAGAAAGATGGAGAGAGACTTCCTACGAGAGCCTGGAGTTACAGAACAGGGGGAAATGGCTTCAAACTGGGAGAGAGGAGTTTTAGATTAGATCTTAGGAAAAAATCCTTCCCTGTGAGGGTGGTGAGACCCTGGCATAGGTTGCCCAGAGAAGCTGGGAGGGGGAACACTCCATCCCTGGGAGTGTTCAAAGCCAGGGTGGACAGGGATTGGAGCAACCTGGGATAGTGGAAGGTGTCCCTGCCCCTGGCAAGGGGTGGCACTGGATTGCATTTAAGGTCCTTCACCCTTCTATGATTCTCTGTTACTTAAAAGTTAAGTAATAGTTGAGATCAAATCCAAGTTGAGCTCGTTTTATTTAGATGTACACCAGTCAGACTATCTCAAGCAGATAGATAAGGCTGGCAAGAAAGGTGCATATTTTAATACAGTGTACATGTGTTTGCCCCAAGCCTTCTAATTTAAAATTTCCAGCTGAGTTTGAGTTTTGTCATTTCTGCTGAAATGTGTTTGGAGGATTATGTGCTGATCTGGGAGAGGTTCAAGAGGGGGTTCATGTTCTGGGAGGGAGGCTGAAGTTGGATTGTAGGGCAACAGGCATGTGCCCTGCACTGCATTGGAAAACTGCTGTGTTCCAAACATGAGGAACTGAAAGGAAAAATATGGTTGCAGAAGTTAAAAGATGTGGAAAGGAACTCAACAGAGAAGTCCTCTTGGTGTCCTGAATACCAGGGATTAGATTAGGTGTGGGGGAAAGGAGTGTCTACACCTGAATTTAGGAACCAAGATTGTATCTTTGTGGTGAAGACAGGCCAAAGGACATTTGAACCATCTATTTTCACTGCCATCTGGTTGTAAGGATCCTGATCCTTTTATCAGTGTTTTCTCCTGCTTCGTAACTACTGAGATAAAAATCCAAGGCTTTCTTTTTTTGGTTGTGAATATAATCTGCTGCATCCCTAGTCCATATTTAACATATGTTATTTACTCATGTCAAATCCATGCCAAACCTACTGTGGAGCAGTTCTCTTTCTACAACTCCAAATGAGCAGGAATGCCAAGTCATAGGAGGCACTTCATTGCTGAACAGTTAAACAGGAGTTTTGTATTAACTGGGATGTGTCCTTTGGAAAGAAGTTAGTGTCATCTTTATCTTGTGAGGCTCTTTGGTTAATTGGCATGATTTTTTATGAATTGCTGTTCTTAACTGACACAGCTGGAAGTTCTTGCATTGAATAGAATTGATAATGTTGATAATGTTTGAAAAATCTAGAGCTAATCCACAGTGAAATAATTTTACAGTCTCAGAGAATGAAAAGTCTAATTCTGTTTTGTAACACTCAATAATCCTGTTTATAGTCTGAAAAAGTAATGTGTGTCATGTAGCCTTGGAGGCTGGTACTTACCAGCTGTTATTCCTTCTGAGTATTAAAATTGGGTTCCAAGTCAGCACCTCATTAAAATACCCCTAAACCAGCTCTTTCCAAGCTGATGGCTTCCAACTGGAAACTTAAATAAGTCTGTGATAAGAGAGCACCAGTGGAGACATTGTCAGCAGCCTGTCCATGTGCCCTGAGGTGTTGGTTTTAGAAGTGCAGTAATCATGAGAACTGTCAAAATCCACTGGAGTAAAACACTTGTTGTACTTTTACCTTGCTGAAATGGCAGACTTTCCTGATAAGAACATTTAGATACCAAATCCATGGTATAACTGAATTAACAGCCACCAGCTGTCCCCCTGAGACACTCTTTGTAATTCTGGTTGTCCTAAAGACATCCCTATATTTGAAGTTGTCATTTCCTAGAAGTTAATTCTGCCTGTAGTGCAGTGTTTACCTGCTGGCATGTCGTTCATGCCCTGGAAGGCAATTTTCAGTGGAAATGACTGCTCAGAAAGCAAAGCAAACAGGCTGTTGTGCACACATCGGAAAGCACGGAAACCACTGACGTGCAACTACTGAAGCTGTTCTTCTACATTACTTGTAATTGTTTAAAAAGGAGCAAGTCTGAAGCACCTCGAAGTTGGAGGTGAAAGGGCTGACGTGGGTAGGAAAACTTGGGATGGGAGGTGGCCTGTCAGCACAGGAACTGGAACAGTCAGGGAACACTGACATGGGCCACCTGGGCACTTGTAGAGAGTTTGTCCTTTTGCACAATTCAATTATTTTTCCTGCTGGGAAAAACCCATTTTTCTGTGGGTCTCCTGTTAGTGGATTTTTGGCCCCATTTGCTGAGACAAGGCTGACACTGGCTTCTCCAAAGGATTGGGTAAATGAGTTCTCTCTGTCCCCACTGGAATGGAAGCTGGGAAGACAAAATACACCAGAACTTTTGTTGTCATCCCTGGCTGTGTGTGTGGGTGCTGGATAATGTAGCAGAGTGCTGAACTCTTATGCCTTAAAACTTTAAAGATTTAAGAGGTATCATTTGGTGTAGTAAAGCTCTTTGCCATGTCGCTCTCTAAATAAATACTGTATTTTACTCACTGATAGTCTAATACCTTTTACCAGCTCTGAAGGATGGAAAAAAATTTGGAATATACTTTTGAAAATTATGAGAAACTACAGGGGAAAAAAATAAGAGGTCTAAGGAGCTTTGAGAAGCTTTTCCTTTAGAGTGCTCCAGGATTTTCTGTATTGGCTGGAGGTTTTGCAGCTGTTTTTATCCTAATGTTAACATATTAGGTTACAGGAATCTTTCCACTTAATTGAACAAACACAGGAGAGTATTTATGTAACTGAAGATCTGCAACTGCCAGCAGAATTAATTAGGAGAGGAATAATTAGGCAAATAGTAGTGTCCAAATGGTCCCAACAGAAAAATGTATTGAAATCCCAATAGAAATCTCATTAATGTTGTTGTTTCTGATGAGCTGTGCCTTTTGCAGTATCATAATGGGAGGCAAATGTGGAAGGATCTCAGTGGGGTGTCAGCTTGGGTATGAGGCAGAAACAATATCAAGGTTTTAAGCTGTCTGGTCTCATTATTGTCACTTAGTCATGGCTGCAGCTCCACTATCTGCTTAAAAGCCTCCTGTGACTGAATGAGCCACTTTAGGGTGAAATAGGTACAGAAGAGAACATTTCAGGTTAGTATTTGGTGTGGAATTGTTGCTTCATGCATGGGAAACAAGTTGTGTCTTATGCTGAGCAGATAACCCAGGAAAAAATGAGACAAATGGAGCTTATTTCAAGTACTTCTGCTTGAATTTGTCAGTTTACTGCTTCAAAGAATGGAGAAGTTAACGAGCACATTATCTCAGACTTTCCACTGTAATGTCACTCATGCAGAGGAATAAAAAAAGGTTAAGGTGATGTGGTATTTATAGTGGCTGTTCTAGGAAGCAGGTTCTTGATCTGTCCCATGGTCAGTGAGGGAAAATACCTTAGAAATTGTCCTGCATCAGGGAAGTTGAGTTTTCCCTACTTCCCCCTTCTTTTGTCACCTGAGAATCTTTTTTAGCTCTGTTACAAATTACTGTATTGTAATTCTGAGTGCATTTTTCAAACTTATTTCATAGGTGCATTGGAATGGACGAAAAAGTATTGTACTGTGAGAACAGCTTTAATCAAAACCTATCAGTAAAACAAAAGCCTTTCACAAAAGATCATTCAGAGATCCCAGCTTGGAAAAGCGTTACTTCCTCAGAAACAACCTCCTCTGTGCCTTCCAGCTGGGGCCTGGGGAGGTTAAGGGAGATGTTTAAGGGTCACAAATACCATCTGAGGCAACACTGATAATATAAATTATCTCACAAAACTCTAGTTTTTAACCAAGCTGGAATTCTGGCTCTCGTTACTCTGCCAGCAAGCTACTACTACCCTCCTGAATTGATCTTGTAACAGGGTTTTGATAACATTTTGATCAAACTACTAATAGCTGAGTAAATTAATTTGATTTTTAGTGATGGGTAAATTAATTCAGATCAAAATGTTCTAGGCTGCCAATGTAGGCTGGAAAAGTAGTGCTTTGTCAAGTGCTAAGTTTGCAATAACAGTTGTGCATTTTGTATTTATCGGTTCCCCTTCCCCTGTTAGCTATAGTTGCTGATGTTTTTCATTAACTTGGTTTCCTATTATGGCAGCAGCTCTGAATAAATATCAGTTAGGCTGGCCTCTTATTTATGTGCATGTCCTTAAAATGTGACTATAAAATATTCATTAATTCTGGATTCCTGGGGCCGTGTTCAGGCACACACGTCTCCTCCTTAGTGAAGAGAGACACTCAAGTGAGATTTTTATGACTTTTACTGTAGACCCAATGTTTGAAAATAGGGTGCAGAGATGGAAACAATTGACTGTCAGTCTCTGAATGTGGCCTGGAGGAGAGGCAATGCTCCACACTTTGCTCTCCAGTCCAGAACACCTGGGAATATGGGATTCTGATTTCTTACAATACACTGAATTTGATGCCACTTGTTACCTAATCACTCGTAGCGTTAATGACAAAATCTTTCTTCTGCTGCTTTCTACACACAACCCTTTAGTCCTGCAGCCCTGCATGTGCAGGGGTTGACCAGAGGAGCTGTGTGAGGCAGGAGCAGCAGGCTGGTGCCTCTGGAAGGAGCTGGCTGTGCTGCCCATCCCAGAGCAGGAGTGCCACACGTGCAGCCATTCCCTCCAGGAACACCCAGCACCTGCGTCAGAGACAGCACAGAGGTGACAGATGTGCAGCAATTCTGGTGCCTATAAAAACACCAGTTGCTGTGCAAACACTGTGCAGCTAAAGAAGGGCTGCTTCTCTCTGTAGTGTTCTTGAACAAAACCATTCTGGGGGGTTTTGCTGTGGGAACGTGGCCGAGGCCAGGACTTCCAGAACTGGAGAGATTCCCTGGCATGAAGGATCTCTTGACAGCCAGCACAGAATTGGAACATCCTAGAATGGCCTGGGTTGGAAGGGCCCTTAAAGCCCATCTCATTCCCACCCTCCTGCCATGGGCAGGGACACCTTCCACTGTCCCAGGCTGCTCCAAGCCCCATCCAGCTTGGCTTTGTACACTTCCAGGGATCCAGTTTCTCTGGGCACCCTGTGCCAGGGCCTGGCCACCCTTACAGAAAGTATTTCTTCCCAATATCCAATATACACCTCCCTTCTGTCAGTCTGAAACCATTCCCCTTTGTTCTATCTCTCCAGGCCCCTGTAAAAAGTTTCTTTCCATCTTTCTTTTGGGCTCCTTGCAGGCACTGGAAGGAGTTTCTGAGTGCCCAGGACTTTCTGGACACCTAAGACAGAGCTGAACAGAGCTGTAGTGCTGAACCCTTTAGGGCTATTGGAATCCTGGAAAACTGGGGGAAGTAGAAAATAAACCTTAAGCCAGAGAAACAAGCAGAAAACTCTTTTTTTTGGTGTGTGCTTTTTTTTTCTTTCACCAGAAAGGAAATGCTTCCTGAAGCATTCAAACATTTGCTCTGCCTAAATTTTAATCCTTTTTTCCAGGCCATTTTTTTTCCTGATATCCAAAAGTATCAAAGTAGAATCCAGGCTAATGCAAGGAGATGAACTGTAGATTATTGAATAATGGGGTGGTCAAAATAATGGCCACAATGTGAGTCTGATTCAGAAACAAACAGGCAATAGAAAGTTAGTGCTGGAGAGCACTTCTCAATACCTCAGGAAAGTTAAACAGCTCAGGTCTCAGTAAGTGTGACTTTCCTCTGTTGTGTCTCAGCTGATGAGCATCCTCCTTCTGGCCCTACTGCCTTGCCTTTTTCACCACTAAATCAGAGGCCAAAGATCAGGTTCAGGTTTTAGGCCATTTCTATTGTGAACCCCTCATGCATTGGCTTTCATGTCCTCAAAAAACAACAGAAGGAAAAAAAGAAAAAAAAGCAAAACCAAAAGAAAAAAAAGCAAAACCAAAAGAAAAAAAAGCAAAACCAAAAGAACAACCCAGTGCAGAGGCTAATGACTGAAAAATCAAAAAGGGAAAAGGGAATGAAGATGTGAAAGTGAAAAACACAGAGTTACTTAGGGAGGAGAGGGTGAAGGCAGGTGTTCAAAGGGTAACACTGCTCAGCAGTAACAGGAGTTATTTCTAGCAAAAACACCCTCCAAACATTAACAGATCTGGTCACACTGGTGTGAGGGCAGAGGCAGCTAGGCAGGAGGTGAAATGGTGTACAGCACCGAGCTCTGTTGCATTCTGTCCGTGATACAGGGATTCCTGGCAGGAATCCCTCTGGTGGGATTTGAATTCCCCTGGAGCACACGAGCAGCATTCTGTGATGCCGGTGCTGCTGTGCCAGTGTCACGGCTCCTGAGCCCGGGGCTGTGACTGAACTTCACTGCAGTCATGTCTGCAGGGCTCAAATGGCTGCACTTGGCCTCAGAGATCTTTTCCAACCTCAGTGATTCTACGGATCTGCAATGCAGAGGCCCTTGGGGACCTGTTGGACCCTTCCAAAACCTGTGGTCTTTATGTATCTCCCAACATGCCATCCTGGGAGCAGGGCTTTGACAAACTCGGGGACACTGTGCAGGCCCCTCCGGCCCCTCTTACAGCACAGACAATCCCTTCACAATTTACACGAGTCAAATAAATTCGTGATCAAGCCCGTAATGACTTGAAAATGTGCCTATGCCTGCGGCAGTGAGGATTGCTGTGGTTCGCTGTGTCCCCCCCCCCCCAGGCTGGCAGGATTTTGAGAGAGAGGGGATCACTTCAGGACATTTTAAAGCATTATTTATTGCTGCAGTCTCATCGAAGGGTGAGAACGCCTTCACCCTACGCCAAAAGTCCGTGGTCAAGGAAATAAAGGGTGCTGGCTGCTAAAGAGGGTGCTGGGGGCCACCCTGGGGCTGCTCAGGGGACCTCCGAGGGCCAGGCTCGGCCAGGAAGCTTCACTGTAGCCTGGATTTACTTCTTATTCAAAGTCACTGAAAGCCAAACTCCTCCTCCTTCTCATCAGAAGCCAATTTTTTTTTTCCTATGTGAACTTAACTGTTACTTGCTCGTGCTTAACTAGATTTTAAAGCTATATTTTAAGATAAGTTAAAGCACTGTGGATATTTCCCCTCCTTTTCCCAGCAGAGGCTGGAGGGTGTGGGTGAGCACGGAGGGGAGCAAAGCGCCCCTTCCCACTGCTCAGCTCTGCCGGTGCCAGTGCCGCCCTGGTCTGTGCCCCCTCACTCCAGTGTCTCTGGAAACGCTGCACAGCAACGTCCCGCGGCTCAGGAAACACGGACCCAGCACAGTCACCTCTCAGGAGCACGTGCAGATCCCATCCAAGCCACCTTCTAAAATTAGAGGTTGTGTTGTTCTTTTGTTTGTGTTACAGACAGGTTGTTTCCATAAGTCAGAGTGGATTCTGGCCCAAACCGAGCTACAACACGTGCGGTCCCTGCTGTGAGGGGACAAGGACTGGCTCTGTGTGCAGATGGACAAATCCTGCACCCAGCAAATGCTGCCAGCGGTGCCCTGCAGCTCCACTCTGCCCTTCTGCTTCCCAGGTCATGCAAACTGCTGTGCATTCCAGGTACACTGTGCAGAGGTTCTGTTCTCATGTGTGAAACATTTCGCTTGTCTTGGGTTTGGCCGCTTTATTTACGAAGGCAAAGCAGAGCAGTGGTTTAGAGACAGACAGAATTCGAGATTGCTCCAGAAATTGATTTGCCTAGATCTCTTCTGTAATTCTAATATTACTAGATAGGCCATGACCAACTGTTAAGAATACACTCATCTATTATCAAGAAAGAAACTTGTTTGTGCAAGGGTTTTGGTTTAAAGTAGTTTTTCAGAGAAGCTGAAAGTGCTCAAATGTAGACCTCTAACTTCTTTCCTTTCCTGCTGTACTACTGCACTGCTCAACTCTTGTTAATTTTTATATTTCCTGAATGTGGGAGCAATACAAAATACGTTGAAGTAGAACCGGAGGGGTTGGGAATGTAATGTAAGTATGGATTTATTTCTAAAAAGAGAAACAAAAAGTCTGGCAGAAGTTAGTTGTATATTCCCTGACAAAGGAGAGCTCTGCACTGGTGTTTGTTTCACAGCCTTGGGGAGTTCACAGGTGGCTGACAGACACAGGGACAAGGTCTCACCTCCTGGTCAAAACCAGCCCAAACCCCAGAGGATGTCGGAGGACTCAAGGCAGAGGCTGGAGAGCTGTAGGAACACAGGGCCAGGCTCTGTCCTGACAAGTGCAGACACAGCTCCTGCTGCCTTTGCCTCACTCTGGCAGAGCTGAACGAGGTCCCCAGTGTTGGTGTGAGGCTGCTGTAGCACCAGTGCAGACCTGCCTTGCACAGGGTTATGCTGCAAGGCAGTGCTAAAGCTTTTCTGGCCTAAGGAACTGAGGGAAAATGGGTGATAGGTAAGCAGATTTAGAATACTTCCATTTTTTTGATAATTGTTAAATGTTTCTAGTGTTTCCTGTATGAAATATCAGGTGTGTCAAATCACAAAACAGCAGAACACAGCAGGGGCTTAAATTTAGACTATTTCAGAGGAAGTAGTGTACACACAGACCCTGCTCCTTGCCCCAGGAGGAGAGGTGGGGACAGATTGCATCAGTTGGCCTCGTCAGGGATGAGCCACATTTGTGATGACAGACCCATAAACTAATGGGAACATTTAGCAGAACAGTGTGCATGTTGGGGGGATATGAGGGGACAAATGGTAGGAAGCAGATGTGTGCTTTCCTGCTGGAATCAGACACGAGCTGGAAGGAGCCCTGCTCTCAGAAATTATATATTCCTAGTGTGCTTAAACTTGGCTGGCTTGGGATTATTTTTTATCCTCACATCCAAACAGGGGGAAGGGGAAGCTGTTTCTTGTTCTGATGATCACCCTCTCTTACAGTCCCACTGAGAGAAGGGTTTAGTGTGTAGGAACTGTAGGAACAAGACAATGAGAGATGTGGAGGAAAGGGGAGAAATGGGATCTTCAGGAACAGAAGGGAAAGGAGAAGGCTGGAACAGGGAGATGCTAAAGGAAACGGAGTAATGTGAACACAAGAAATTATTTCCAGAAAACAGAGATCTGAGGAATCCCTTCTGATCACTAGTGAGAAGGCTTGCTTTAGCTTTTTGAGGCTGGATTTGTATCCCTACAAGGCACACATTTAGGCAGCTGTCCCTCAAAAGAGCCCTAAAAGGGGGAGAACTTTAGTTCTAAGCTTCCTCTTCAAGTGTACCCTAAAATAATCAATGAGTATAAAATCAGCACTAAAAGAAAATCTCCTGATTTTGTGAGTGTCCAGCTCTGTTTTTTGTAATTAATAGAATTTTGATTGACATGCTGAATCCTGGCCTATAAAGGGATCAGAACATAGCAGCACTTGCATTGGCTGAGTGGCAAAGGTACAGTAAATCTATGGCTTTACTTTTCCAAGCCCTTTAGGACCAACTTTCCTCATGTAAGTGTTAGCAAAGAAATAGTCCATGCATGCTTATTGCTTCTTTCCATGCTTGTGTGATTTTAATGATAATTAAATAGTACATGTCTGAGATCCAAAGGCAAACCAGAGGCAAGTGTGCCTGACTCATTTCTCCTCTCTGAACAAAAAAGGGAAACATCAAACCTCTGTGTGAGGCTGTCTGATGTTCTGGAAGGCTCATAGCTTTACACTGCTCTCTCATGTAGATATCCTTCGGTAGATATCTGATACTTGCTGAATTTTGTAGTAACTGGTTACAGGAGGGGGAAAAATGTGTTCTCTTGTGCACAGAGAGAATTTCTTGATGATCTGAAATGTGCAACTGGGCTTTTCTTATCTGCAAAATGCATTGAAGCAGGTCTGGAAATATGATTTGCCTTTTCTCATGGGTCAGTGAAATAGGGATGCAGGAAAACTGATGTAAGCAGAATAAAAGAATCTCATTTAATCCACCATTTCTTTGGTATTTGTGAGACCCACTCAGACTGTTTCTTTCTGGAAGGTTTCTTTCTTACTCCTGTATGTGGTGTCCCTGTGCACATGCAGCTGCTCTGGTACTGAGCACTGGTAGATGGATCAGGACTAAATAGTGAAATAATCCATGGAAAAAGCAGGTTTCAGCAGGGATGGCACCTTCTTGTGTGTGCTGGTACAGCTGAACACTGGAAGTGCTTTAACACAAGCTATAGGATAATAACACTTGTGCAGATGTTTTGAAATATGTATTACTGATTATTTTTCTTTTCTAACTGTCTCTTAGGGCTCATGCTGCTCCATGTGTCCTTTCATCTGTCCCTTATAATAATTTGTGGAGCCAAGTGTAGAGATCTCAAAGGTAGGACACACCAGCTATTTATGTTCTGTACAGGGAAATACACAGACTGATGCTGCATTAAAGAATGCCACATGAGCTCAACCTGTGCATCAAAGAACCCACAAAAGAAAGCCCCAGATTCACCTCTCAGTTAAATTTTCTCTTCTCTGTCAGTTTTCAGACAGTCGTCAGAGAGGGATGAACTCATGATGCAGAATTGTGATAAAAACATTGAAAATAATTCAGTCAACAGCCAAGCATGAGCCTGCTGGAAAGCAGCTTCAGTGGTTGCTGTTTCCAGGGGTGAATTTTAGCTGGAACTCTGGTCAGCACTGCATTTCTTCCAGCTGCTGAGGCTGGGGTGATGTGACTCTAGCACTGTAGTGTGACAGGGAAGTGTTGCCCTCCCTTCCCCATTCCCCCTCTGGCTCCTCAAATCACTATAAATGGGTTTTCTCTCTATATCGGGTATTGATAAGGAGTACCTGAGAGTTGTGATCTTATTTTCCTTCCTGCTTCTTTTTCCATTTGGAAGCAAGTACTTTTTGTTTGTTTATAAACTGCTGGATCCAGTTTTATGCTGTTACATAGAGGATGGTAAATCCAGCTGGGCACCTACATCCAGTTAACCACAAGAAGTTTTTCGCCTGGCAAGCGTGCAACATTTGAAATATTCCTTCCTTCCCAATCCTGAACCAAAATTCTCTCTATTTAGAATTGCATTCAGTTGCATTTTCTTGAGAGACATCTTGTTGGCAGCTCTTACATTAAAAAAGGGAAACATTTATTCATTGCCATTGATCTATGGTAACACTAATTTACCAACCAAGTAACTTTTGGTTGCAATGAAGTGATCTCAGTTAAAAAAAGTGACCTTCCTAGGAGAGAGATATTTTCAGGTGCAAGTCACCTGTAATTTTGCAAGACAAAACACAAAGATTGCATTTGTAGATAATGAATTTTTAGATAGCATCGGTGACTCAGAGAGAAACTGATTAGAAAGTCTGCCAGAGGAGATGCAACCCTTGCAACACTTCTGTGTGGATCCCAGGGCTGATCAGTGTGAGAAGAGAGGATTATGCCAGAAGCCTTCAGTTCAGAGAAGAGACAAGCTGGAATGCAGGAGAGGTTATAAAACCATTGGTGAGATGAGATAAAGACTGGCTGTTCAGCAGCTCCTCTAAACAAGAACTCTGGAGGCATTGCACAAGCCCGATGGAGTCAGCACGTGTACGTGGGGAAACCCGGGGTGAACTTGGGGAGCTCATTGCCAAAGGATATCAAAGTCTCCTTGCTTTGAGGGAGTGAAGTGTTACAGGGAATAGAAATGTGCTGAGGACTCAGCTGATTTTGAGCACGGCTTTGTTGGTTTTGCCGTGCAGAAAGACTGCTGGGCATTTGAACCGCAGTAAACACGGTGAGACTTCAAGTAGGTGCCACATAGCTGGGATGTGATCATCCATCTTCCTGCTCCACTGACAGAGTCCATGGTCAGGGGTGGGCACTGCGGACAGCCCGAGGGTGACAAGGATGATTTCACTGTGCCTGGCAGGGGAACAGCAAAATCTTTCACTGATCTGGTAAATGGGCTGTACTGACAGCCCTGCTCCATTCAAAGCTTCACTGAGGATCACTGAGGATGTTTACGCACCAAGTTGTGTAAACACAGGAGGCAGGGAATGTTCTCTGCGATTCCCGAGGTGGGGAGCGGGCACGCCTCGCTGGAGATGGCACAGGGGGCACTCAGGGAGCAGGCTGGGGTTGGAGGCAGCACTTTGCCTGCAAGATTCCTGCTTTGGGGCTGATAAGGGACAGGAACTGCATGACACAGTTCATTTGTGGGGGGAGAAGGGGTGGAGCAAGATAATTGGGAAATGCTGGCCTGGACAAGTGTCTGTGGCAGCAGCCAGGAGGAAACTCTACTTTGCCCTGGTCCTGGCAGCAGCAGCAGCACTGCTGCCCTGACTCACTCGAGAGGATCGATGACTGGTACATTTTTAATCCCTGACTTAACTCTTGCAAAAACCCTGGAAACAGCAAAATTAGCACATTTCCTTCATATTCTGGGGCCTTGGACACTTGCTGAAGCAAAGATCGTTGACTCAGTTTCCAGCTGGACCGGGCTCTCCAGGGATACTGGTAGGACAGAGCTTCTGCAGCACTTCCCTGTTGGAGTCTCCCCACCCTGACTGAAGTGCTCAGGCATGCCAGAATGAAGCTTTTTTTTTTCTTGGCAGAAGTTGCTGGTTTATATTTAAAATAACTATTCTGGAGCTTGGAATCTTAATTATTTTGAATCAACTTTTGGTTAAATTGTTGCTCTTAAATAAAGGATTCATCATCTGGAAAAGACCTTTAACTGGCTGGGAATAACTGCTAGACAGTGTGTTTATTTATTTCCGTTTCAACCTGCTGCTGATAGACTTTGAGTTTCTTTTCCTGAAGAAACACGGGGAGGAGGGGCACATAAATCAAAATTTTATTCTGAACTAATTGCCTTGTTCTGAATAGCATAAAACATTTGATCTTTTTTCACTATAAAATTTCAGGATAGAAGGATCATTAACGATCATATGAAATGCAAAAGTGTTTGTTGCACAGGAGATGGAAGCTTCTCTTCAGAAGATACTTTACTTTTCTAGTTTCACAGCTAAATCTGGCCTGTTGTGGCTGGCTGTGATGTAGCAGCACTACAGCCAGCAGTGGTGGTGAGCTGCACCCAGTTTGACTGAAGTTTTTTTTTCTGCATGGTGAAAAAGGGTATCCTCTCCCAGCAAAAAACAATTACACCTAATGTGAATTCTATTAGCCATCAGTTTTTGCCTGGAAAAGAATACAAGAGCTACGAAAAATTAACCAGAGACATCTGAATGTAATTGGAATATATGACAGTGAAACGGGCACTCCTATTACAGCAGACAGTTAAAAATACATTTTTTTATCACTCCATGTTGAATTGAACAGCCTCAGATCCATAACAAATGCACACTTGGAAATCAGGGGTGACCATTTTCTTCCACTCATGGTTATTTTTCTTCCAGGAATGTGGCTGAAGACCTTTCAGGAACTGTGCAGCATCCCTGTTCCTCAGCAAAAAGCAGCATTTCTGCCATGCTGGGGACTTCAAACAGCCCCACAAACTGCTAATGCACCTGCTCAGCAGTGTGCTGAAATGGCAATAATGAATAATAAATGCTTCTGCCTCCTTCATAACATTACCAAACCCTTCTTTTCTCCAGGAAAGTTTACAAATCCTAATTCATCCTGTGCCCAGACCGGCCATGAAAATACCTTACACAGGTTACAAGAGAACCCTTTGTGTTATAACAAAGGCCTTAATTTTTCTTCCTGTTTGCTTTGGACTTCCCAGTCGTTTCTATTTCTTTGTAAGTGACTTCCAGCTGTAGCCCTAACGAAAATTCACCGATGTAAAGACTTGATATGTAACGTTCTGGTCATTACATTTGCTTAAATTTGTAAAGATCACCTGTACGAGAAGTGTGTCTGTAAAGGAAAAATCCAAGGAATGTTTAAAACTTGTTTTTGTAAAGTTTGAGTTGAGCAAGTTTGTTGGCCACTGGGGTGATAGCTCTTGGCTTCTTTTCCCAGCCTTGACGTTGAGGAACTTGGTTATATTTTGAACTTCAGCTTTGTTAAGTACTTTCAAACTTAATAGTAAGGTGTTATTTGTGGCTGCAGCCATTACAAGGCAGATACTTTCCAAACACTCAGGAAATTCCTAATTCAAGTGAGAAAGGAAGGAAACAGGAAAAAAATTACAATTAAGCCAGATCTAAATAACACAAATAACACAGCAAGGAAAGGTCTGTTAGAGATTTCCCTCTGAGAGGGGAGCAAGGCTGGTGCCTGGATGGACTTCCAGGGCTTCAACACGAATGGATCATTCCTGGGAAGTCTCTGTCTGGTGGAGAGAACACAGGGCTCCCTTCCCCAGTGGAAAATCTCTGTAATTCTGTCAGGCACTGCATGACCTGTAATTACGGCCCTGTGCTCTTTTATTAATTTACACTCCTGCTTTACTTTGCTTGTGTCCAAGCACATCCATATTATGATGCAAATTCACCAGCAGCATGAAGGCAGAGTTCCAAGTAGGTGTTCTTACGGGAGTTTTTGTCATACCTGTTCAAATCACGAGTCAGGGAAAAAAAGAAAACATTCAAACCATTAATTTAACATGTTAGTACAGATCTGGATTCATTAATAAAATACAAACTTGCTGATGACCAAACTGGTGCAAACTTGGGTTTCATTTACCTGTGTGAGAGGTTTATTTCTCCTTGTGCCTCTCCTGGAACTTCCCATGGAGTAAAATTCCCAGAGTAAGCGTGGCTCTAATGCAACCCTGCATCAAACAAACTGAAGTTTGTATGTATAGACCACTTGGCTATTTCTAAAGAAAAGAAACGTTATGTTGGTTTTAATGTGTTCAGCAGCTTTGTTTCTTAAGAAGGGTGAAGAAAATGGTGTCTTTGGACATTTCCTTTCATAGGATTGCTACTGAGGTACTACAGATTTCGAATATTTTGTCCTAAAATACCGTTTCCTTTGTAAGGATAACAGTTGACTCCTGTCTCTGTAATTCCAAGAAACATCCCACAGAACCCCAGAATGGTTTTGAAGGGTCCTTAAAGATCATCCAGTTCCAACCTCCCGCTATGGGCAGGGACACATTTATCTGCAAATCAACATCAGAGCTTCCATTTGTCCTTCTGACACACTCTGATTTCACCGTGTCTGCACTTGGGGGAAAGCGTAAGGTCCGTGTCAGGGAGCCGAGGGAGCAGGAGGAACCATGAGAAATGATCCAGAGATGGCCCTGCATCTCCTGTTTCAGACCTGTTAAAACAATGTCCCTCTCTCCTCCCCTAGCAACAAGTTCCAGCAATGTGTTACTGTTGTAATTTTTAACCGTTTGTAGCTGGAATTGGTGCCTGCTCGTTCCCTTTTCAGGGAGTTGGTGAGTTTATTGTTGATCAGATCTGCTCTCCTTGCACGGTGCTTAATCCTGACTAGCTCTGGCCAAGTTGTTTTAGCTGGTGGCCCTTTAAATCTCTTTCTAGATATTTCTCCCTGTGCTGTAGTTGGTAAAATAAGAATAAACCTGCTGTCAGGAGCGCGGGGCAGCCATGGAAGCTGTTCCCTGGGGAGCGGCTCAGGGGTGCGGGCAGGAGCTTCGGCCAAGGTGCCCTCAGCATTCCCCAGCGAGGGAGGCTCAATAAAGACCTGCAGGGCCGATCAGTGGCTTTGGTGTTTCCCTTCCCCGCTGTGCCCGCACCGCTCGGAGCTGCTTTGGAGTTGTTGTGGCTCTCCGGCTCCTGCCGCTCCCTCCGTGTCCGTGTGTCAAGGGCCGCTTCCCTGGCCGCCCGCCGCGGTAATTAAACGACTTTGCCGTCGTAAACCAAAATCGGGGCGGGTGCCAGAGAGCCGTGAAACTTTTCCTCCCTGACTTTGGCCGTCACCGCCCCCCTGCCCGGTCACTCCCCGTCCACTCCCTCCCTCCCGGTCTCTTCCACTGCCCCCGACGGCGGCTCCGACTGTCCCTACGGCCCTCCCTCTCCCCCACAAAAACCCAAAAAGCGCGATCCGTTTTGATCTCGCCTTCAGAAAAGTTCACTTTATTTACACGGGGGGCGCCGGGTGTTCCCCCCTGTTTACACACACAGATTTGCAAAATTAGCCAACCCCCTGACAAAAACGCAAGGAATGGCTGAGAAATAAATAAACCTCTCCCACCCTCCGAGGCGGAAAGGCTCCAAGCCAGCGGGGTTCTGCTTCCCCCGGCCCGGGGCTCAGGCGATCCTGCGGCAGAACTCGTCGAAGTCCCTCTCCATGAAGAGCTCGCTCTCGATCACATCGTCCTCCGAGGGGAAGTACTGCTGGCTCTCCTCCTGCGGGGAACCCGCGGCCTCACCGCCCCCGGCCCGGGCGGGCGGGGAGCGCGCAGCGGGTGCGGGCTCCCCCGCGCACTCCATCAGCGCCCCGCGGGCGTTTTCCAGCACTCCCAGGTACGAGTCCATGTCCAGCGGGTCCATCTCGCAGTCCGACCCGCCGCTCTCGGTGCCCACCGAGTCCGAGCGCAGGTGCATGAGCTGGTACTTCTCCCGCATGAGGAACTGGTTGGTGTTGCGGGGCGCCCGCATGCCCGGCGCCCTCCGGCCCAGCACATTGACGGGCCGCAGGGAGAGCAGCACCCGCGGCCGCGCCGGGCGGTGGCAGCGGCGGAAGGCGCAGCAGTGCTGCTGCTGCAGCTGCTGGTAGTGCTGGAAGTGGCTGTGCGTGCGGCTGCCCAGCAGCTTCCGCGCCCCGCCGGGGACCCTCTCGCGTCGCCCGGGCGGCCAACGGGAGCGGCTGCCACCCCGCGGGGGCCCGCTGCCCTTCAGCGGCGTCGGGGAGGCGCTGCCCGGCACCCCCTCGCCGCGGGCAGGCTCCCAAGGCGGGCACACGATGAACTCCGCGCGTCGCAGCATCGCGGCCCCTCGGCCTCTCACATGCTCCGAGCCGCCGGGACGCCCCCGCCGCGCTGCTCCTGCGCCGCCGCCTCTCCGGCGCGTCCTCCGCTTCTCTCCGGGCTGAGCGGCCGCTTCCCAAGAGCCCTGCGGGGGCCTCTGTGGGCG
Organism: Nicator chloris; assembly: GCA_013400495.1. NCBI lineage: Eukaryota > Metazoa > Chordata > Aves > Passeriformes > Pycnonotidae > Nicator > Nicator chloris. The sequence goes on along the minus strand of WAAE01014083.1, from coordinate 136,085 downwards.
CCTCTACCTTTTCACGATCCGCTCTGTTTTTTTCTTGAGCGGAGCCCGTTGGCAGCGCATAGCCTGGCTGAACGGCTGCGGGCTGCGGGGCAGCTTGACGGGTTCCAAACCGCCGCTTCGGAGATGGTCTCGCCTACTCCCCGGCTGGGCGCTGCCTGGCTGTCAGCGCTGCGCTGGGCACGGCGGGCCGGGGCAGCGCCCGGGAGCGAAGCGAGCAAGGGGAGGGCGCCGAGGCTCAGGGACTGCACAGGCAACGCGCGCACCGCCCGCCGCCCCGCGCCCACTGCCGGCGCCCTCCTGCGCAGCCTCTAGTTATCACCTCCGGCGCAGTCCAACTGCCGCCGCGCCGCGGGGGGGTGCCGGGGCAGCACAGCCGCTCCGCAGCCGGCCTGTCCCCGCCAAACTTCGCCCTCCGCGCCCCGAGGAGCGCGGCGGCTCCCCATCACCGCAGCCCGCGCGCTCGTATCTCCCGTGTTATCCCGAATTATCCCGGGATCTCTCCCCCCTTGGACGCGCTTTAGCTTGGCTCAGAGCTGCGGGCCATTTTGTTCATCCTCTATTCACGAAGGCCGTTTACGCTCAGCTGCCTGCGCAAGCACCGTTGCCCGCCCGCCCCTTGCAGTGATGCCACGCAAACCGCGTACGGTGCCCGTCCCTTGCCGCGGCGCTACGCAAACCGCTACGCAAACCGCGTACGCCGCCCGTGAGGGGTGCTGGGGGGAGGGCGGCGAAATGGCCGCGGGGGCAGCGGGGAGGATGAAGGAGCGGCCTGAGGCCGGACTGGGCGCTGGAGAAGCCGCGGTGCTCAGTGCCAGTGGCCGCCCTTCCTCTGTACCTCCAGGCTGCGGCCGCGCCACCGCCGGGGAGCGGTGACCTTCCCGCCGGTCCCACAAAATGGTGCCCGCGCCTTCCCCCTCAGCCGCCTCACGCCACGGGAGTCCCCTCCTGAAGCTTCACTTTTCTTTTTTTTTCCTTCCCTTTAACCTCTCCAGCTGAATCGGTGCCTTTTCATCAGTATAGAGTGAAAAATGAGAGTAGAGACGTTCATTCTTGTAGTTTGGGGAATGCCCCAGTTACTTGTGTTGGGCCTTAGTCCCTCTACTATGAATTTCCCAATTTTGCAATCTCTTTTGGGTGGGGGTTTTTTGCCCTGTGTGTAACTAATCTGATAGCGACGTCCCTGTTCACCTCTTCCCCATGGCCAATCTGTTCATGAAAAAAAAGCTCAGTGTTACCCAAATGCTCCCAAGTAAAGGCTGTGCATGAACAAGGGCAGCAACTCCCAAGCAAGAAACATTTTATTGCAATTGAACAGTGAAGGGCAAAGAAGTACAAAATATACAGGGGGGACAAGGTAAAAATCTGGATTTGGGCTAAGTACGGAGTCAACGTTGCCAAAAACAAATTGCCAACATTTATCTGTTTCACTGCTTTAGAGTGTATTTGTGAACAGTGCTTGTTTCAAATCCCATTCAGGAAATATATGGTATTCCATGTAAACTCAGCCGGTGTTATCACCTGCATGTTTCACAAATGAAAGGCCAAAATGGAAGGAGTTGGCACTGGAGCAAGCAGCAGCTGTCTAAAATCTGCAGCCTCTGAGATTTGTGGGAGTGTGAGAGCAGGGGGAGGCTGCAGCGCTTTCAGAGTTCATGAGGATGTTTATAAAGAAATGCCACATCATGTGGTAGCATCCACGTCCAGAGTTGTCACAGGCTTTTTCATAGATGTATTAGGCAGCACTGTGGCTTGACTAAACTTCTGCCATTCCAAACTTCCCTCCTGGATACAGAACAACCCAGAACTCTGTTTGTATGGGGGACTGCCCCAGCAACCACGTGCACCCAGTCTCTCCTGTTGGGCTGGTCAGCCCAGTTTAGTCTGGCCTCAGTTCCCATTTTCTCTTCTGTTTCTCTGAGTTTGGTGCAGATTGAGTCTCCATTTCTTTCAGCTTTTCTAGAAGGATGTAGGAAATTTTGTGTAGAAAGGAGTCTTGTGTTACTTTGTGCAGGCAAGAATTCCAGTTAATGTGCCTCCCTTCACATCTGGATTATCTCTAATCCACACACTGACACTGCCCTGCACAGACCAGTGTATTCATCCTGTACCCAGTCCTGCAAATCAAAATCGAAAGCTTTTATTGAAACCTTTATTGGTACCTACATCTCTATTAGTAAATAGGCTTTTAGAGCAATTTGAAATCATTACCTGGAGGCAGCTGAACGGTTTGTGCCATTACTGACCTGGCCTTCATTCCCCACACTCTGTTCTGGTCAGGGTTCAGGTGTGCAGGCTGGGAAGAGCATCCATCTCCCTCACTCACCTTCATGGCACACTTCTATTTTTCCCTGTCGAGAGCCTTTTCACAGCTGTTTTCAGCACTAGAAAAGTGGAGGAAATGCTTTTGAATGTATCATGAAATGTTTTGTAATTTCTCGGTGGTTGCCAGCTGGCAATAATATTTTTTCAAACCCTTAAGTATCCTTTGACATGGGGGAACCCATCTACAAGTGTGGGTTTGTTTGTTTTTGTTTGTTTTTCTTTTTTTAGCAGCAGAGGAGGGACTTCCGTTGTAGCTGGAGCCTTATGAATTGGTATCCTGAGAGATTTAAGAGCATCCCTTTAATGGAGGTAAGGTCACGCTCCCTACAAGTGTTTGGTAGAGGCCCTTGGTATGCAGTTACTGGGAGAAGCCCAGTGTCCTGGTCTCGCTGGGTTAGAGCCAGATTGGGTTATCCAGGATACCCAGCACAGCTCCTGCCCGGGTTTGGGCTCGGGGCCCGCGGTTGAAGCCTGTCCCTGGCCCATGGATCGGGCTCATTTCACCCCAGTGCCCTCAGTTTTCTCCGTGGCTGATGGGGAACTCCCGGCCCCGCCCCCCCGCCCCGCCCAATCAGGGGCCGCGGGGCGGGCGCGCGGGAAGCGTTTCCCGTCCTGCCTCGCGCCGCCGTGACGTACCGCCCTTGGTGAGTTTCTGCCCAATGGACGACCGTCTTACAAAGTTCCTTTGTGCAGCCGCAGAGAGCCGTGCGCTGATTGGCCGTGGCACCGGCGATGTTTCCGGCCATGCTGCGCCGGGTGTGATTGCATCATGGCGGGACGGAGGTGAGCGTGGGGGGGCACGGCCCGGGCCGGACCCTCGGCCCCTCACGGCCGTGCCGCCGGGGTTAGCTCATGCGGACGGCCTGCGGCTCCGAGACGCGAGGGCAGGGCCGCTCCAACGGCGTGTCGGAGCGCTTAGCGGGGGAGCCGGTGCTGGGCGGTACCTTTAGGGTGTCCCAGGGAAACAGCGGCTCGTGGCCCGGCAGGTGCCTGTGCTTTCATCGGGGTAGTGGTGTCCGGCCGGGCTGGCAGCTTCCTTGCGACGTTTGGCGTTATAAGCTCATGTTTTGTGTGTACAACGTCACGTTCACGTGTGTGTTTTACTCCCTGGGGGCTTTACAAATTCTTTGCTTTTTCGGTAATTTAGGGGTTATTTATAGCAGGTACTTATTAAAGGTTAGCCAGATGTAGAGCTTAATATCTGGCAAGTCTTGGTTTCATTAGTTATTTGTACAAAGGACTTAAGGTCTCTTACAACGTGTAGTATATCTTAAGCGTTCCCTTCAGCATCCTTTTAATAGGGGGGGTTTGATGAATGCACCCTTTTTATTGCTGCAGCTGGGGTGTCTTTGGTATCTCCAGCAAACATGTGCTTCCACTCCCCGGGAGCCTTTTGGAAACTACAGAGAGCATTTTATTCGGTTTGGTGGTGACATGCTTAGAAAGCAGCTGTCAGGTAGTAGAATTTAGTTGTCACCTAAAAGCAGTGTTCAGTATTTCAGCTGACACTGGTTTCTGAGTTTTTATTAAAAAACCCCAGAGTTCAAAGTTATTTCAAGATAACCTGGATTTCTTTTTTTTCACCACGAAATGTTACATTTTTAATCAAGGTAGCATGATGAGGACAAAAATTTCTTAAGCTACCACAAGATACAGTGTAAAACTGGGCTCTTCCATAGCATGAAGTTTTTGTATCTGAAGACAGCATTAATTGATGAGTGTGCTTGTTGCTTTAGCCATGTTTTAATTGGCTTTTCAGTATTAAAGGAAAAACTTGTAGGGGACAGCTGTGCTAATGTTGCAGTTTTATTCCCTGTATAAGACACTAGCACAAGATTTTCAGAAGCAATGCTTGTTCTGTAGTTCAGCATTCTGTTCCCATCCATCCATGCATCCATCCTTTTGTTTTAATCTTGGTTGTTTCCATCCCTTCTAGAAATGGAGAATTTTGATTATCAAGTGAACAATTTAGACTGATGTTACTCCAGAACAGTACCTGAAAAGTCAGAAATAAGGTGCCAGGTGTGTATGGAACAGAGAGCATTGTTTAACTTTGGAGAAGGCACCTGTAGGTAGAGCAAGGAGCATCCTTGTCTTTGGAGGGAGCTTTGGTCTATTTTACAAAATAGTTTGTGGGAGAAGGTGACTGGAACAAGAGTAAGAGACTGATCATAAACCCCTGGAAATCAGAAACCTTTTGTACCCCTTTAGTTCATCCTGTGTCTTTGAGTTTCTCAGTCAACAAAATATCTTGAAATCCACTTTGTTTTAATCGTATATCTGATGTTTGGAAAGTACAACAGTATTTCTCAGATATGGGTTCACTTCATTCATAGTGGTGTTTTAATAGAATTTTTATTGATGTTTTAAAAAATTAATATTTTAAAAAGCACATGTGAACTTGCTTTTATGGTTTTAATGCATTTTTTTTCTTGTAGATAAGAAGCCCAGCTTAAGTCTCAGACTGCTGTAGTAGAGTCTCCAAACTTTGACACCTTGGCTAGTGAATGTCTTTATCCTCTAGAAAAGTGAGTCTACTTAATAAAAACTTGCTTAATGGTGCATTGTCTTTAACACTTCTTGTCAGCAGAAAATGAATAGAGAACCCTCCCTGTGTTTACTGATCTGTGTAAATATGAAGTGTTATCTGAAAGTATGGTTTATTAGATGTGTTTGTATAATTTCTGTAATACAGTTTGTGATGTTTTTGCTCAGTCTGTGTTCAAGGTAATGAAGTTGTCCTTGGATTATTTTGTGGTTTAAAATACCTGCTTATAATGAGCTTTTTTCTGTGCTGTAGAGATATTCATACGTCTGTCTATAAAATGATTGTTAGATCTTGTTTTTTTTTCTCAGTTGAGGTTGAGCCACGGCGAGATTTTCAATGTGCTTTTGCCTTTTAAGTCAGTCTGTTTAAAATTCTGGTTTGTAACTTGGAAAAAATAACCAGTAGTGCTGGTTGCATATTAATTCCCAACAGTTTTTTTTTTCCCTCACTTCTGATGCAATAAACTTGTGATCTTGCTGAGAGTGTGGATGGATTTGTGCCCTGTGGTTCCTGGACACTGCTGTGCCCGTGCAGTGCTCCAGTTGGGAGGATGGGCCCACAGTGACGCTGTGATTTACGCAGGGAGTCTGTGATCCGTGAGCAGCCTCCACAGCCCGGTCACAGGCACACCCCAAAGCCCCAGCCTGCCTCTGGCTGGTTCTGGCACACAGACCTGGCAGCTGGCCAGTCTCCAAACCCTTTGCAGTTATCACTAATTTGGGAAGGCTGAGCTTGAGCTGAGTAGAACGTGCAGATCCTTAAACCTCAGGTCAGCTGGCTTGTGGGAGATAAAAGCTTTAAGGCTGAATTCTTTTATCGTGTCCATTGTCTCTGTGATCAAATCACTGAGAAATTACATGGCCTAATCAGTGCTTTGAGGCAGAATGGTGAAAACTGTCCTACAGGTTGTGTGTAGAGTAACTCACTGTGCTCAGGCTGGTTATTACCTTTCTAAAATACATCCAGGCCATGTCCATGTGTTCCTTGTCAGCCCCTGATTTCCCCTCCAGGTGTTGGTGTTGCCTGTGCATCAGGTTGTGGGATTCTCAATTATAATAATATGATAAAGGATGGTTTGGGTTTATTAGTGGAGAGAATGATTTGTCATGAATACAGAAGTTGTGGAATTGGTCTGTAGCATATTTTTTCATTGGGGTTCAAGCCTTGAGCTGGCAATTTTTGTGGTCTTCTGGGTTCCATTTTGGAATGTTTTGGAACTTCAGCTGTAAGTGGAAGAACTGTCTTCATGCATTTGCCTTTGTTGCTGCTTTATGGTTGGTACTTACAAACCTGAGTAAATCACAAGGCTCAGGCCTTGTGCCTTTACTTGTAATTCTCTAGTGCTGATTGAAGCTCAGGGCTGTAGTGGCTGCTTCTGGTGTGAGTGCTCAGGAGCAGCAGCACTAAAGTGAGAGATGGAAGAACCCTTTTATTCTGTAGCATCATCTGTTACAACCTTCATAACCAATTTTCTCCTGTGAGGGAGCTGCTGTCTTAAAACACTCTTATTCCCCAGAGCTTTGTTTAGTTCTTGCCATGGCATTTTGTTGAAATCTGACCCCTTTCTATCTCATAGCAGGTCTGGAACCAGGCAACTGTTGTGTGTTCCTAGTTATGTTGAGAATTCCTCTTCCCTGTGTTGCTTGTACAGCATGGAAGTGGCCCATTGGGGCTTTACTTTTAAAACTCATGTTCACCTTTGCAGTGCTTTTCAACTGTGCTCTCTGCAGTCTGGCTGCTTTTAGGGGCATCAGACATTGCTGGCACAGCGTGATGGAAAATGCTCTTTTAAACATCTAAATAGTGTGAATAAATATACAGTGAAAAGGAGCCCCTTCAGCAGTAATTTAAAGTGAAACTCTGTGGTACAAACTTGTGCTTAAGGGTCAGTTTGAACTTGGAAGCTTTTCCTGAAGAAAAAACCCCAAACCTGTAACCAAAAATAATTTACCCTTTGACTGTTTTCTCTGGGAAGCAGAAATAAAAACATGATCAAAACGGCAACAATCATAGTTGAATGAATGGAGAATCCTTTTCCTGTTCCAAAAATTCGGTGGCAGTCAGTAAAAATTTGGCTTTTTTTACAATGGAGTGCTGAATTAGGCTCTTTGGGAAACTGAGCTTTGGATTGGTGATATGGATTTGAAAGATACAAGTTGTATTTGTGGAGTTATTTTTCTCAATTCTGTTCAATATGTATTTTTCTCTTCTTGATCCTTGTTGGGGAAGAATGGTTCAACAAGTTCCAGAAAACATAAATTTTCCAAATGAGGAAGAGAAGATATTGACACTCTGGAAAAATCTAAATTGTTTCAAGGAATGCCTGAAGCAATCAAAGAACAGACCTAGGTAAGAATCTGTTACAGGCTGTAACAGCTGTGTGTGGCAGTGCAGGGTTGGCTTGGCTGTAATTGCTCTTTTTTTTTCCTTGGTTCTGTAAAGAGCAGCTGCTCCCTTTTCCAACAGCAGGCCTGGCTCATGCTGCTGTCCCTTTATATTTCACTTGGTGGGGAATCAGCAGTGTTCTAACAGTTGTAATAAACCTGTAATTTCCTGCCTGGTGGGTTTGTAAGAGAAATGGGGAGGTAAGCCAGGAACTCCTCCCGTTGTGGAGCGCTGTGCTGGGCTGTTCCATGGGAATCCTGGTAGAACTGGCAGTGCTAGGAGCTGAACAAGGTGGAATGTTCCTTCAGTCCCACTGCCAGCGTGGCACCTGTGCACACTGATCATGGAAGAGGAAGGAATGGATATTTTCCTAGAGAAGCACAAGTAGTACAGGCATAGAATCACCCTGTCTGAAGGCCTCCTGCTCAGTTTTTGCCTGAATGAGGAATGTTTTGTGTTGTAGGTTTAACTTCTACGACGGCCCCCCGTTTGCCACGGGGCTCCCCCACTATGGCCATATTCTTGCAGGAACCATCAAAGACATTGTGACCAGATTTGCTCATCAGAGTGGTTTTCATGTGGACAGAAGGTTTGGCTGGGATTGCCATGGCTTACCTGTGGTATGTGTAATGAATTTACCTGCAGATACTTCAGTTGGTTCCTCTTTCCCTGTTGTTCCCTGCTTTTCACTCCTGTTTCTGTTGCTCTTATACCTGACATTGCTGCTAAAGGAGAAATGGAATTTCCTTGTCCAGTGTGTTTCTCTGGATTTTGTGTGTGGTGAGTTCAGGAGCTTCCTACTGGTCACCTGCACTCTCTTCATTGCTGTGAACCTGTATTTATTTGGTACATTTTTCAGAAATTGGGTTTTTTTGTTCATTTTTTAAAAGATACTAAAGAAACAGTCATGCCAGGATGGGCCTGTGAAATCCCTGCCTACTTCAGGTGCAGCTCTCATGAGATCTCAAAAGGTTAAAGGAGGCCCCTGAGCCTCATTGGAACGTATAGGACACATAAACTAATCCAGGGAAAATCCTGAAAGCTTTTGGTAACAGGATGTTATGTTTGGTTGTTTTCCATGCTCCCAGGAATACGAGATTGACAAGACTTTAGGCATTAAAGGGCCAGAGGATGTGGCAAAGATGGGGATTGAAGCTTACAACAAAGAGTGCAGAGGGATTGTGATGAGATACGCCAAGGAGTGGGAGGTGAGTGAAGGCTCAGTCCATGTTCTGCTGAGCATTTCTAAATGTGTTTGTGCAGAAGTGTTTCAGGTGGGGTGAACTTCATCCTTTTGTCTGATTATGTGCATAAATCTCATGTCTTTAAGCTCCTGTGTTTCACCCTCAGATCCTGAAAGGGGAACAAAAAGAGCACCATTGTGGCTCAGAACAGAGTCTGCTGTGCTGTCAAGAGATGGTTACTTGCAGGTTACCTGGAGCACAAAGTGTCTAAGGAGATACACTGGACAAATACTAGATATGTTGAGCATTGTCTCTTTCTTTGTGTCTTCTCTTGTATAGAAAATAGATCTGTCTTTGGTTTTCAAATGGAGCCATTAGAGAAAATTAACATTAACCTCACTGCTTTTCTGCTCCTCCTTCCCCACAGTCTTTTCATTGCCAGAGTGCAGGGCAGCAGCTTGTATTTTTGGAAGAACAGAAATTCTCACATCTGGTTTTGTCACAAGAGGTGTGGGTAAACCCTCAGTCGTCCCAGAGAATATTGGTGTCAGCTTTGTGTCCCAGGAACACAGGGAGAGTGTTGGTGTGTGCAAGTTTGGAGAATGGTAGTTCTCTAAAATGATTGATTTCCAATAAAGCTTTATCTTAACCATCATTTCTTTTCCTAGGCAGAACAGTCCTAATGATTTTAATTTTTCCTCATGCAAAAGCTGTTCTACCTCATCACACTCCTCTGCATGTTTCTAGTCCTGCTGTATTTCTTTTCATGGAAATAGCAGTTTCTTACTTGAGTATCACTTGCCTCTTGCCCTTGGGAGCATTTTGAAGTTATGGCCAGTGTCTGAAGAAATCAGAGCTACCTTGGGTAGAGTTACTGTGGCCTATACCTCAGTGAGTGGCTGGATGAAAAGCAGACAGTTTGTTTTTTTTCAAATTATGCTCTGAAATGTTGTATTTCAAACCCATCATCGGTAATTCTTTGTTGCATTTAGAAATAAAAATAGCAAGATTCATTTTGGTTTGTTGTGGTGGTTTAACCCCAGCTGGCAGCTGAGTGGAGATAAGAACAGTTTAATTGAAACAAAATAAAATAATATAATGATGCTAGTGATAATAATAGTAAAAGAGGAGAGAGAGGGGGGAATAAAAGCCAGGAAAATCAAGTGATGCCCGGTCTGGCTGCTGAGTGTTGTCCAGCCTGTCTCTGCCCAGTGATTTACAGCTCCTGGTCAAGTCCCCCCAGTTTCTCTGCTGGGCACAATATCCTGTGCTATGGAATGTCCCTTTAGCCAGTTTGGATCAGCTGTCCTGGCTGTTGTCCAGCTCATGCTGCTGCCCCTTTATATCCAGCTCCTTGTGCAGCTCCTGGCTGGCACAGCCTGCCAAACTGAGAACTCGTTGCTTGGAGCAAGCACTACTCAGCAGCACCCAAGCCAGCAGTGGGTTAACAACATTATTCCCATCCTAAATCCAGAACACAGCACTGCAAGAGCTATGAAGAAGAAAAGTAACTCTATCCCAGCCAGACCTGGAACATTTGTGGTTCATTTTCTATCTGTGCTTCAGCAGCTGGTGGTTTTGCAGTGCTGCTTAGTCCAAGCACTTGATCTTTTGGGTGGTGAATGGATTTTGTATTTTGTTTTGTTCATAAACTTGCACATGTATGTGTGTATTTCAGATGATAAAAATAATGAAATTTGTTTAAATGTCTTTTGACTTGTAAGAAATTCAAATATTTTGGAATAGTGCTAGGAGAGGAATTACCAACATTCCTGTTAGATAGTGTGTTTATTTTCTGCCTGGAGTGGTTAGCAAATACTTGAGCCTCATGAAAAAATAGAAAAGGTTCCTTGGCTGTGACAGATCTTACAATGCTGAGACCAAATGTAATGCTCCAACCTCGTGGATCCTTGTGCTAATCAGTCCTAGGCTATGGATCTTACTAGTGGAATGTCCGAGTGGCTTAAAGGTCAGGATGGAAACTAATCCATGGCAGGGGCTCAGGTGTCGTGTGAAAATGTACAGGTGAGAAAATGAATGTGTTTTGTGTTCACTTTGCTGGTTTGACATTCAGGGTGGGCTGTGTGTGACAGCTTCAGGACAGGTGTCCCTGACTTGGCTGTCTGCAGAGCTGGGGCTTTGGATGGCTGTGAAATCCCACTCGTCCCAGTGAATCCCAGAGCTGGCTCATTCCTCATTAGTGTCTGGATGTGACCATGATCTGTCCTGAGACAGGGGCTGGCACCTGTCACTCCTGTGGCTTTGGCAGCCCTCTCATGGCTCTGGGAAGTCAGAGAAGGCAGTTGGCCCTGGAATAGTTTGATAACTTGTCACGTATCAATTTCTTCCAGCATTTCTTTGTCTTCAAGTTACATAATGTTTTCATGTAACTGAAAGCTGATAGACTAAGTCTTCTGGGTTTTCACTGTCTCTGCAACAAGTAGTCTTAAAAATAGAAGTGAGACACTGCAATGAAGAGCAGTTTTCAGGCCTTTGAACCTTGGCTGAACCTTGAGTGATCCACCATTTCTATTTGATGAATGATCCAAGTCATCTGCCATTTTTGCTGTGTTGAACACATTTGCCTGTTGTGTGACCTTGGTTCTAAATAACCATGCTCATGGTTTCATTCCTTCCTTACCTGTTTGAATACACTGTTTGGAACTATTGTCAGGCTAAAATAGTTATAGATGTATTTCATTGAGGTGAGACAAACACTGCACTTAAAAACCAAGCTGATTTTTATTTTACAGAATAAATATTGGTAATGTATGGTGATGATACATCGTTAAGATGCCTTTCAATCTCTATGTTTGTGTCCTAACAGTTCAGTGTTACCAGATTAGGACGCTGGATTGACTTTGAAAATGACTATAAAACTCTTTACCCCGAGTTCATGGAGTCTGTGTGGTAAGTGAACATTCATTGCTTTATGGCTTTGAAATGTGGAAAAGGCTTCACTCGTTGCAAACATGTGTTGGTCCATGTATCACTAGAACTGTTCTGAAGATGCCAAATGCAGATAAATCATCAGGCAGAGTAATGAAAGTGATGTGAAATCTCTTGATGTCCAAGTGACAGAATTAATTGTCCCATTTTTTGCTTCTCCAGGATAGCAGGGCTTTGCAAAATAAAGTTTGCCAACACTGTCTTTAGTGAGCCCTGAAATCTTACTGCTCCATGTCAACTTAAAAGCAGTTCTGAAGATCTATTAATATGTTCCTTGGTTGGTTTAGGAAATTACATTCTTTCTCTGCATTCTTGATGTTTTTCACACTGTCAGCTGTACACGGGCAAACTGTCCAAGCTCAGTTTAGCTCCAAACCTCTTCTTCAAGCCTGAATTTAGAGGCTGTGAATCTGCTGTTATCTTTTTCTTGGCAGCACAGTTTGACAGCTGTCTTGGACTCCTGGTGTGGAGCTTAATAAAGTTTGGGTGTTTTGGCAATGTATTCAGGGTGCCTGTTGGAATTTCAAAAGACAAGACATCCTTACAGGTTAAGGACAATCAGATTGGTTCAACACAGTGAAGAAATGGCAACTGAGGGTCCTTTGGGTGATAGAATGGCAAGGTGAATTGCAGGGAGAGGTTTAGCAGAGTATATGCTGACAAAAAGCCATTGAAAAGCAAATTATGTGCATAATAAAGTATTGAATATTCGGTAATATTAGCTTTACTAATCAGCTTTAATTTCATAAAGTTATGACAATGGACTGACAGGCCTTTTAGGTGTTCCTGAAGCCACTGCAGAGGGCTGAAGTGTCAGTGAGATTTCAGTGAGCTTTGGAAAGTGGTGGGAAGGCAGCAGATGTTTAACTCACTCAGCTGAAGAAACCCTGCATAATTATAAAGCCAAAACTGGCAAGAAACCTTAATTTTGTAAATTACAAAAATACTTAGTGGCACCTCAAATCCTGTTTAACTGGCAGCTTAAAAACCAAACCTGCTTTGAGCTAGCTGCAGGGTCTCTGTCAGCAGCCCCAGCCTCTTTTTGGAGGTTTGTTTCTCCCAGCACCTCTTTAAAAGGCAACTTCTGGTCTTTGACCTGTGTTACAGAGATCACCTCCTCTAATGCTTGCTTTGATACAAACTAAATTATACTGATCTAAAAACTCAGTGAGATTTCAGGAAGTATGTAGGCAGGCAGCCTCTTAATTTTGTACCTGTTTTTGCTTCCTGATGCTGTTAAGTTTCTGTTGAATCATGTAATAAAACACATTCTCCGTTTTTAAAAATTGGGGGTTTTTTTGGAAAATCTCCTAGGACTGTCTCAGGGCTGAAGGAGATAATGCTTAGAGAGAGCTCTGTGACTGCAGTTAAAGTGGTGCTTTTGACAGGGTAATGCACAATTTCCTAAAAATGAAATAAATTGGATGGTTACTCAGGCAATCATCAGACCCACAAGGTGTTATTGAAGTTACTTTTCATGTCCATCAGAAGTGTTAATTTGAGCTGTAGGTTGTGACATGCTTCTCTCACAATTGATTCCATTTTTTCTGAGCTCCTTTTGAAGTTCTTTAAAAAAAATGTCAAATTTAGTGTCCAGCTATGTACAAAAGAGAAACTGCAGCTTCATTTCTGCATTGACTGCCCTGGAGACCACATTGGCCTGTCCAGTGGTTTTACCTTGTTGTTGTTCTGTCTGTGGGAGTACAATGCTGATTTTAGGCCCAGGAATAAAACCTGGTTATGAAAATGGTAGTGGGCATGGCAGCTGTAGGTTTTGTGGTTAAAATATGGTAAGGAGTTTGTCTCCAGTCATATAATCAGCTAAACCAGTCTGTTTAGGTTATTCTTTTTCTGGTCTGTAGCTCTTCCTGCAGCTCTGGAGTGGCCTCAGTTGGAATTTCTTTGTGACATGTGGTGTTTTCTTCCTTGTTTCTGTGGAGTTCAGTGAGATAATCTAATCCTTGGGATAAATGTTTTCAGTGGTGGCTGATTTGATCCAAATTATTTAGATTGGAAGTATTTAGGACTCAGACACCAAATACATCTGTTGTACAGTATTTCTACAAAACATTATTAATAAGCTGAGAGTGCTAGAGAATATTTCTTTTTCATCTTTATAATTGTTCTGGTGGAAGTGACTACTTTGTTGGCATTTTGGTGCTGTGTCATATGATGACTGACTAAACTGAGTTTTCAGCCTGCTAAATTTTGGCTTAGAACAAAACATTCATTCGTAGAATTGTGGTATCCTAGCAGAATTTGTTAGGGGATGATTGAAAGCTGGTGTCAGTAAGAGGTGATACTGCACTGGTTTTGCATGTTAAGATCCAGTCAACTCTGCACATATTAAATAAACAGAACTTTTAAGTTCTAATTCTGTGCAATTTGTCCTGCAGCCAGCTTGGATCTCAATTAAAAAGTGCCCTTCACTGGAACAGTGCAGTGGGAGTGATGGTTTTGAGCTGGCATGGCACAAACATGAAATTTGTACAGTCACAAGACACATCCAGTGAAATGGAGAGGAGCTTGATGGGAGCTTAAACTTCCTCTTGAGGTGGTCTGAAAGAAACCTTTGGGAGTTGCAATAGCTGTAAATTATTGTCTTCCCTGCTGGCTTGTTGCATAGGTGTGGGCTGGGGGTGAGTTTGCCCCCGGGGCAGCTCTCCCTGGGCTCAGGGGTGGGATGAGGGGATGGCTCTGCTGTTCCCGGGGTGATGCCGGGGCTTGGCCTCTCCTCCGGCTCCTCTGAAGGGTGGCTTGAGCAGATCCCTGTCACCATCTAGTGCCCAAACGAGCAACTGCGGGCTGAGCCTGGTGGAGACGGTCCTGAGCTCCCCGTGGTGACACAGCTCTGGGAGGAGGTGCCAGGGAGCGCTGGGCTCACACCCCTCCTGCCCCGAGACAGGCCCAGCACCCAGCACTAAACCAGGATGATCTCAGAACGGGTCTCTGAATAGAAATTCTCCTGACAGATTTCTAGAAATAGGTTTCTCCTAATAGAAATCACTATTGCATTCTGTGTATTCCATGACTAATGATTCTCTAGAGAGATACTGGTGATAAGAAATGTGCTTTGTGCATTTTTCTATGACCTGCCTGTATTTTTCACTCATATTTCTTCTGTGCATTAAGTTCTCTAGTCCCCTTGTTGTCACCTTCTCACCATTCTAGTCCTTGTTCTATCTCCTCACATTTTCTGGTGTACAGGTATTTTGCATTTCTGGCTCGATGCAGAATCTCTCAACAAACACACTGTTCCAAAGATTACAGCTTGGAGGGTGACCTGGAGCAGGATGATTTCTGTATGCCAGGATTTTAAAGCTTTCAGTGGTAGCTGAACATAGAATTTGACAACTTCTGTGCTCAACAATTCCTAGGCCCTGGAACAAAGAAATACTTTTCCTGACTTCCTTAAGGAGCTGTCTTTCCAAGATGCTATTCTAAAGATAGGTTGTGTTTGTTATTGGAATTCATGTTCCACTTAGGTTTATGCTTTTTGGATTTGCATTCAGTGTTTTTGAGTACTTTTTCAGGGCTTTTTTTGTCCCATAGCATCTGTTTTTGATTGTTGCTTTCATTTTGATTTCCTCTTGTTTTTCAAGTGTTGTCCATGAGTTGTAGGAAAACCTTTTCCTCAGCAGCTCTGCTTCCCATGGTGCTGTTTGGAGGCAGTGTTTGCTGAACTTTTAAATGACAGGGCTTCTTACATAGCATGGTGTCTGTGCCTGGATTTGTTTGGTTGGTCTGCAGAGGCTATAAAATTGTCCTTTTATGTTGATATGAACTGATGTGAGGTCACACAGCAATAATTTTGTCCATTTACCTAAAGTACCATGGATTTGTTGAAATCATAGACCTCTCAATCCTGTTGTCCTAATGCCCACAGAGCTGTTTACAGTTCTTGCTGTTTTTTCTTTAAAGAGAAGAAAAGGGGGAAGAGCACTTTATATGTGTTTGAAAATAAATCTCAGTCTTAGTTAGGAGTTAGTTCTCTGGATAGGCTGGAGTTCTCAAACCCTTAGAAAACCCTTAGATACTGATCATTGCACACAGAGCCCCTTGATCTCCCAAAGGAATGGCATTAAGAACTGGGGAAGCTCCAAGATCAAACCCTTCTCTTTGATGTGAACTGGATGTATGTGCTTGAGAAGTGCAGCTTGCTTTTGCATAGTGGAAGATGATGGGTTCTGTGTCGGGTGCCAGGGGTGTTTGGAGTGCTGCATTGACTGATTCAGTATCTTTTGGAAGCAAAAGCTCCCTTTGCAGCAGTTGGATTATATCCCTGTGGTGTTTGTGTGCTGTGTGTGTGACTTGGATGGACAAATGTTGCAGGAAGGTTCTGGTTTTTGGGGAGTTCTGGGGAGAACAAGGCTTTGTTATTGACTGGGCTCGAACCTCATGACACTTCAGGGACAACAAACTCTTGCCACTTTGGAAATTAAGCATTCCTGGCACCTTTAGGGAGTAGGTTCTCTCTTAACAAGAAGCTGAAATATGCATCTTGAATTTTACCATTTTCCAAACTGCATTTTTCTTCAGTAAAGGTCTGAGTGCTGCTCCCACAGCCAAGAGGATGAAACTAAATTTATGTTTGAGGAGAGATGTAGCAGAATTCGAGGAACAGGATTTAATTTCTCACTTATGTGAGTAAATGCTTTGTTTGTCACTAGAAAGAAGCTCTGTGGTTTCCTTAGATTATTATTTCTTTTCAGAAAGCACTGCATTTTCAATTTTGGCTTACAAACCTGAGGCCCCTTTCTTGCAAAGTGTTAACATTTTTCAAACATAAGGGTTAAACCATGTTTTGTGAGGTTATTATCTAAAATATTGTGATGACTTCTAAATCAAAACACGATCTACAGCTGTAGGTGACTCTTACTGCTAGAACCATCTCATCTTTGGCAGGTGCTGTGTTGCAGGTGGGCACTGCTGCAGGGAGCTCTTTGGGAGTCATCTCTGCAGCTCTGGGGGTTACACACCAGTAGCTCCCAGCAGCTTTTTTTTTTGTTAAGGAAACCCTTTTAGGTGCTTTTTAAGATAACAAAAGAGTTTCTGTAGTGGTAATGAGTCAAGACTGCTGTTTGATGCCATAGCCCTCAATAATAATTCGGTTTATTCCTCTGGAATGGCTGTGTGAGGGGCCAGGTTGTGCCCAAGTCCCAGTGAGTGCTGGTTGTGGCTGTGAGGAGCTCAGGGCAGGGATGTGCTCTGCAGGGCACAGCTGCAGCCCGGGCTGTGCAATGGGGTGGGATTGCCACAGGAGGGAGATGCCGGCCTGGATTGGGAGCCTGGCAGCTCCAAGGAGTGCTCACCTTTCCTGAGCAGCTCCCTGAGCTTAGTTACATTTCCAGCTGCATGAAATAGTCAGTGTTTCTCTGAGGAGTTTTTGTGTGCTGTTAGTAGGCAGTGCTCTATAGAAAGTAAAGTGGGGCCTTTTTCTATCGGTGTTTTAGTTGCAGTTTTTGAAAGGCAAATAGAACACCTTCAGTAGGAATGCTGTCACTTGTCACAGGCTGCATTAATTATGCTCTGAGGGGGTAAATGTACATTTAAAGTTATTTCAACTCCCACAAAAACTTGTGCAGTTAGCCAGCTCAAATTTATATGCTGAAAGCTGGTGAAACTGTATTCAGGGATCACTTTTATAAAAGACTGATCTAGATTTATGCAAATCTAAGTTGATAAAATGTCCACTGTAAAATAGTCACTCAGTGCTATGTTTCAGATTTGGGTTGGGGGTCAGGCAGCCACATCTTGCCTGTGGGTGACATTTCTTGGTTGAACAAGGTTTCTTCGAGTTGTGTGTGAGATAAGGCAGCTTTGCACAGAGCTCTGCAAAGCTCTGAGACTCCTGGGTTTGGCTTCTTTCTGACAGAACTTGATGCTGCTGAGGGTCTCAGAGGCTTTTTCCATCTCAGACTTTGGATTATGTAATTTTTCTGATGTTAGTGACCACTCATAGGAGAGTTTTGGACTTTTTCTAGAGGCCCATGGATGAGTCTGAGTGGAATGCACATCTTTTCTGTGTGACATTCTGTATTTTCTCTAGCTGCCTAATCTACAGTATGATAATTATTCTGATTAAGGCACCACAGGACTTCCATGTCAGCAAGCCAGGGCATATCTTTTGATATTCTTATTTTGGGCCACAGATGAAATCAGTGCAATAGTCTACTTGTTTTTTTTTTTGTTGAAGATGGTAATTTCAAGCATAGAAGACAAGACACTGACTGAAACACAGGTCCAGGTTCTCAAGCACGAAATGACAGCCTGCAGTAAAAAGTGCTGCTTGCCAGGATCGGGTTGGTTGCTTAGCAATGAGCTATTTATCTGCAAAGAGACCCAGAAAAGGGATCAGGATGATTTGAAAACATAGTTTGAATAAAGGAGCTTTTAAAGTCAGCGGTTTTTCTGTGAAATTCAAAATGACGAGGCTCTGCAGCAGCTCTGATTTGTGAGTTGCAGTTGGCAGGATTATTTAAGGGTTGCCCTCTCCTGCCTTCCAGCCTGCAGGCTGTGCCACTGAGGGTGCAAGTCAGCCACACAGGAGGAGCTGATAAATGTTGATGGTCCTTGAGGAAACCCTGGAGTATTCAGGGTTTGTCCATGGCATGGACACCTTGAGTTGTTGTGTGAAGTGTTTCTCTTCCAGCTTCCATTCATCTTGAGCATCAACTCAATTTGTCACTTGTAATATTAAGTGCCCTCTTGATTATTTCAAGAAAACTTAAGGATCCAGCTGTGCTACAGGCTGTACTGGTGATTTCCTAAGCAGAGTTAGACCTTGGTGTGAGACTGATCTTGGAGAGGATCTGAGTTCAAAGGAGAACATTAAATTGCAGCACCATGAAAATGATTTCATTATTTTTCATGGTTAACTGTGCCCTCCTGAGGAAAATGCTCTCAGATTATCAGGCTTTACTTGGGGTGGGTTGCAGGTGGCTCTGACCTCTGTCTGTGTCTCTGCTGTAGCACTGGTTGCTGCAGCAGAAACTCAAGATCATGTGAGAAGTGAGCAGCCATGTCACTACAGCTCTTCTCTAAATTATGGCTGATTTCAGCCTTGTTAATTGTTCACATTTCAGGTGATCTTTGTATTCAGGAAATCTGAGAAGGTATTTAGATGCAACACAAATCCATATTGCTGATCAATCTCTGTGCTATGCAGCCAGTGCATGGAATACCAAGCTGCTAGAACCAGCTGAAGCTAAAAATCTGCCAGAAATGCAGTTGCAATCAATTATCTCTTTGCCTTTTGTCTTGAAAATAATGTCTTTAGTTTATGGTGGATTTAAAAAAAAAAGGTATCATTCAGAAAGAAACTCCAGCTAGAGCAGAAACCCCATTTTACAGTTTATTTACTAAATGTGAAACACCAAGTTAGTCCTTTTTCCTTGTGTGCTTCCAGGTGGGTTTTCAAGCAGCTCTATGACAAAGGACTGGTGTATAGAGGGGTTAAGGTCATGCCTTTTTCAACTGCATGCAACACCCCCCTGTCCAATTTTGAGTCCCATCAGAACTACAAGGTAGGTTGCAAATGAATTTCTCTGTTTTCTCCTGTTTGGATTTGAAAAGCTTTAATACTTTTTGCTTGGTGGTACCTAAACATGTAATTAGACCCCAAGTTGGTAGTAAAAATCTAGGTAAATGGGTTAATTTTGATCATATTTTGCTGTATTTGTTGGGAACACTTGATCTTCAACTTGTTCCTTGGTTACTGCTTACAGGTCTTTGAAGTACATGTATTTTTTTTTAATTGTGGTAAATTCCCTCCTCTCTAGGCTTTCAAGGTTTTATTGCAGTAGTGGATTTTTATGTTGAATTTTCAGAGGAGAGCTGCAGTTGTCCCTGTCTGTACACATCTGAAAAGAAGAGGGTCTTTGTCAGAGTTTGAATCTTCTGGGAGGGGATTCATAAGGAATGTCAAAGACTCTGTAGCTGAAGGATAATGGTCCTTCTAAGACTCATTAATTTAGACTGGGAAACACCAGAAAATGTTTTACCTAATAGAATGCAGGGTTTACTGTGGTTTATAAAACATTCCTTTAAAAATGAGTGACAAGATAAAGCAAGTGCAGCTTCTCACTTGCAACAAACTCATGTTCATGCATGTGAAGGCAGAACTTGTGTCCCAGTTTCCCGAATTCCACGTCAGTTTGTAGATAGAGGTTTTGTATCCTTTCCAATCCTGACACAGACCTCCATATCCTTCTACTGTAAATCTTTCGCTTGCATTGTTAGAG
Source organism: Nicator chloris (assembly GCA_013400495.1). Lineage (NCBI taxonomy): Eukaryota > Metazoa > Chordata > Aves > Passeriformes > Pycnonotidae > Nicator > Nicator chloris. The sequence continues at coordinate 116,454 of WAAE01014083.1, read as the reverse complement.
CAGAGAGCTAGCACAGATGGTACATCTGGTCTCTACAACTTGCCTAAAAAAGGCCAGTTTTGTGGCCAAAACCAGGGTTTTTGAAACAAACGTTTAAGTAGATTTGGAGTACCTACTTGCCCACAGATACCAGAGAGATACCAGAGCTTTCAGTATGAGGGGTGTTTATACTGAAGAAAAAATGGTTTGTGATTTATGAAAGAGAGATTTGCAAAGATATCTTGATATTTGTGACTGTCTGACAACTGAAATTACTTGTCTTGTCCCTATTGACTGACAGTTCACACAGGCTCAGATAAATGAGCTTTCTTTAGAACAAAGAGTGTTTTGGAGGGTTTGTGTGTGTGTGTATCTATGTTCTCTTTCCATAAAGCCGAAGCTTTTTTGTTTTCTGGAGTCTTAATGAAATATTTAGATGCTGTTTCTTACTCTAGAACCAGAGGTGTGTTTGGGTGGTATGCTGTTCTGCCACTCCATGTAAAAATTCTCTTTCTCACCTGCTAGAAATGGCGTTTGGAAGTTGTGGGTCTGTGAGCGACAGGATTTATTCTTGGTGAGAAGAGTCATTTCTGGGTGTGAGGCAGCTGTTGCCTTTCTCACAGTGGAAAGCAGCCTTTTGGCTGCTGTTTATTGATCCCCTGAGAACTGGGACACAGATCAGGAGCAATAGGACACCAGAAGCACCTTCAGAACTAGAGCTGGGTGTCCAGTGCACACCTGAGTTAACAATTCCAGCAGCTGCTATTGCATTAAACTGAAGAAGAGGTGTCTGCAGGTGAAATTTTAACAGCTAAAACACTGCACAATGCCATTACCTGTCAGCCTGGATGGTATTTTTAATGCTTTGCCAGTTGTTTTTATCTACTTGGTGATCTCAGTGCTTCAGAAAGCAAAGTGAGTAGCCTGCAGTGCTGCCTTGCACTTGGTAGAGGCAGAACCGAGAGCTCAGTCTCTGCCTGGTATTGAGTGCAGGCCACGGGTTATGTAATATTTATGTTTTACTGTTGACTGCACCAGATGTTCACAGCAAACTCCCTCTGGAGCAGCCCTCAGCTCAGACATAAATAGCTGCCTGTCCCATGATGCCATTAACTGTTCCATGATGCAGGATGGAAAGCAGAGTGCCTCGCACGAGACGTGCCGAGGCCACAGGACCTATTCCTGGGTTGGGGTCGGTGTGCACGGCACCCTCTGAGCTGGCATTTAGAATTTCCTGGTGAGAATTTCACATTTGCAGGATTAGACTTGCTGTTACAAGCAGCTTTTCATCATATGTGAAATGTGAAGTGACTGAATAGGGTTGTACTTGGCTGAAAGAAAATCTTGTTTTCAGGGCCTTTTTTGGGCTTGTTTGAAGGTGAAGTTCTGTAGAGCAGCTGACAAAGGTCTCCTTCCCTGAGAGAAGGAGGACAGAAGGTTTTTTTTATTCTGAAGTATTGACATACCCTTGTTTTGAAGTACTCCAAACGTTTCCCCCGCACCCCTTGTTAACAACAGCTTGATTAGAGATAAATTATTTTCTGTGATGGCTGTTCTTCCTAATCCCTGGCTGCAGAAGCAAATTGTTTAGCAGTATCTGAGAAACTGCCAATTTTCCTGACCCTTGAGATTGGTTCTAAACTTCGAAAATGGGGCTATAAGAGGTACCTAAAGGAGCTGCAGTTGTTTTTCTTTGGTGTTTTGGCAGCAAATCCCCCAAATCTCCCTGCTAATGGGAGATTTTAACCCTGTGGCCTTGTTGGACTGACAGACTGCAGTGGTGTCAGGAGGAACTCAGTGACTGGTGCTCTATTCTGACTTTAATGCCACTTCACCTTATCCATTACAGATGAGCATGGCATGTTAAATTGTTTTTCAGGATGTTCAGGATCCTTCGGTGATTGTGAGCTTCCCACTGGAGGAAGATCCAAGTGTTGCTCTTGTTGCCTGGACCACAACTCCCTGGACCTTGCCCAGCAATCTGGCCCTTTGTGTTAACCCAGAACTGCAATATGTGAAACTGAGAGGCAAGTGTTGAACACCTCTTCCTTCAGTGCCTGTGAACATGTACTTATATTTTGTATTTTAGACTGGTTTATGTTACATTTACAGAACTTTCCTGGGTTGAACCAGCGGTAGTTTGAAGGATGAGATTCACTTTGGATGTGGCTGATGATTTCCAACTGCTCTGCTCTTGTTATTTAACGTGAATTGAGAGGACTATTCCTTAAGAAATATTGATGGATGAGATAAAGAATAATAAAAAAAAGGTGTGTGTGTTTGTAGTCTTTAATTGTACCTTCATCTACGAACACCTCCCCACCTTTTTTTTAAAAAAAATGAAATAGTGAGTAGGAATTTCCAGTTTCAACAGAACCTCATGAATCTGTTGTGTTAAACATGAAGTTGTGCAGGCCTTTGCAGTGAATGCCACGTGTTTGGGTTTTCTTTCTTTGCAGAGATCTAAGTACATTTCAGTTTTCAAAAGTCTTCACATAAATTTGGTCATCTTAAAAAGCAATACTGGGTATTTTCAGAAATAACCTCACTTGCCTGAGGTGCTGAGCTGGATGTCTCTGGCTCATTGCTGTGGGACACTGACCCTGAGTTGGCAGGGTAGCAACTTGAATAAAATTTGTCATTGAAGTTAGGAAATCAGGTTGGTTTGGGGTAGAAAATGAGTTTTCTTCATAGCATTTCCCTCTGTTTTGATGTTAACTTCCTTTGGTGGTATATACTTCTTTTATAAGGAAGTCCAAGTGTGCAATTGAAATACTGAATCTCAGGAAGGCTGCATAAAGTGCAATCATTACCTTACAGCTTAATAATAAGGATTTCATGTAGTCATTGTCCATCTTCCAATTGTTTCCCTCTGTTTCAGCTACAATTTACTGGAACTTCTCAATGGCTTTTTTATTTGACTCAGCAATAATAGACAAGGTATTTCTGCCTCTGCACCAACAAAACACACTGAAAATCAGTGGCCTGGTTTTATCCTGTGGTTTCTGTGTAAACTTAGCCTTTGGAAAGTGTTCCTTAACTGGCTGTGTGAGGGAAAACTCAAGTAGTAAAACTCAGGTAGTAGCTGGAAAGTAGTAAAAGATTCTTCTGGGCAGTTTGATTGTTACCATATCCTGCATTATGAAAGGTTTCATAATGGTGCAGATGAGGGGATTAAACTGAGATTTGTGAAACTTCTGTTTTATTTTATATTCTAGATAAAGCCACGGGGAAGATTTACATTTTGATGGAGTCCAGGCTGGTGGCACTGTACAAATCTGACAGTGAATATCAGATACTTGACAGGCAAGTACATAAATTATTACATTTGCTAGCTTTCAGTGGTTTTCTGGATCACAAGTTGAATGTTTTTAAGAAGATGCATTTCCCTGCATCTGTGTTTATATTGCAAAAATCTGTAAAAGGAATTGAAATTTGCTGGAACAAATTGGTCTTATATTGTGAAGCCACAAACAGAAAAATGTTTCATTGGTCCTTGTATTGTGGTGGGGAAAAAAGGTTCCACAGTCCACCCCTTTCCTGTGTTTACATTGAGGTAAAAGTTTGAGAAGATGCTGGAGATGTGGTCCAAGTGGCACCTTCTACACAGTATGTAAAGATTTAAAGGGAATTGGGCAAAACAATCCCATTTTTAGCGAATAAATATTACTTCTGTAATTAGTGGCAGTCATTACTTTCTGCAGGGTGCTTATTCATCTTGATTAGGTGGAAAAATAGGAATTATTTAAGAAGTCAGACTGGGCAGGGGATGCAGGTATTGAATTCTGTAGCTCTTTTAGACAAAATGCAGGTCTTGGCTTCTCTTCAACCTTTTGTAGAAACAAGCAGCCTGTTAAAGAGGTCAAATACAACAAATACTTGTTTGCTCACTTTATTAAAAAAAAAACCCAAACCAGAAAACTCTATAAACCCCAGATAACCAAATTAATAAAAATAAAGACTAGAAACGTTTTTGAGAATAACACCCCTTCTTCACTGGCATCAGTTTTTTCTATTTTTGTCTTTTCATCAAGCAGTTGAAATCTTTAAATTGAAAAAATGGAGGTTATTTCAGCTAAGCAGTTGCCTGTAATCATTAAATTAGGGAAACACAGAGCTGGAATGTTTAAGATTCTGCTAAACATGGTTCCTATTCTGATGGCTCATACTGTGACAGTTGAATAATTTTATGTTTCTGCATTGGTTTCCCTCCTTCCCCCCCTCTATGAGAATGCTCTTAATCTGTCACTTGGCCTGTACCAATTTAAGCTGGTGTTCAGTTTCTAAAGATGTTGTTCAGTGCTCTCATTCTTGGCTTGGCTGAACTTCTGATCTCTGGAGTTTTTTCCTCCCCTCTGAGTCGTCAGTGAAACCGCAGAGCCAGGACACCACTGGGAATTTTGTTTTGGTCTGATACTGAATTAACAACAACTTTCTCTTGAAGTGGTGGTGTATCCTCCTGTTGAAGTATATGTGCATGTTGGAATGATAAAGTGTCAAACTCTCACTAACATTAAGAACTAAATTTGAGCTGCTTGCTTGCTATCTAAGCTGGTAAGTCTGCCCTAAAAAACTTGGCTTTGTGTGGCTTGCTCTTGACAAATTCACATTATATGTTCTTTTAGCACTTCAATTGCTAAAAATTCTCAATCACTTGAAGTTGAGTCAGGTCTTTAGACCTTTCTCAGTGGTTTTTAGGTCCATCAGTGCTTCAATTCTCTTGGGAAATACAGATACTCTGTTCTTTTTTGGTCTTTTGAAACCTGTTCAGAGTATGTGAAAACTAAGCCTTCCATCAAAACCATTTTATTTGCTTAAGTGTTTTTTAATACATTTGCTTTAGGCTTAAAAAAGAAGCAAGCTAGCCCCTATGTTAGATTTGTTGATCTGTTGTCTTTTGCTTCTGAATTCTGGTTTTAATGCAATACTACAAATTTAACTTCAGTGTGACTGCAGTCATTCCATATCCAGGAATGCACTGAACGTTTTGGCCTTTTTTTGATGTGTTTTCAGCAGAAATGGGAAGAGCCTGCTCTTTAAGGCAGTCATACACATTTCAGGTGTTGTATTTATGTCCCTGACTAATGGTATTTCTAACACCATCACTCACCCCCCAGTCTTTGATAACTTAAAATTTTCCCTTTTCCTAACCTCTGCCCATCTTTAAGGCTGCTAGCAAGTGTCTTTGCAGGGGATATTTTAATTCTTTTTGTATTACTGCTGTGGTCTCTTTTCAAGCTGATTTCTTTTCTGGTTTTGGTCGTGTTCCAGTTTTTTTGTTATGTAATAATTAATTTTCTCAAATGTGAAATGTGAGACAGTTAAAAAGTAACTGGTAGTTGAATGGATTTGTAAAGATTTAGATCTGTGAGTAAATTTGTAGAAATTAACTTCACCACTTCTGCTCTTAACCTTTTTCTTCCTTTAGCTCAATTCTAAATTCTCAAGCAGTCAGGCCCCAGAGGGAGAAGTTGATGCAACTTAATGTATACCAGGCATCAGGCTGAGGTCAGGGAATGGTCTGATGGAAAATGTTCAGTGTCTGAAGTCCCTTGAACTGGCTGCTTTGCACTCATGGGTTGGTCTGGGTGTATCAGCCCAGTTTTGATCATCAAATGACTTCTTGTTTTATTTAGCAGTGGTAGATGGGATGTGATTGTTGAGCATTCCCCTCCCCTTGCATTAGATTTCAATTCTTTGGCATATTAAGCATTTAATTTCTTCACGCTGTTTTCCCTTGTTGTGTCTTTTTGGATTCTAAAGAGTCCAAACCAGAGCTTTCTGATCTCCTGAGAGTGAAGGATTGCTGCAGTGATTTTAAATGAGTCTTTCTATCATAACTCAGGTCACAAGAAGGCACCATTGTATAAATTTTCAACCTGAAGTTCAGGACTTTGACAAACAAAGTATTTCAAATCCCAAAATGAAAACGAGGAATGTGATCCACAACCTTTACCTTTCTCTGGCTTGTGTTAAATAAGAATATAACTGTTTTTTTAAGCCAATTTTGGTGCTTCACATTCTGTATCTGAACATTCCCACATGTGTGGCTGAGCACTGGGATGCTTTTCTCTCATCTGATCCTGATTACGCACCTCAAACATTCCTAAGGCTGTTTGTAATATAATAACATATAAACCATCTGCAAAGCTGAGGCTTAAAATAGAACTCTCCCCAATTCCTAGAGGATATTGTGTGTGCTGAGCTGAGGAGCTGTGCTCTTGAACTTGGCAGTAAATGCTGCTCCAGGTCCTTCCAGTGCAGTGAAACAGCTTTGAAGAGTCCCCACTTCGAAGGAGTCAAGTGTTTTATGGTTTGACCATTGTTTGGAAGTTGTAGATCAAGGACAGAGTAGGGAGAGACCACAGCTGGGACACAGAGAGCCAGCCCATGTATTAGATTAAGTTATGTTCTAGCTGGATTTTCCCCCTGAAATTGGACGATTTAAGCACTTTCAGGAGAGTTCTGAGCTGCAAATCCCAGCCTAATCACTGCCTTTGTCAGCTGCTGTCAGAAGTCTGAAGGGTGCCAGACCTGCAGGCTCCATCTCTGCCTTCCATTTCTTGTGTGGCTCAGCTGGTTCCTCAGCCAGTCCTGTGTGTGTTGGATCATTCCCTGAGATGCCTGTGGAGAGTTGGGATGCTCAGCTTTAGAATAAGGAATGAGGCACCAGAGCTTTATAGGGTGCAGTACCCTGTGTCACAACCTCCTGTACATAAAACTTCAGGTGTTTTGGATCATTGTTTAGTTCTCTTGGACATGCTGAGCTTTTGTTGCTATGAATATTGTGTTTTATCCAAAAGATTCTTGCCCAGCTTTACCATAAGGAGCTTGTCATTAATGCTTAATTCCTTTATTAATTTACATTGATTGGTTGATTGAAGTCCATCAGGTATGAGTTGTTGACTGGTAGCAGAGATGCATGAAAAGACATTGGTTTTTCTCCAAGTTACCACAGAGGTGGGAAGTTAACTTAAAATTATCTTCATCTTCTGAAATCAAAATCTGTAAGGGAGGTGAAGAAGCCAATAGGAAAAAAAGCAGTTTTCAAGTTATTAATTTATGTTCTTGTAAATCTTTCTCCTCAGGTTTCCTGGTATTGTTCTTAAAGGCAAGAAATACAAACCACTCTTTGAATATTTTATTCAGGTAAGATGAACCAGTTTGGTGTTTGATACAGGATATAAAGACAAAAATAAAACCCATTCTGAGTATTGCTTGTTTATATTGTAAAGAGATCTTGGGTTCTAATAACAAACTGCAGGTTGTATTAAAGTACCTTAAAATCCTAGTGAAAGTTTGAAAAACACTGTTGACTTTTTTCTCTATTTTTTTTCCTTTAAGTTTTAAATATACTCAGAGTAAGCACTGGATGGTAAATAGAAGATTGATATCAGATTGCAGAGAAACTTCAATACATATTAACAAATAGATATTGACAAATATATATTAACAAATCTTCTCTCATTTTCTCATCTGGTGAGTGTTATCCACCTGCTAAGTTCAGAAGCTTTGTCTTCACAAGGGAATGACTGACTTTGGATAACAATCAGAGACATGTCATGTTGCCCACTGAAGAGTTAAAAGCCTTTGCTAAAAACCTTCTGATGTGTCAGATTGATCTGGATGCAGCTTTTTAAGCACTGCATTAGGTCTGGCATCACAGATGATAAAAGAATGTGTAGCAAGAGGAGAGTGCATAGAGAATTTTTCTGTTTTTTAAAAAAACTCATTGAAAACTGATGACGCTCTGCAAAGAGGAGAGGTGCAGCACTGCTGGCCAGGCAGCTGTGCACTCCTGTAGATTTGGTCATTTGTCACACTTTCTGTTCTGAAAGATGTGCAGGAGTCAGCAGAGGTGGGAAAACCTGTGCAGGGAGCAGAGGTCTGACATTTCTAGAGGAAAGTCGAACACAGCTGAATCTGGAAAATTGGAATGTGCATCTGAGGTTTGGAATGGATAAATTTTGTGAGTACTTTCAAGGAGCAGATGGGGCATCTACAGTTTTTTGTTTAGAATGGAGATCTTATCTCAAAATGTCTCCCTTCAGAACAAGCCAGACCTAATATTTTGTAACATATTTGGTTCAGCTGTGACTGCAGTAATTCCTTTTTACTATTTTTGTTTTAAGGAATAGTAAAAAAACCTTTATTTTTCGTTATCTGTGTGCTGAACACACTGAAAATGGTCATATCTTTTCTTATCAATTCTTTTCTGGATTTTCTCTCTGTTTTTAGTTCTTATTTACCATGCTCTTGTTCTCTGGAGGAAAAAAGGAAAATGTGTGACTATAAAAGCAAACTTTTTTTTAATTCAGAGGTATAGGGGACATACAAAAATGCAGGGAAGCTTCTGTACCTTTCCTGGTTGTGTCCCCCCGTTCAGGAGTGTATTGATTTGCAGTCTGTTAAACACAGAACTGTGTGAGGATCTGTGGCTTGAACAGTAATTGACTGGGAGGCCTTCTGGAGAGGAGTGAGATTTAATCACACTTGACACTCTTTAAATGAAGTACACAGGTGTCTGGGCTATGGGAAGTCATTAAGTCATGTTAGGGATGTCACACTTTACTGTGTCACTGATTTTTGGTGCAGTTCTTTCCTCTTTGTGTGGCTCGTGGCTCTGCCAGGTTCTGTTTTGCTGTATGTATGTAAATATCTATCTATATAAAACCATGTTTTTGTGTTACAGTGTAAAGAAAAAGGTGCCTTTACTGTGGTGGTGGATGGTTATGTGAAGGAGGAGGAAGGCACAGGAGTTGTCCATCAGGCTCCCTATTTTGGTGCTGTAAGTGTGAACTACACATCTGTAATGTTTATTTTGGCCAGCACACATTGCTTGGCTTTCCAGCTCCTGGGGACTCTGTCAGGGTGATTCATGTTAAACAATCTTCCCATTTGCTGCTTAAAAATGTAAGAATATCATGTAGCTTTGTATTCTCAAAGCTCTTCCACTTGGTGCCTGTGCTAGCCTGGAGATCTTTGTGTCCCTCACTTGGGTTTGTGTTGTGGTGTGTGAGCTGAACTCCTCATTCTGTCTTTTGAGTGTCATTGATCTCAGCTTTTCTCAGTCTGAAGTTAGAGCTTTGAGAAGGGATGATCTGTGGCACTGGCAGTGAAAGCTGGCTTTGCTACGTGATAATTTTGGTTGGGAACAGCAGTTCTGCTCAGCACACTGCCCCTCTTCAGCATTTCAATTTCAGTACTCACTGGGCTTTTAGAGAATGAGAAAATGCTTTCACTGCTTTTGTCCTGAGACTTTATCCCTTGGTGTGAAAGGATTTTGTTGCACTCCATTCTTTTTTTTCCTGACTTTATTGTCCCTTCCCTCAGTCTGTTCTTTTTTAAGGCTAAGAGGAATAATTTGTCATGGATTTAACATTCCAGTTTCTAGACACTTGAATTAAATGCACTAAGTTTAGGCTCATCATCCTTTTTGTAGAGTGTCCTGTCTCCAGCCATTGTCCAAAGATGGCCTCAAAAAACTTGCAGTGCCTAGCAATTAGCAGTGCCTGGACCATGAGCTCTGTCATCATTTCCAGAGAAACTTGGCATTAGCAACAGGCCTCTTTGTATTCATGTGAAACAGCCCATCCTCTTCTGTCCTTTTTTCCCTGCTGTTTTCTGAAGGGTACATCCATTGTGGTGGTGTTTCCCTTGTCAGGATGATGGTTGATATGAAAAGATGTTCCAGCTTCATATAGCTGTGAATAAAGAAAATTCGAGTGGGCTGTGTGAGCAGTTAATAAAGGAAATGGTGGTGGCTGGTCAAGTGTCCTCAGGAGGATAAATCCTGTCACAATTCTGCTCCTCAGACTCCCCCTGGAGCTGAATCTTGGGTGTTCCAGAGGGGTGAGAGTTGGTTTAGAGTCAGGAGCTCTTGCTGTGGGAGATGGAGGGAAGGAAAGGAAGAGGCTGCCAGCAGGGAAGAAGCTCTGGAAGAAGCTTTCCCTGGGTTGCTCTCAGAGTGCTTTGTGTATTTGCACAGTCCAGTTAAACTTGTTGGACACAGCTTGTTGGAAAGCTGCACTGGCCTCCTACAGCAAGGATTATCTGCCCTCTTTTATTTGATTTTTTAATAAGCCCACTGAGTTTTGTAAACACAGAGGAAAAAATGTTTTTCTTTCTTCAGGGAAATCAGCAATTACTTGTAAAACTGGGGTTTTTTTAGGGAAAAACCTGAGAGTAACAGTTAAATACTTCACAAAGAAAAAAATACAGAAAACATTGTGTGAGGAAGAAGTGCACAGACATCACAAACAAAACCATGCAGTCATGAGCGAAGGAGAGCTTTGAGTAGGTAACTTTTGGTACAGGGGCCTGAGTCAATGGGCTGTGCTGCCTTCAGAAGGAAAGTGCACAGTGTACTTGGCACTTAATGCTTCTGCCTTCTTGTTGGGGTGCATGTAATTCAGTTTTGAGAGCCCCCAGATGCTTTGTGTTCAGAAAAGCTGCCAGAGGTCCTGGTGTGAGTTCAGGATTTCGTTATTATACAGAAGGCTCTGTATAGAATACTGTTGGTGTTGCGTGCTGGCCTTTAGACAGGCTGAGATGAAAGAAGGGAGATGGTTCATTGTGGCAGGCAGCATTGTCTTCTTGGTTAATTGGCTCCTCTGCACCTTCCTGTTGAATTCAAGGGGAATAGGAAGGGAATAACTGGACCAGGACAGTCAGAGGAGAAATAGAGCACGGTCCTTCACAGCAAGCCTCGAGTCTTGTCTCTGTTCCTTCCCATCAAATGTGAGTCCCTCTGATAAAGTTGGAAAGTCAGGGGTTTATTTATTTATTTAAAATCTTACTTTAAATGATACATGTTCTGTATTGCTGATAGCTCAGCAATGTATCCTTCTCCAAAAAAATTGAAAGTAAAAATTCACCTCCATTTAGTTCCAGATGTAAGTTTCATTGTCTTGTGTCATGCCTTTGCCAAATACAAGCTGCCACACCATATCAGAGCACTCTATTATTTCAGTTCAAAAGACATCAAAATTAAAGCTCACAGAACAAGACAAACCTGTATTAAAACTGCTGTAAACTCATTGTACTTCCAGCTTAACACGATGCTGAAATTCAGCTGCTCAGGCATTTCCTCATATGTAGATGTACCTGCAGTCAACTTACAAAGCTTTAGTAACACTTGAATTTGCATACAGATTTTTAATTTGCAATACTTCTAGTGCCTGCTCGGACTGTGACACACAAGTTTCACAGATCTGTTGCTGATGCATTTTTTTTCAGTACCTGACACTTTCAGCAAAAGGCAATGTTGGTTTTTGCTGAGATGCTGAACGTGAACATTTGACTTCATGTTTCTGTTGTTTTGTTAAAATTTCACATAAAAAAGCTTTTGATCTCTCACAAATGAGCTGTTTAATAGTTTCTACTTATTAATTTTATGTATTACAACTTCTATGTGTAATCTTTTGAGGGATTTTGAGGTACAAGAGTAACTGCTGTAATTCCTATCCTGGAAAAAACTGATGTTGGTCTTAGCTTTTATTTGAACTTAGCACTTGTGGATTCCTTGGATGAGCCTGAATATATTCTGGCCTCGTGGTTACTGAAGGAAATCTTCATTGAATCAAATGGCAGCTCAGTCTGGAGAGCTTCCATTCCCGTTGGAGTTGTTCAAAAGCGGGTGGAGCTGACTGCAGAACGGCAGAGCAGCAGAGCCCCTTGTGTACCCTTGGCTGAAGAGCAGCAGAGCCCCTTGTGTACCCTTGGCTGAAGAGCAGCAGAGCCCCTTGTGTACCCTTGGCTGAAGAGCAGCAGAGCCCCTTGTGTACCCTTCAGTGCAGCTGAAGCACCTCTTGACCCAGGTGCTGGCCAGGGGAAGCTTTGTTGTGCTGCCTTAGCAGGGCTGTGAGTGTGCCAGACTTTGTGCTGGCTGCTTCTTCAAAGCCTTTAACAGCTCACTGCCAGATCAGGGCTGACATCAGCTCTGTCATCTGGCCTGTGTTTTAAACCCCACAGGTCCCAGCCCCTCAGCAATGAGAGCTGAGGAAAGGCCAGCAGAGAGGGGGGTTTATCTCAGCTGTGTCCTGACTGCAGGAGCTGGCTGACCAAGTGCAGGGGAGATAATTGTGTGATGCTTTCTGCAGCTGCTGGACAGGGGAAGAGCTGTGCTCTGCTGGAAGTGCTGCAGCTGGAGGGATTTGTTGTTTCTATGTGCAAAGCTTTGGTCCATGAAACAGCCTACTTCCCTGTCTGTGAATGAGTTTGATCCTTGTCAAGTGCAGCAGGTCTGGCTTGGGGGAGCTGGGAGCCACAGGGATAGTGGGGAGAGCTGAAGGGACAGGATGAGGCCACAGAGGACATGGAAGCCCTGCCCTGGCACTCCAGAGCTGCTCACCTGTGTTGGTTAGGGCCAGGGAAGGAGAATTCAGGGAGCTGTGGAGCACTGTCTGTGAAATGTGTATTTACACCCTGGCTCTGCTGTGGTGTCCTTGGGCAGGCTGAGAGGGTGCTTTAGGTGCAGCTCCTGTGAAACAGCTGCTGTGCATCCTGTCAGCCTTTGCTGGAACTGGGTAAGACACACATTTACTGTCACTTCAGGCTTGAAGGTAAAATCTGAACTTTTCTATCCCCCTACTAATTCTGTTTTAGTCTTTCCTCTGGTGCCATTATTGTTCAGTCATGTTCAGGAAAGTCTGAAGCAACTCTTTTTTTTTTTTTCTTTTCTTCTTCTTACTGCTACAGGAAATTAAAAATTCAAGTGGAGACTGGCCAGGAAAAAAACCCATGATGTTGTCCATGTGTGGTTCTTGGTCAGTAGCATTGCCTATACGCCAAAAAAGATTGAGAAATACAGATTTAAAGGTTTTGGATCGTTAAGACATTCAGAAAATGGGACTGCTTATGAAAAATGCCAGAATTAGATGGATTAAAACAACCTTCTTTGTGAAAAATGCAGTGTTGGCTGGAGAGCTGGGCACATCCAGGCTCTGGCTGGGACAGGAGTAGGATGGAGAGGTTGGCAATTCTTTTGCCATACAATGGTTGCCTGAAGCTGTTCACTCCATGGGTGTATTCTGTGTACTCCATGTGTACTCAGAGACATAAAATACATGGGTGTGTATGCATTGATGTGCATGGAAAAACATCAATGTTTTTCCCTGTACTAGGTGACAGTCTGAAGAAATAATAATTTTCTGCATGAATAAAACTACAATGCTATAAAACAGGACTTTCTCATAAGTATTTGGGATTAGTGAAGGTGGAGTTTTCTGCTGTTCTTGTCCAGTCATCACATTTTCTGTTTAATATTTAATTTCTGTTTCGAGGGATGGATATTTTACCTAATCTTTTATGTTCTTACAGCTTGGTGCTTGTCTCTTTTGCAGGATGATTACAGAGTCTGCATGGATTTTAATGTCATTCAGAAAGACTCCGTGCCTGTGTGTCCTGTTGATGCATCAGGCTGCTTCACAGCAGAAGTGGCTGACTTTGCTGGGCAGTATGTGAAGGTCAGTGGCCCTGGAGACAGTAAATTACTACTTTTTACAAGATACATTTATATATGGTAGAAGCTTTCTTTTCTTTCCCTGTGTGGACTTGTTGTCAATGTGTGACTGGTATCTGGATAAATTAAAAGGTATTTTAACATTTGCAACAAGGTTGGAATGGTTTATTAAGCAGCTGAGAAAAAAAGTTGAAATGCAAGTAATGTTGTGTATCTGTAGTGAGAGGGCAGAGGAGTATCCTGTTTGCAGCTACTCCAGAGAAACTCTCTGCAAACAGAAACTCTCTGTGCTTTTTCCTGACAGAAATGTGATGTCCAGAGTCTCCAGGCACACGTGCAGGGCCTCCCTCACCTCTGGATGACTCTGGATTCTCAGGTGCCATCATGAAGTTTCTCCCAGCCAGTTCATGTAACGTGAGCCACTAGGAGGGAGAAATCCAGTCCCTTCCCTCCCTTGTGGGCTGTGTTGCAGTGCTGCTTTACTTGCCAGTAGATGCAGGAGAATCCCTGGAAAAGGAGCCCACAGGAACTCCACATTGCTCCAGATACAAATCCCCAGCAGGGAGTGCCTCTTCAATTCCACATCCTGAGAAAACAAATTGCTTTTAGCCCTGCTGCTGCAGTTTGATAGCAAAGCTTGTTCCTGGAAACAAATGCAATACAAGATTTTAAAGTCTTTTTCAGTGAAGTTGAGGATTCAATCAGCTATCTTTCCTTCCTGCTTTATGCATTAAGGCAAATAAGAGGACACTGTAGGCTCCATGTTTAACTTCTTGCTGGTAGGAATGTGAATTTAAGGCTCTTGGAAAATTTTCTTCTGATACTGAATTTTTCACTCATAGATATTTGTATATTTTTTCCTTAATGTCATATTGATTCTTGTATGTTCAGTAGGTTGTCTTAAGTTACCAATATACAGCTTTCACTTCCAGCTTAGCCTGTAAATCCCAGTTAGTTAGTGAGGTATTGTGAAATATGCTTCAAATTCTGAAATGTAGTCACTTTAGAGGAATGTGGTATCAGGAAGTTTAAATATTAGGTAGAAAGCACTATGTGATTTCCTGCCACAAGATTAGAAGACTCGATCATTAGGATATTAAATAATGTGGTTTCTGGCTTGTGTTAGTGCTTCATAAAGTTGGAGTTTCCCACACAGCTGTGTGGAAAAAGAGATAAGAGTAAAAAAGGACTGATGCTTCAATTTATAAATTTTAATTTATCCTGATAGCAGAGACACATTGAAGACACTGTACATAAACAGGGTTTGGAGAGCAAATAACTTGGCAAATTTTGTGTTTCACAGTGCTCCTGCAGGGAATGTATAAACTTGATGGAAACCTTTTGTGCCTGTGTGTAAATGCTGGGTTATGCATTGGTTTTTTAAAATGAATTGAAGTATCTGAGAGGAATGCTGTAGCAGCTTACTGAGTGCAGTGTGTATTCCAAGGCAGATGTGTGTTTGTTTTTAGGATGCAGATAAGCACATCATCAGATGGCTGAAGGAGAAGGGCCGGCTGATCCACAGCACCACCTTCCAGCACAGCTACCCCTTCTGCTGGAGGTAAGCACACACCTGCACCTGCCTTTCAGCTGAACTTGCTAACAGAGAAGTCCTGCAGCTTTCTCCCATATTTCCCCCCTCCCTTGCTTAATTTCCCTGATAAAATAGAAAAGTAACACAAACTGAGATGATTAATTTAGGAGAGCTCCAGTTTTGGTTTAGTCATCCAGGAATTTTGCTCTTTTTTTGCCATAGAATGGATGAATTTAGGTGTAGAGCTGAAATTTAGTTTCTTTTATGATTTTAAATGTGTGTTTTTGTAGTTTGTGTTGCTCATTTCTTGGTGTAGAACTCCTGACTAACCACCTCTTGCAAAAAAAGGTTGTTTTTTAAGCAGCTGAGTGATGGGGAAGGATTTTTTTAATATTCTTTGAATTGTATCCAAATAAGTGTATCCCAGAAGATCTTTAGATGTTTGTGTTAAAGCTTGATATGTTTTGAATAAAATGGCTAAAATATAGTTCTCTTTAACCTTGTAAGAGGACTCATTTCTTTGAAAGAAGCCCAGTTGCTTCAAATGTGGAAACATCCCTCGGTGGATGTCTCTGGGGAAAGTCTCCATGTGGAATTCTCCCTGGGCCTTCAGTATCAGTGAACAAACAAGTTTTGGTTCTGAGGAACACAGGCTAGACAGATTTAATCTAGGAATGAAGCTTGTTTTTATTAGTGTGCTCCTTGGTTTGAAATGTCCCCAATTGCTGCTGTAAAAAATCACCAAACAATATCAAATGAAAAGAATCTTCAGCAACCTTTTAGTAGAGTATTAAATTCTTATTATGAGCAAAGACACACTTAAAATAAAATATCTAATTAAATTATCTGAAATGGCTGGAAGATTTTAGGTCCTATCTGATGTATACAGCACCTGTACTGAAATAACTGTGATAAAAGCTCATCTCTCTGTCTGGCTCTGACTCTGCCAGGTGAAATGTTCTAGCAAGGTACATTTATCTTTAATTTATAGCAAAAATAACCTTTGCTTGCTCTTGAACAGCAGGCTTGGTTTGTTTCTAGCAGCTGCCTAGAGGAAGAAGGGGAATTGCTCTTCAAGTGTTACGTCCTTGATGATTTGAGACAGTTTTTGAAAAATGGCAGCCCCAAAATCAAGCAACGCTTGTGTTTTTCTTGTGTAGCAGCTCAAACATCCAGTCATGGCCTTCTGAGACAAAGCAGGGATGTAGAAGTGCTGATTCTGTAGAAGATCCTTAATCCTGCCACTCTGTTGACATTTTTGTTGATTGATGAGAAGTTGCAGGCAGCACCTAGCAGCAAATTATCCGGTGGGAAGAACCGAACAATGGATTTTCCTTGAAAAGCTCATTTCACTGCCATCACAAATCAAACCATAATTGGAATATGCTAAAAGTAGAAGAGTAGTTCTTAACTTTGAACATAGTTATAAGTTATTTTGATTAATGTAAGAAAACTTGGAAATCAGACTCTTCTTAATGTACTACTGCATTTCCCTGAAACCAAGCAGTTGTTGAATCCTTTGGATGTTGAGAAATTTGCCTTCTTTTTTCACGTGTCATAAAATCAGAGTTCTTCTCTGTGTAGTAATTTTCTGTCAGCTCAATTTTAAAATATGAAAAACACAAGAGCTTGGTAAGGGCACAGTAGATAGTTTTCAGTTAGAATTTTTCTTGCTTGGAACTGCTGGAAATGGAGGACATTGATCAAAACTGCTCTGTGCACGTGTGAGATCTTGGGAGTTCCTGTCTGGGCAGCAGTTCAGCAGCTGTTGGAGGTGACAGCTGGAGTGTCCCTCAAGCTCCTGCCTGCCATTCCTTTGGCAACAGTGTTGGGAAGCTCTTGCACTGGCACATGTGGGGCTTTGACTTTTCCAAGCCAGTGAAGGCAAAACCAAGAAGCAACTTCATAGCATGGGCTCAATTATTGATCGTATGGTTCCTAAATAATAAGAAAACAGAAGATCATAATTAATGTGATTTGATTCTTCTGGTATGTTTCTAAAGGATCTGTCTGTAAGGAGAGCAAAACTTTGTTCAGTTGGGACAGAGAGGAATGGTTAGGCAGGAACTTTGTAAGCATCAGACTTTAATTTAAGGTCTGTTTGGGTGGTTTTCCCCTTGTGTTGATGGAAAACTAACCCCGGCAATAGGTATTTCTCATTTGATTCTACAGTAAAATCCAGTTGAATCTAGATTCCTCAACCTTCTCACCAGTCATGAGGGGCAGGAATGTGGGAGGTGTCACTGCTTGGGCAGATTTTAGTGTTTTGTGCTCTGCAGTCTCCTGCTGAGGCACTGCTTGGTTGTACCACCAGAAGAAAAATGTTCAGGGAAACTTTGCCCTCTCCCCTTTCTTGTTGCCTTCATGTAGGAGGAACAGAGCCCTGGGGGTGCTTGGGGTGGTTATCAGGTGTTAGATCCTCAGTGTTGGGTGGAAAGCCTGGGAAATGGTTCCCCTGCTTGGCCTTTGTCCTGGATCCTTGCAGCCTGAAGCCACTGGCTGCCCCTGGGCCTGCCTGCAGTCAGCCCCAGCTGCTGCTCTGTCCTCACAGAGCTGGGTGCCACCATTGTCCCAACCTTCCTCTTCCAACAGGTTAAGACCATGTGAGAAATTTTTAATATCAGTTTTTGATTCTCCTTGTTTCCAGTTACTCAAGATCTTGTGCTGGCAATTCATCATTCTTCAGCACATCTGAAACAAGATAGCAGTGAAATCAAAACACCTTGTAGCTTGGGAATGCTTTCTTTTTTACTGGGATCTTGCTGCTGTGTGAGGAGTGAACTGAACTGTTCCCTTTTTTTGTTGTTTGGACTTAAATTTGCATAGCAAACCATCAGTAGGTTTGCATTTAGTAGCTAGGACACAGTGACATTATTATTACTTTGAGCTGTTAGCATTTCCTTTAAGGTTATAGGTACTTTAACACTTGAGCACATTGAAACATACAGGTTATAGTTAAAATGAAATGTCTTTTGGAATACAGTGTTAAAAGAAACAGTGTTTTTTATTATTGGGCTTTGTGCACTGTGAGTTCAGCTTTTATGGTCTGAACAACCTTTGCTGTGGGTTTTCTTTCTTTTGTGGGTCAGGCAGGTGCACCTTTAGCAAGTGCTGGCACAGCAGCATTTTTAATTTACATTATAATCTGCAGGGCTTCAAATGTGTTCTTGTTGTGGATATAAGTAAAGTGAATTAAACTTTGGCTGTTTGTGCTGCTGACTGCACATGGGAGATAACAGTAGTTTCTCAGGGTCTTTGCTGGTTAATTTTTGTGTGTTGCCAAGTTCTGAACCAAACTGACTTAAAGAAAAGTAATATATTAAGAACTATTTTGTGGGGTGGATTGATGCTAAAGGAGAATGAGCTGCTTTGTCTCAGTGTTGTTTGCTCCTGTGTACCCCTAAACAGATCCTATCCCCTAGGGCTCTTCTCCCTCTTCATAGTGGAATAATGGGATGGATGTGAAGGATTAGAAATGTCTGAGCTCTTGACAGTGACCTGTGCCCACTGCTGGATCCCAGGGTCCTTTAGAAGGCTGTGCTGCCTGAACAGTTATTCAAGACTTGAAGCAGTTATTAGGGAACTGATAAATCAGAGAGTGGGTGGGGACACTGCAGTCAGATGCTTGGAGATCCCGATTTTACCAAGTAATTTAGGAAATTGCTCAATCTGTGCTCTGGCCAATCATGTTTCCATTTCTAAGCAATCCCAAGTTGTGAAACTGCTCTCCTCTCATGTGGATTTTCTTTTATTGCTCATTGAAGTAAGGAATATGTTAATATATATTTAAAACTTCTTTTATATGCTTTATCTGGATTTCTTGCTTTCCCTCTCCTCCGAGAATGGAACTTTCTTCTGGTTAACCCTGGGTGCTGCTACTTCTTTATGATCTGTGATTATTATTTTAAATGCAAATAGTAAAAACACAGCATAATGTTCCTGGCTTTCCAGGCTCATATACACATTAAAAATGATGCAGAATGAGCTCATGTGAAAGACTGAAATATGACTCATTTTAATAGTTACTGAAGTTCATGTTGTTGTACTGTGTAGGAGCACAAATTTCAAATTCAAGTATTGTTTGAACATTCTCATGATTGCTCTTGCTATACAAATTCCTTGAATTACTGAGTTTGAAGGCTGTAAAATCTTTTTTCAGGAGTGGATTTCAAAATAGTAGCTCACAAAAGTGTAACAGTTTATGTAATTTAAGAAACTAAACAGACCCCAACCTTTAACTGTGATAATATTTCAGCAGCACTACTCAGTCTGTGGAAAGGGTGCTGTCATGTGCAAAAATAAATATTAAAGAGGGCTTTATATATCATGTAGCATTGATAAATGTTTGTGTTTGTTGTCTTCCCCTCCTGCACAGGTCAGATACTCCGCTGATCTACAAAGCTGTGCCCAGCTGGTTTGTCAGGGTGGAGCACATGGTGGAGAAGCTGCTGGAGAATAATGCCCAGTGCTACTGGTAATGTCTCCTGCAGAATCTGTCTGATTCCTTTCCCTGGAGCTGGTGTGTGCTGGAACTCTCCAAAGCTATTGCACTGTTCATAGGCTCACTCTGCTTCATATTGCCACTCTTTTTCAGCCAGTGCTACTGGGACCAGTTCTAAATGGTGTTTTATCTCAGTTTTAGCAAGGTTGAATATTCCCTAGTAATTTACAGGGAAGTACACTACAGGATCATTACAAGTGCTCTCCAGTCATGTTCTGCAAACCTAAACAATTCAGCATGAGAGAAACTGCAGAGGAGAATCATCCTGCAGAAGCAAGGATGTGCTTTCCAAAAAAGGCTCTGCCTGAGACAGTAATAGAGGCAACTTAGTGCTGTGTGTATATTGTTCCAAATTAAACTAACTTTTAGACAAGTTGTGGGTTTTTTCATCTAGTTGTTACAGGTAAGGTTGATTACTTCATCATAGATGCATTTGAGGAAAAAATCCACACCCACTCTTCCCCCAAACACCCACAAAAAGCTCAGCCCTAATTGCTGTAGGTAAACTCAGTTACACAGGTTGAAAGAAAAAAATTCTATTAATGGCAAAAATGCAATCTTGACACGTAGATAGGGAGTGTGAAAAATACTTGTGTGAAATTTGTGTAGAAAACAGCAGATGAGCTTTAGATAACAACTTCAATGTATTACTAAGTGCAGTAAAAGGGAACTCTTGGTGCTGGTGGCCTTTTAGGGAGTCAGTCCTGGGTTTGTGGAGTGTTAGTAACAAGAGGACCTTATCTTCTGCACTTTCATAAGCTGCATTTTTATTTCCCTTCCTCTCATCAATCACTTGTGCCTGGGAGGCTGAGACCTCCCAGGGAGTGAGGAAAACTTGGAGATTACAACCTCATTCCGTCTTTCCATATGAGGACTGCAGGGAGAGCTGGGATTCCACCCCTCTCCCACCACAGTTGCCTCTTGTAAGGAAGGTGACTCAACCTTCAGTGAGCAATTCCAGCTTGTGCTGCCTCTTTTTCATGGACAGGAGCTGGCAGTTAAATTCTCTGTGAGCAGCTTTTCCTGGTAGGGGCTCTCTAAATCCTGGGATCTGTGGCAAAAGTCAGGGATCCAGAATGGAGCCTGCCCAGAAATGCTGCAGCCTGGCTTTGCCAAGCAGCACATGCCCAGTCTGGCTGTGTCAGGAGAGTTTAGTAAGTGTTGTTTTCTGTTTTCCATAGCAGAACATACTGTGATCCTCCTTTGGGGCAAAAATAAGCTGTAGAGGGGGTGAAAGTGTTTGTTCTTAGCTTTAATTAGCTTCCTCAAGATGCTTTCACTGTTGGGATGACAGTAGACCTGCATACTTAATTTTCACATGAACAGAAGAAAAAATGTAATGGTCCTGTTAAAGAAGTGCTTGAATGGATAGGTTTTGCTTTTCCAGAAGCAGAGCTTCAGGAGAAGGCTGCTGAGTTACCTCCATTCATCCAGGAGACACTAATTAGTAAGAATTGCTGATCAGTTTGAACCCTGCCTCATGCTCACGTTTGGGTTTTCAGTGGTGCTTTTACTAAGAGCTGGGAAGTGGGGATACAAGTGGAAGCCACTTTTGGAGCTGCTGTTGCAAAGGTTGGGTGAGAAGAGCAGGCAGTGACATCATTTGGCAATTTTCAAAATGCTTGGAATTACAGGAACCATTTGTCCTTTAGGCAATTCCTGATTCTAAACACAATTCCATAACTGAACATAAAACTGATTCCTCAGGACTCCTTTTAAAACCATGTGTTCTTAGGGATTGTGGGAAGCTTTTTTTGGGGATACAGCTACAAGTAGAGATGTATGATCACAGAATTACTAATAAATAATATATATTTCCAGTATGTGATTTCATGGTAATTTTAGTACTGGGTAATCTTGAAGTTGGCTTTTAAAATCCAGCTTTTATAAAGAATAAGGGAGTGTTTTTGAGGTTTTCTTCCTGTGTTCTCCATTGATGCCAGTTTTATTTGGGATGTAGCTTCTGAAGTTGGCATTGAGACTGGTGGCCTTCTGCAGTATTCATTTATTTAAATTTTGGGAGCTCCATCCTTCCCAAAACCTACTTTTTCTGCTTTTGAAGAGACCTGATCTCTGAAAGTGTCACAGGAATAAGATGTAGCTTTAAAAAAATTATTTTTGGACTCTCTGGGGTTTCAGCATGTCCTGAAAATGAGAGAATTGGGGATAAATGCTTTTCAGACTATATTAACCTTTACAAAATGGGTTTGACTGTGTTGCTTTTTTTATTCCTATAAATGACTGATAGGTATATTGTCCCTTAAGAATAGCTGTCCTCTTGATAGATATCCTTTCTGATGAAATAGATTAAACATACTTGGACAAACTTTGCAACCTGATTGCATTTCTAATTAGTTTTTTAGTGAATTACCCAACTTATAAGGCCACAGTCATTCAAAATTTATTAAAACCAGCAACTCTATTTTCATTTTTCAAAATGAATTTAACTATCACTTCCAATAATGGTTACATGAGTAATGTGCCAGCATTTTTGTAAAACCAGAAGCCAAAACCCCCTCTACCTTGTGCATCCTTATTTCAGACTGGGAATTAACTTGTGTTGGATGTTGATGAAAATGCACAATTGGAACAGTATTTAGAGGGCTGTGCTTCAGCCTTTTAAAAAAATTCCTTACTGAATGTTCTTTACTGTGTAACTGAGATTATTTAAAAGAAAATTTAAATTAAGAAGGTTATCTTGTGTTTGGCATTCAGGCACCCACTACTGCTGTGTTTGAGATGAAGAGGGGCAGATTTGGCTGCCATAAAATCCAGGCTTGTCAGACCTTGGCTTTCTATTCTCTTGATAAGGAGAGTTGGATGCAGCACCAAGGAGCTGCCTGGATTTCAGCCTTCATTGTTGTCACCATCATTTTCTCAAATGGTTTCTTGAAGGAGCATTTTTTCTGTACCCACAGACTAAACCAGGCCACTTTAGATTATAATTACAATGTAGGACTAATTCCTGTCATCAGTGTTCAAAGGTGGTGCAAATTGAAAATTTATAAGTTAGTGTAAGCAAGAAATTTGTACAATTTCTAATGAGAATTCCAGACTACTGTAGCTCATCCTTCTGGCAGTGGATGTTATATTTCTATTCTTGCAGACTGGTAGAAAGGACTCTGTAGTTTGTATTTAAATATTGCCTTTGAACTTCCTTTTTTTTTCTTTCTCTCTTTTAAACCTCCTTCACTTAAAGTTCTCCTCCAGTAACTCCTGAAACATTCACCTGTAACTGTTGCCAAGTTTCTGATGTTAATGACATTGTGCAGTTCTGGCATTGTTTGCATAAGATGTGCAGCACTTGGAGCAGTGGAAAAACGAGCATCAGTGGAAAGAAAGCAGTGATGGGAGACAGGGACTTCAAAGAAGCCAAACCTTTTGTTCTGGCATCTTCTCACCACTGAAGAATTCAGGTGTTGTAATAAGGAGCTTGATGTGTGGTTGAAGGTATTATTTTCCTGACTTCCATCACTTAAGCTGTTAGTTCTTGCTGGAAATGCCACCCACAACACATTTCTGTGAGTGAAGTTAAAGCCTGAGTTTTGCACCTCCTGTGTGGGCCCAGTGTCTTCTTCTGTGTCAGTCCAGCACATCAAGCTTTAGAGAAGTTTTGATCCTGGTCATTTGAATCTTTGACCACAAAAGTGTCTCCCACCTATGGGAAGGTGAGATGTGATCAGGAATGATGCCTGTTTGTGTCACAGACCCCGAGGCTGTGCAGGGGATGGGCTGTGGAGCCCATCCACAATAGAAAGTAAATGTGTATTTTTAAATTTTATTAATTAAAAAAGTTAAATTAATTTAAATTTTATTTTTACTGAACTTGTCATTTTTGCACAGATGAAGAATCTGAGTCTGTAGCAGGGCAGCAGAATTTTAAATCATAACAGAATTGTAGAGCAACAGAAGAAAATCAGTGAGTCCTTTTTTCTTTTGCTCTTTATTTTTAGAAAGTTTAATAGGATATTTTCTTTCTTTGTTAATATTAATACATTTCATCTGAACAGTTTTAAATGCATGATGTGTGTAGATTTTTTTCATTTTTTCTTTTCTTTAGTATCACCATGCAGTTATAACTCTTCGTTTTGAGTCATCAGTCACACTTTTCATACTGGGGAATCATGAATACAAATGAGATCCTCCCTCTAGTAGCAACTGTGATGTGTACAGCAACGTGGAGTCACTAGATGGCAACGTTTCCCAAGGAAAAATCCAAATTAGTGGCATTGCCTACAGCAGGAGGTGGAAAAATTGCTGCAGGGTTAGCCTTGTGTTTGTCTGATTTAGAGAAGGTTTTATTACTGTCTGTTAGCAGACATGGTTGAGGATTAGAAGTGAATTTGGGGGCTTGTTCACGGGATTTTGATGGCTTGTGTTCTGCTGTGCCTTAATTTTGCTGTTTCCTCTCTGAGCCTCTTGTGCAGAGATTGCTGATGGTGCCATGAATGCAGAGGTACCTTTCCAGTCCCGCTGAAGGGTCACCAAAAGCTTAGGTTTCGCTTCAAGGAAAAGCTTATGAAATACACCTCCCAAATGCCAGTTCACTAAGCAACTCCAGCACCATTTTCTTGGGCAGCTGATAAATTTGTGACATGAGCAGTGTGTTGAACATCTGCCACTGTCCCAGGAATGCAAATGTACAGATAATATGTGGTTGAAATGGATCCTGAGTGCTGATGCCCTACGCAAGCACTTTGTGCCAGTGAATGTTCGAATATTCCCAAGGAAACTGTGCAGAGAGAAGAAAAGTGGAAGCTTCCCTTCTCCCTGGCTTTGGGTTGCAGGGGTTGTTGATAAGGGATTTTAGCAGCAATTAGCAGGGTGCCTGGGTGACAGAATGGAGGTGGAGCAGGGTTTTTAGTGGGATGTGTGCCAGAATTGGAGGTCGGGGCTGCGCCGCCGTGTCCAGGAGCGGCGGTGACGGGGACGCGTCTGCAGCAGCATTGCAGTCACACCACAACGTGGTGGTTGCCATGGGAACCAGGAGAAAGGAGGGAAGAGAAACATTGGGAGATCAAAATGATTGAAAGCACAGTTCATTTAGCCCCTGTAAGCTGCACCATAAGCAGAAGATGCAGCGGTGGAGGTAGCCCACACTCGTGTGGGGTTGCAGCATTCCAGCAGCTCTCCCAGGCTGAGGAGCAGAGGCTGCTGCAGTGGAAATTCTGCCTGGCACACACTGACCTTTCCTCCCTTCCTTTCCCCTCTCCTCCCTCCCACCTCCCCCCATGTTTAATTAGGTCCATGATATAGATTGGCGCTAATTAAAGTGTCAAAAGGGCATGAATAGTTGCTTATTTTATCTCTTTGAATTAAAAACCATTAAAAATCAATTTGAGGGCATGTTGAAGGAGGCTTGTTATTAGAGTAAATTAACATAATGGAATTTAAGCCTTTGTCTTCTAAGGGTTGGTTAATGTTTGAAAGCCAAATTCTACACCTAAAATAAACCCCCCAGTTGGTATGCTAGGAATTTAAATAAATCTGTACATATTTAGTTAGATGACATAAAATGACTACTTCATCACTTTCGGTGCTGCTGATACAGCTCAGCTATTTTCTGCAAGAGTAACTTTTCCAGACTTAAAACTGATTCCTGATCTCAGGTGGCACTTGAAGTTACCAGCTTGCCAAAGGACAGGACAGATCTGGGACCATCCTCTCAGAACCTAAGCTGTATTAGAGTTCTTAATCTGGTATTAGGTCCCCTAATTCCCACTACTTAAGGTAGTGTTTTGTTGATCAACTTTATAGTCTTAAGTCCTTTAATTAGCAATTATGAAGTCAGTCTTACCCAATACATAAAGGTGCTGTGGTTTTGCAGAGAATATCATGAATAAAATTAGCTGGTGAGAAGAAGGATGAAGAGTGAGAAAGAAAGGATTAGCCTATCTTTATGTAATATCTGAAACAGCTTTTAATGTTGAGCTGATGATAAAACACGAGGCTTGTGCAGGGGCAGTGTTTTATTTTGGCAGTGCTGTTTGTGACTGCAGAGAAGAGGAATGGTGCTGCTTTGAGACAGTTCCTGCATCCCGTGACAGGGGCACGGTGAGGCGGCTCAGAGCACATCTGAGCTCACAGATGGAAGAAGGAGCTGAGTTCAGTATTTGCAGTTGTGTTATGAGCACAAGAAATAGGCTTCAAAATGTATCTACAGAAAAGGAACAGATGTCTTTGTGCTTTTAATAAGTTTCCTTCTGGATTATGTAATAATTTAGAATATTTTTTTATTTGCATCCTGTACATTTTTCCTCTGGAGACAGGAGTCAGAGAGCGAATTTATTCATTTTAATTGATGCTGTTCCTTGAATATTTATTGGTGGTGGGAACCCACCGGCTCAGCCTGTGGTAGCTCACTGTCAGCAGACTCAGTCCTGCTCTGGGATTGAAGGTGGTCAATAGCTGCTGTTTTCAAATC
Organism: Nicator chloris; assembly: GCA_013400495.1. NCBI lineage: Eukaryota > Metazoa > Chordata > Aves > Passeriformes > Pycnonotidae > Nicator > Nicator chloris. The sequence continues at coordinate 90,554 of WAAE01014083.1, read as the reverse complement.
CATGCCCACGTTGCTTGTGTGACTTGTGTGAGTGGTGCATAGACTGAGAAGGCACAGAAGATGGTTCCTGTTGCAATAAGTTAATAAATGTTGTTAAAAGACTGGGTTTTGCTTTGCTCTTCATGGGTTTTTTTTTTGGCTTGTCAAATGGAATTTTTATTTTAGACACTAAAAAATGAGTAGCTACTAAGAAAGGATGTGGGAGTTGACTGTGCAGAGGACTTAGCAATGCATGAATTTAGCAAAACCCCACATCTGCTTCAAAAATAGGAACAGGCAAAAATGGGCACGGAAATTTGCAGCAAATGAATAATTTTCATTATCTCTAACTTCTATGATAGAGTTTTGATGTTGGGAAGGTAAGACAGACACGAACATTCAAACAGGTTGGAACTGTTTGTTGTACTTTGATTCAAAATCTTCCTGATTTACGATTTGGCAAAACAATATTTATTCCTTTGTGTTGTGAAGTTCAGTTCCCTGAACTTTCCAACTGCTGCAGTGTCTGCATCCTGAAGTTTATTTAGTGCCCTGTCCTGGGTGCCAAGAGGAGAAATTGCAATTGTCCCACACTGTTCCACACCCATGAATCAAGAGCTCCCTGACCTGCTGAGGCAGCAGTCTCCTTAACCTTGCTAAATGTCAGAGAAAGAAGTATGAAATCCTATCTGTGTCATTTTGCAGAGAAATGTGAAGGTCAAACAAATTGTAGGCCAGTTGGGAAATAAAAAAACCCTGCTTCTCACAGCTCAGTTTGAGGAGCTCTGCAGCAGGATGGCTCTGGGAGAGAAGGGGCTGCTTTGGTTTTTCACTTGCAGCCTGATGGAGCTGTTGGGTGCTGGAGCTTGATTTGCTCTGAGATGTGAAGGTGCCCAGGGGGCTCTGAACAGGCAGAATGGGGCAACCCCTGGTCACATCCCACTGCAGTCTCAGTGGTCACCTGCAGGAACCTGACATTTGTGCTTTCAGGCTAAAGGATTTGTAATGGATGTGGGTTTAAACATGAAAAACATGTGCTTTGGCATATGTGAGAGGGCTTTTCCTTTACCTTCCAGATGCTTTGTGTAGATGGAAGAGTAAAAAACGCTTCCTTGACTAATACATGCCTGTGGCAAGATGGTGTCTTTGTGAAAATTGAACAGGAGAAATATACCGAGAAAATATTCAAGAGTAGGATTAAAAGAAACTGAAAACTCTGTAAGAACACTATATGGAATTGGTGAAAATAAAGATCAGGTGTTAGTAACAACGTCATTGAGACACTCTTTTTTTTTTTCCCCCAGCCTAATCAAATATTTAAGTAGAAGGTGCCTCTGATTTTATTTTTTTCCCTTGTGATACGTAGGTAAGTGTTAAACTGAGAAATCTGGAGCTATATCAAGTGAGAATAAGTAAAAGAAATGGGCTCCAGACTTGAAGGGCTGTGCCTGGCATGGCTCTTCCTGCTGCAGATCCCTCTGCCAGCTTGATCCCAGCTGGAGGCTGTGTCTGCCCTTGGGCAGCACCCATGGGGCAGCATCTCTGCAGTGGCAAAACCCACCTGCTTTAAGTAACACTTCATTTGAGTGATGGACTCAGAATTGTGTGAGATACAGGCTCTTTTTATTTGATTTGATGGCTGTGCCAGTGTTATCCCTGCGTTGCACCTCTAAAGAGCCATAGATCATTGTTGCAAATGTGGTTCGTAGGAGATGAAGTGGTTTGTGTTTTATGTTCCACTGAAAACTGGCAGCAGGGTCAGACAATTTTACCAGAAGAGGTAAATTATATGCTTTCATAGCTCAGAGAGAGAGATCACACCACATACATTTTTGTGGTTAATGTCCACTTTGGGGATAAAATTAATTTTTCATGCGTGTTTTGAGGAAGCAGAGTTGAAACTCTTAGCATTTTAATGTCACTGGGGGATTGTCTCAGCCTCTAGCTATGTTAAATGGGACTAATAATTTCAGCTAATCAGTGTCTAACAACTTCTGAAAAATGGAAACTAGTTTAGGAGTGATGTAAAGAGAAGTTTTCCACATTAGTGGAATGTTGGGCAAATGCTAATGAACTTTGTACAGTTTCCACTTGTGTTTGGAGAGAGGGTCTCCTAAGGTCAGCACAGAAAGTTAATAGTAATGAGTCCCACGCTGAACCAAATTGGGAAAGCCTGTATACATTTCTAAATTTCAAAGCAGGGCTACAGATGTCATGTGAAACATGAGTCACTGAGTTTGTTTAAAATTTTTTATATTAGATTTTTTGTTCAAGAAGTGTTACAGAAGACAACTTTGCAGCTGAAAGTAACTCCAGAAATAGCGAGGGAAGCTGTGGAACTTCAGGCTGATATTTAGTGAGGCTTTTAAGGGTGGTTTTTATCCACTTGAGACAACATTGGCATCAAGAAGCCTTTAGATCTCCACATGCCTTCATCATGGGTAAAACTATTAAAAGAGTGACTTTTATTTTCATCAATAGTTGGCTTTTTTGTTGTCGTTCAGACTTATTTCATAAATCTCCTGCTGTTGGGCCAAATCCTACCTCAGTGTGTCATGTGAATCCATTCTTTTTAATTTTTCCTCTAAAGGAACCTTTCATCTTTGTTGCTCTTGGGACTGATCCGTGATTAAAAATCTTCAAAAAGAAACATTTGACAAGAGGACCGAGAGCTTCAGAACCAGGAGGTGGAGGAGAGCCTGTGTGCTTTGCAGTTTGGCTGCTCCCCCTTTGGAAGCTGTGGCTCTCCTAATCCAGCTCAGACTTGGGGAAGGGCCTTTCTAGTTAGACTGGAAAAGCAAAGCCAGCAAAGCTTGCTCAAAGCTCAGTTCCAGAGCTACTTTATTGTTGTGAGCTGCTCATTCACAGCTTCTGTGTCTGACACTCTCTTAAGGTTGCTCTTTCTGTGAGTTTCATTTGAATTTGGTCTTTTTAAATGTACCTTTAGGCATGAAGGGTTGACTGTGAAACCCATGGCTTTCCTTCATCTGCACATGATCATTGGATAAATAGTTAATTGTTTGTTTACATCCTGGGAGAAAATGGTTCTGATCAAACCACCAGGCCACTTAGCACAAACAGGAACCTCGCAGGGCATAGGGTTCTGGAGTTAACCTTTGAGCTCCAAGACACTTTCATACAATAAAAATTTGTCTTAACATCCCTCAGTGCCCATTAGTGCTCAAAATGAGGTTTTAGCAAGCATTGATAGGATTCTGTGGTTGGGGAGGGGGGGGGTGTATTTTGTTTCTTAATTGGGTAATTCAAAGGGAGATGGTAAATAGCCTGGAGAGGATTTTTTTGTATGATCTGTCAGCCTGAGTAATGTGCATGTACCTGGATGCCCCCCATAATCCAAGGTGCCTTTTAATGCTATTGCTCCAGGCTTTTCAGTCATGGGAATTTCATTCAACCCCAGAATCAGTGGCTGTTCCTTTTTCTGTGTGTAATTTAAGCAGTAGTGTTGTGATCACCCTTAGACATAATCCTCCACTGTTGGACTGTCCTGAGGACTTTGACCATTGTTTCATCCCTAATGGATCTATTTTCTGTTGCACATGTTTTCCTGAGTTACTTTATAGTAAAATGAATCTGGTGTTTTTCACTCCTGGAGATCAGAAGGCAGCAGTGGTGTGTTTTTTGGCAGCTCTTCCACAGGCCTGACAGCAGCCAGTGCTGTAACATGAACAGGCTCCAAGTCAGTCAAAGCTGAAATGAACTTCTTTGGTGGATAAGAATCAAATAGAACCAATTCCTACCAGCTTTCTTTGAAGTGGAAGGCAGTGGTACCTTAACCCTTTTGGGTTTTTTGGCACAGGGTTCCGGATTTCGTGAGGGAGAAGCGCTTTGGGAACTGGCTGAAGGACGCGCGGGACTGGGCCATCTCTCGGAACCGCTACTGGGGGACCCCCATCCCCCTGTGGGTCAGCGAGGATTTGGAAGAGGTGAGCGAGGAAGGTGAAGGGTTCCAGCTGGCAGAAACCCTGTCTGGACATGCTGTTTGCTTCTTGTGGTGTATCTCCTATTTACATGTTTTAACAGCATGTTTCTATAACCCATCTATATGTGCATAATAGGTGATAGATCTGTGCATGTTCATGGGTGCATTTGTGTGCCTGTACAGGTTTTCGTTGCTTTTGCTTGAGAACTGCAAGCAATTTTTCTTGGTTTTTACATTGAAATTAATCTTGTCTTTCCCAGAAGAATTTGCAGTGATGGCAAATCTAGAGGAAATAATAAATGCAGTGAGAAAATGGCAAGGAAGAGAATTTTTTTTTTTTTGTAAAAAGACTCCTTTAAGTCTGCTTTTGAAATTCTGATGGTTGCTTACTTCAAGCCAAATGAGTTGCTGAAGGCATAAAAGCAAGTCCACCACAGCAGAACAGTGAAGATACATATTTGTAGTGCAACAAATGTGAACGTAGCAGACTGTAAAAATAGGAATCTGGTGGAATGATGAAAATGTTTCGTGGTAGTGCTGGAAATGAGCTTTGTCAAGTTGTAAGGTACCCTGCATTGGTAGCACAATGCAGAGAGCACGTGTGAACACTTTACAGAATTTTGATGGTTTTAAAACTCTTTCTGAAGGTAAAGTGGGTTTGGGATTTTTTGTGTGGTGTTTTCCTTCTTTATTTATTTTCTTTTTTTCTTGCATTGGGTTTATTATTAGACACACATGATAAACCTTCTTCATGCTGGAAGTAGGAAATGGTCAGTGTCACGATGTCCAGGGAAGGTAAATACTGCTGGCAGCATCCCAAGCCTTTAGTTTTATCTCTCTTGATTTGAAAAAGTTTTACTCTTCATTTTAGACCTGAAAGACCTCAAGTAGGAAAACATCTGCTAGAGAAGTATTTTATGATCTTAAACTTGCCATTGCTTAGATGTGCACCATAAAGCATTTTTTATTTCCTCTTCACTGGCAGTCTTGGTAGGCAGGGAGATACTGGGAGAGGGAGGGAGCTACTCCTGCAATTAGGATTTAAGTATCTAAGAAAGCCTTGGCATTTGGATTCCATTTGTGCTGCGAGTGTGTTTGTAAATTACTGCCCAAGCAAGTGCTTCTGTCTCATACACCAGTTAAAGTTTAGTTTGAAGACTGACAATTCATACACACTCTTTTCACATTCATCCAACACTTCGAAGTCCCTTGTTTGATATAACAATTTTTTTTAGGTAATAAAAAGGCTTTCAGTGTTGTGCCAGGGTATTTCATTCTACAGCTGAAAAAGATTGTGTAAAGGTTTCATTACTTCCACTCCTTGCCTCTAATAATATTTCATTTTCTGTCCAGTCTCTCCCTATCTGTATTCCTGTGTGTACCGATTTTTTTTGCTTTTTTAGGTTTGATTTGTTAGTTTTTAATAACAAAATGATGTCTAACTTGGAAGATTGACCTTTCCTTTGAAAACGAGTTGCAAATATTCCTCGGGGCTCGGTGTTCTGAATAATGATGGAAGCACCAACACCTCTATTATTTCTATCCATAGATGTTACACATTTCTGTTTGCTCCAGAGCCTGAATATCGTGCTTTAATAGCTGAGTACAGCTACTGAACCGAGCTCAATTTCAAGCTAGGATTTTTTTTTTTAAATATTCACTCTTTTTGTGTGTGTGAGATACAGCTTGAAAAACAAATAGCGCTGGAACTGATGTGAAACTTAAAGCCTGGGTGACATCTGCTCTCCCAGAAATGATATTCCCTCCGAATTCCCTGACTCCAGTGTTACTGCAGCCTGGTGCTGTGTGGGATTGCAGAGCAGCCTCTTCATGTCTTGCTCTCAGAAGAACACTTTGTTGCACGCAATTGTGCTTTGCATATTAAATCCTGGAGAAGTAATAACAATTCCTTATTTAATATACAGTAAGGTGAATTAATTGGTATTAAAGGGAATTTTATTACAGATCAATAACTGGTTTTGCACAGTTTTATTTTAGTTTTCTTTTAGCGTAATTATCAGGTAGAGACACATAATGGAAGTTAAATTTTGAAGCTGGTGTTTATTGCCATGTTTTTGCAGACAGTTTATCATTTTAAGCTTTCAAATTCTACTGATTTCCTCAGTGGAGGAACACATCTCATTTGGATTAGATAATAAAATTTTTTAGTATAACAGCCAAGTTGGTAAAGCAGATACAGGCTCATTTTATAGGACTTGCATACAAATTACAGTGTTCAGTATTCAGTGATGTTGTGGAAGTTCCCTGATTATTTCCTGGCTTGTCACTCATGGTAACCCAGCCCTGGGCTGGGGGCCCTCAGCCTTGCCCAGCAGAATGAGATGGCTCTGGCTCTGCTCTCCTGAAGGTGAGGGAACCTCTCTAGGTGCATTTCTGGGCTGCTCTGAGGCTGCACTAAGGCCACTTCTGGTTGACTGTAGCAGTCATTTCTTCTCCTGTTTAATATTCATGAGATGCTTTCTGGAGATGCCAGACCTTCTCACTGACACGCTGTGCAGGCTTCCTCCTTTCTGTGGGCACTCCTTACTCCTCAGCTGTGGTGCTGAACAGAGCTGAAATGGCAAAACCTCCAAACCAAACGTTTTTATTTAGCAGAGACTGCAGGGTTGTGCCACAGGAACATGGAGATCCATGGATGCTGCTGGATGGCCTCGTGCTCCTGTTGGCATGGATAATCCTGGGTGTAATGTTCATTTTGTTAGCAGGGGTTAGCCTTGACCTCTGGTTTCACCTTAGTCTTGGAGGTGCTGACACAGCCTGTCTGTTGCAGTCTTTGCTGCTGTTAGATGTTGGTAAGAGCTGGTTTTGTGGCTGATGTGGACCATCACATGGAGGAGCAGCAAATGCCTGGTGGGTAGAGCCCAGGCTCCTGAAGGGATGTATCCAGAGCAGAAGCTTGAACTGCAGAGCTCAGCCTGTGTGTGCTCCTGGCAGGAGCCAGTGGGTGCGGCCTAACGAGGTGGAATTTGATTAGCATCTGTTTGCTGCATTCTCCTTTGCCTTTCAGCGTCTAATGAGCTCCCCCTGGGACAGAGGAGCTCCTTCCTTCTGCCTTGGACAGAGGCAGGCTTATTCAGTGGGGGATGTCTGTGTTACTCTGGGGGTTGGTGGATTTTTCATGTGAACTCGGGTTTATTTCTTCCATGAGTGATTTCTGGGTGCAATTCTGCATCAATATTCAGAATTTTGCTTCAGCATTGAAGTACTTGTTCAAAAAGCACCAAATAATGAGCAGCTTTTCTCCCAGAGCTTCATCTGAAAGTATATTCAAGTACAAAGGTTAGTGAAGGTGAAGTAATTGGTGTATCCAAGGGCATTTTTACCCATTTCTCTATTAATACCTTTTCTTCCTCCAGCAGTGCTGAACTAAGCACCTGCTGCTGCTCACTTTAGCCTGTGTGTTTACTTATGGGGCCACATGAATGAAGAACAGATCTGGGTTAAAAATAGTTTGTTGATGAAGACGTATTTTTACCTGAGATGGATCCCCTGGTGTAGTCTGTGTGCATTCTACAGGCTGGTGTACCTGACTGGTGGAATCATTGCCCTGCCTCACTTCATACAAAAAAAAAAAAAAGATAAGCAATGAAAACATTACATTTCCAAAGTACTTTAAGAGTAGATGATGGTCCTTAGTAATGCAGATCAGCACTTGAATCAGACTGGGAAAATCATGTCTTAAAACACGAATCAGACCGAGTTTCTGTCTTCTCTGTAATTCATGACAGTTTTTTGGAATTAAATACACCAGAACCTTTCAGTTAGTCACAATTTCCATGTGTATACATATGTTCAAGACTAGCTATAGGAATTGAGCAGTGCTCTGATTTTTTTGTATCTTAAGAGCAGCATACAAAGTTATTTAATGTGAAAAACGTCTGGCCTGTTTACAGCTTCTTTATGGTGCTGCATTTAACTCCTTCCCTGTCAGATCTGTCAAACCCTGGGATTTTTCTGGGGAAAACCCTTCTAAATAGGAAGGATGGCATGTGGGACAGCATCTCCAAAATCCAGGCCTGTACTGCAGCTTGTGGCTCATGAGTCCTGCCAGATGAGAGGCCACAGGGCTCTGGGAGGGCTCAGTTTGAGTAAAACCTAAAGCAAAGAAAGCTTTGCTTTTATGTTTCCCCATACAGTTTTTCAGAATCATTGTTTCATTATGTCAGTGCAAGTCTGGTGTGGAAATCTGCATTTTTCTTAATAGTGTGGTGATGCAACAAAACCAAGAAAAGTCTTTCTTAGCAACTCCTTTGGTAGCTGTGACATTTCCTTTGCTTTAAGTAAAAGGCCTTTAACATGTACAGTTTAGTCTACCTGGGGTGGAACACTTAAGGGTAATGAGCAGCTTATTTTAGGGGAGGAGGAGCCTGGGATCTGAAACTCCTGTTTGTGTGAAAATCAGTCATTGAATTTTCAGAGGTTTTTGGTTGTGTCTGGTTTGGAGAAGCTTCCTCTCCCTGCCCCCATACCCCAACCGAATCCCACATTTTTTGATAAGCTGCCAAGATGCTGCTGCTTCCAAGTCTTCAGTTCTTGTAAACATGAATTGTATTCAATCAAGGCAGTGGACTCTAACATCATTTGAGAAAGGAGACCCTTGTACAAAATTTTTATTGTTTTTTTCAGCTCTGTCCACTACTACAAGAGAGATTGCAAGTTTCCTGTCTGATACGAAAAAAAAAATAGCTGCTGTGTGTAAATAACTGGCTAAAATTCTCCAATTTCTCCTACAGGTGGTTTGTGTTGGTTCAATAGCAGAACTGGAGGAGCTGTCTGGAGTGAGAGTCACAGATCTCCATCGAGAAAGGTGGGTCACAGCCACTCTTGGCTGAGTATTAGAAATAGATAAGCAGACATAAAAAAACCTTGGGTTTTTTTTGCCCAAATCCTGGGAAACAGATTTAGGGAATAGAAAAGTTGTAACAGGACTCATGATTAACACATGTAAGTTTTCTTTCCTTCTGTTGAAAAACACTTGCTGAACACCGTTCATATCCAAATTACAGCGATTGGCAAAGGAAATGCTCCCAAGGACCTTTTTGCAGTCATTAAAACCCAAAACTGCTGTCATCCTCATACAGCAGCGTGAGGTGACCTTCTCCTAACCTGCTTTGCTTGTGTTGCTGGCTGCTGTCCCCACAGCGTGGACCAGCTGCACATCCCGTCGCGCTGCGGGAAGGGCTCCCTGCGCCGCGTGCCCGAGGTGTTTGACTGCTGGTTCGAGAGTGGCAGCATGCCCTATGCCCAGGTGCACTACCCCTTCCAGAACAGGAGGGAGCTCGAGGATGCCTTCCCTGCCGACTTCATCGCCGAGGGCATCGACCAGACACGAGGATGGTAATCTTCTGCCATTTATTACGTGGGGTTAGCACCCTGTGTCTAACACTTCAGTGCTTTACTATCTGCTTGAGTAATGAATATATTTATTTAACAGCATTTTCTAATGCATTTACCTCAGTACTTTCATGTCTTCAATGCTGTACGGATAACTGGAACGTTTCTGTACAGATAAGTGTATAATTAGTTTTTTAAACTAAAACACAAGGTAGTCTAAAGCTCGGTGACAAAAAAGTTGTAGAAATACAGTATTAGCAAGAAAACTTCCCAGCTTTTATGGAGGACATCATTAGGTAATAGGGAACATCTTTGGCCTGCAAGGAAAAATCTCAGCAGCTGAATGATCACAGGACTTTAATTATCTACTGGAGACAGAGCTGCAGTTGAGTCAGTTGAAATGGAAGTCAGTGTGTTGAGGATTTCAAGCCAATGTATAGCCTGGTAATTTTTACCCCAAGATTAAATTTGCATTTTGGATTTATGTGAGTGCAGAAAAAAAATTAAACCTTACGTTAAGATTGTATAGTTTAAAAAAAAAAATCAAAGTTTTTAGCTGTAAAAGGCACCTGCTTCTTTCACTCTGGATAAATCCTTTTCAATCATTGGTGAAGAATTTTCTCTGATTTCTGTGGTTGATGTCCTCATACATACTTGTATGCCTACATACAGTTTCAGTTTTAGCATTGCACAGTGTGTAGTCCATGTCTGAAGTTTGAGGTTGACTGTGAAAATTGACAGATTAAGATGAATTTTTGTGTTTTCTGGATTACTGAGTTTGACAATGTCCAAGCAGAACTTTTCCATCCAGTAACTTGAGGTATTAGAGCCAAATAAATTCCTCTGGAATAGAGTTGGAACTTCCCTTTGCCCACTCCTCTACTCCCCCAAACAAACCAAGCAACCAAAGCAGGCAGGATGCCAAATACAGCTAAATTTCATTATTGGAGTGAAATGCCTTCACTTTTCAACCCCTTAATTGTGATGCAAAAAGTTATTTAATACCTCAGAATACAATCAAATACTGTTGGGTTAGAAAAGCAGAATTAAAAACTTAATTTTCCCCTCTTTTATTCTTTTTCTCTGGAAAAAAAGAGAAAAAAAGTGCTTTTTTTTCTTTTTTAATGGAAGAACTCAGGATGAAGACTTTCGGTGTGAGGCCTCAGACTTGTGTGCCATAGTCAGGGTGCAAGAGGAGGCTTTCCCTTTTCAGTCTGGGGCAGATTGCTTTTTGCTCTTAACATCAGCATAAGATTTCCTGGGAATCTTACCCAGAGCCAGGTGTGTTTGTGGTGGGAAATGAAAACACCTGCCTCAATTCCTGCTGCTCCCACCTTTCCAGGTTGTTAATGAGCCAGGGCTTCGCTAGCAGCAAGTGTTGGGTTGAGTAGTGTTGGTAGTGGAGCACTTTTGATGTGTGAGAGACAGAAGGAAGGAAGATGTGAGGTCGAGGAGAACAACGAGCAGGCGAGTTCTGAAGTGCTGAGGGCACAGGATGTGGTTTGTGTTTGGCACATCCTGTACCAAGTGTGAAGTTTGAGAATGGAGATTGGTTTTGTGTCAGGTCAGAGACTGCAGCTGCTGGGGAGGTGGGGAAAGGCTCAGGAGGTGCAGCTCTGGTGACTTCTGGTTCACTCCACTGAAGAGGAGAAAAAATCAAGGGAGACAGGGAGAAAATTAATGTGACAAAGGTGATTGTCCGGGAAAATTGTATTTTTCATGGCTTTCTGCATGAATAGAGAAACAGCTGAATTATATTTGTTAAAGCCACAGGACAAAACCTTAGAGTAGCTGGGTTGCAAGACTGGCAGTGCAGGCAGAGGGGTAGGAAAGGCTCTGCCTTTGTATAGGGAAATGTAGCAAGGTTTATGGATGTGGTGGCCCACAGGGAATTCACAGCTGGAGGGTTTGGCGTGAACCACAGGAGCATGAATTTACCCACAGTTGTTCAAGAAAAAAAGGAGAAAAGATTCCCTCCCTGTTTTCTCCTGGGTGGAAAGTAAAGCAAAGGAGTGAATTTCTGTCCCTGTTATGGCTTTTTTACTGTTGTTTGACTGACAGCTATTTATCTGCAAGGACATACCTAGAAACAGTCTGAGGTTTGGTGAATGGAAGGTGAAGCAGCAGAGAAACTGAGGAAGTTTTCAGGAAACGTGTGTGTGGACAAGATATTTCAAAAATGAGGTGCAGAAGGACACTGCTTTAAAGTATTCAGTGAATGAGGTGAATTTTAAGAGCACAACCTGAGGAAGAATCAGCAGAGTTCCATCAGAATATGTGGATCACAGGTTTTCAGAGACAGTCTTGTAGCTGTCATCAATTAAGGCACCTCATCCTGGGGCTCTTTGGGTTTGACAATTTGAACATAAAGATTGAGATGTATCCTTGGTTGCCTTTTTGTCAGTGCCCACAGTCTGCCTGTACAATTTTCCTAGTACAGGGAATTAGGAATTTCTAAGCAATATTGAAATCTCTCCTAGCTGGTTCTGCTTTGTGCTTTTTACCTGCAAAGTCAAGTTCTCTAATAGGAGAACTTGTGACCAGTTTGCAGAAAGTGCTGGGAGTTTGTCAGTGAGGAAGTTTTTAGTAAGCATAGAGAAAAAACTGCTGTGTTTGTAATGAACTTTCAGCCCTGTAGGCTTGAGGTGTCAGTCACCTTAGTAAACAGATATTTGTGTTTAGGGGTTTTCTTAAGAAGGTTAAAAATCAAGACAGAGTGAATGCAACTGTTTGTGTGCAGGTGGAGAAGTAATGGTTAAAATTCATGAAATGAAACTGCAGTTTAATACAGAGAGTTTGTTTCCTGCAATGTGAGTTGAGGTGATTTTGAGTTAGGGGCCTGTCTGAGAAAAGCATCAGAGCTGTGATGGAAGTCACTTAATAAATGCACACAGCAACCTCTGCAGAGGACCCTCAAGTGTCAGAATAATGCTTTTGCAATTATAGGCTGCTTTTTGATAAAAACAACTTGGGAACATACAGATGGATTTTTTTTTCCCCCCACTGAAGTATTTCTGCACTAAATCTTCATGCAAATACATAGTTCTGAGACGTAACCTCCTGTGCCTTATTACAGCTTTTTCATAATCACCTTCTCTTTGAAGGTTGCTAAGCAGTTGTCAGTGTGATGCCTGTTTTGAACCAGGAAAGCTGTGGCCCACCCTCCAGTTACTTTCTTAAAAGTAATTACCAACAGTGCAGTTCCAGCAGCTCTCACATCCCTCCTTTGGTGAAGGCTCTGGCTCCTGAGTGTGAAATTATCACATCACCCTGCACTTCCACTTAATTTCCCAGATATAATCATATATCAGCCTGTGAACAGTAGGTGCCTGTGCTTGCTCCAGCACTGATTTCCAACGTGTCCCAGTTTACAGAGTGATTGTAAACACATCAAATGGAGCGGGAGGAACCACTGCTGCCCTTTGTTGTGGGGAACATTCTCTTATTTCCTACTGATGGCTGATTTAAGCAGGCAACCACAACCTCCTTCCAATCAAACCTTTGGCAGGATTGGAAGCAGACTTCTCCCATTTTTGATAACTTGCTTTTATACTTTTATATGATGTTCCATTGTCTGTCAGGCTGAAGAATACACAGTTAACACACAAATACACAGAAGGTCCTGAGTGCTCTCTTTGGTCCTGACTGATCCTGTGCTCACACCTTTGCAGTAAGCAAATAGGAAGCTTGTTCGGGGGCAGAAATCCCTTTTTTATTCTGAAGAGGGGAAATGCTGCAGTTTTCTTCCTCATGATCTTCCTAATGCTTCCCATTAGAATTTTTCTGCCTTCCTGGACTAGTAGATCCCAGCTGAGCAAACAACATGATATGCTTCAAATAGGAAGATCTACTTTCAATAAGCTCCTCTTCTGACTCTCTGCCACACAAATGCTCCCCAGACTTAAAATTTATCTTTGCTGGAGGAAAGCAGCATAATGAAGCATTTATTTTGTAATGAAGGCTTTAGCTTGGTGTATTTATAAGTCCCATTTATGTTGTCTCTTGTTTCAGGTTCTACACTTTGCTGGTGCTGTCCACTGCTCTTTTTGGGAGGCCTCCTTTCAAGAATGTCATTGTGAATGGCCTTGTCCTTGCCAGGTTGGTGTCAATCAGCTCCTTCCTGAGCGGGTTTTTAGTCAAAGTGTTTCAGATAAGGCCTGCAAATTGTAAAGGGAATGTGAAATGGACTTTGGAGCTGTTAAGACTTGCCAGGGTGATATCAGTGCTGCAGGAGATAAGAGGCATCCGAGAGTGAGAGGCTCACACATCCCAGCATCTGCTGCACTGGGTTCTTTCCAGCAGGATTAGCACTGCCTTGAGAGAGAAAATGAATAACAAGAATAGGAGAGAAATTATACCTGTTATGCAGAGTAAAGAGGATGATAAATTTAGTTTTAGATGTAATTTAAAGCTAATTATATTTGTTTCCCTTTATGTTCGAATGAAGCTTTGCCAGTGGGCTGGAGGGATTGATTCAAAACAAGTGCATCTTTCCTCAGCTTGGGAAGGAAGGAGAGATTTCCTGCTTAGATTTGTAACTTGGGAGCCTCTTGGGTTAGGTTTTGGTTTTTTCCAGTTTTTTTTCTTGTTCCAACAGTCCTACAGAAATGATGTGCTAATACGTAGGTATATATAATTATCTGTGCCACCAGGAATGTACTAGGACAGAGAAATTGAGCTGGGTTTGAAGGGCCTTTTTTCTTTACCTGTGTATTTACAAGAGTTCTGGGAATTGATGCCTACATTCTGATATTTTCTAGTGATGGCCAAAAAATGAGCAAAAGGAAGAAGAATTATCCAGATCCGATGCACATTGTGAACACTTACGGAGCTGATGCACTCAGGTAGGATTTCTGTGGATGTTCAGTGGGATGTGTTGGCTCCCTGCTCATGGCAGATCCATACCAAGAGGCTGCTTGGGGGGTTTGACAATTAGCAGCAGGAGGAAAGTTAATTTTAGAAGCTTCTAGACATCTGTGACAGAAGTAGCTACAAGAGTGGATGACTCCAATGAACTGGCAGTGGATGCAGTGCATGTCTCCCTCCCTAAAGCCCAAGGGATCTGCTGCTTCCAGCACTGATGGTCTGAGTTGAGCCAGTGAAAATGTGAGTAAAATATTTGATAACAACACTACAAGGTCACTGTTAAGTCATGGGCTTAGAGAAGGGTCTATGCATAATACACAAAACATTTGTTTCCTGTTTGCACTGTACATTTCCTAGAGGGAAAGTGCTTTGTTTTTGTGGATGTAAGTACATAATTTGCCCCTAATAGTAGTGAGCACCAGAAGAGCAGAAGTGGAGCAGCCTAATGTGTGTAGATAAATTGTCCTGGTCAAACAGAGATTAAACACAGTTCAAGTGGTTCATTAAAATTACAGGAACATATAAAGTAATTACACAGTCACTTGGTACTCTGGCTTGGTGCACTGACTACATGCATCAAGTGGTACCTTGAGGTAAAGGTACATAAAAGACATTTTAGTAACTGCAGGAATGCACTTCTTGGGCATTTCTCTAGAGCCCTGTAATTCTTGTGTATATAAGAAAGCCTTCAACTCTCACACGTTGTGTGTTACAGCAACACACAGAACTGATGGGCTGAATGGAAGCTGAATGTCTGCTTGGGGAAGATGGTTGTTGCTTCTAGATAATTTAAAAGAATCAATGTGAAGTTCTAGTTGTTTCAAGCTTTAGCATTTAAAGGACCTAGTACATGTTTACAGTGGAGAGTTGGGTAGAGGTCTTAAATTTAATCAAGCTTGCTCTTCACAAATAAACAAGGTGTGTTAGCAGGGTAGCACTGAGTTGGTAGCTGCAATAATAAGAGTGAAAAGGGTTGGAATTACTCATAGTGGAGATTTTTAAATCACAGGTGATGTCTGTTGAAAAAAAAAAACCCTGCCTTTTTATAAACAAACCAAAAACTTTCAAACACCAGAAGTTACACTTCCATTATTCATGGATATATTTTTTTTTAATTTCTAAGAAGCTAATTCATTTTTCTGCCAGTGTACTCATTCTTTAATGTCACATTTATTTATACCTACACCCACACAGAGAGTAAAAAGCATTGCAGCCTGGGCTCATTTCTGGAAGGAGCTCTACAATTCAGTTCTCTGCCTTTTCTGAGGTGCTTGATGTTCTCTGTTTATAGCAAAAGCTACAACTGAGGTTTTTTCCTTGGCACTGTTTCCCTGCAGAGTTACTTTAGCTTTTGCAGTACACAAATATATATGTATATTCTAACTCCAGCTTTGAAGTATTCTCAGCAGTAGCTTGATAAATAGATCAGTGGAAAATATAGATGTCAGTTGGTGAGATGAATATGGAATTGAGTAGAAAGGGCAAACAGCAGAAATAACAGCACAGTCAATTTAACAACCCAACTTGAGGCTTCATGAAATTTGAATCCTGAGCGAAATCTGTAAGAAGGGCCAAAACAGTTACATTTCAGTGTTGCTGAGACCTGGGCTGGAGACCCGTCCAAGCTGAGCTATGTCAGAAAGAATTTGCTGGTCATGGTATTGCCAGGCCTTTGCTTTCCTCTGTCCTGGGGTGAGGATTGCTGTTAGAGGTGAGGAGTTACATCCTCCTCTCAATCTGGTCTAAAAATGCAGAAGAAATAATGCAACAAACTGCTGGTTTAGAGGGGTGAAGAGGAGATTATTTACTTTTTTCTGATGCATTGTCAGCAAACTCAGTAACGCTTGCTTGATCTGAGGAAGGTTTTATTTTCTGCCCAGTGGGTAACTGAATGGGTGTAATTAACTGATGGAACTCTTGTTTTCTTGTGTGCCTTATTTCTCTTTCCATAGAATAAATGTGTCTTTGAATTGGAGTAGTTGAGGAAATTGCTCTTCTTTTAACATTTACATATTGTAAGGGAGGGTAGGGCTGCTTTGTTAAAACAAACAAAAAACCCCCCAAAAAGTAGCACTGCAACACCACCAAACTGTGACACATAAATAGTTGTGATAGAAGGAAGGTGTGGTTTAAGGATAGACTTAAATTCTAGTTTCATTTAAGGACTTACTAGTTGATTGCCATTAATTGTTCTGTACTTCTGTAAATTTATAATTTGAATTCAGGTACGAATTCACTTGTGTGATCTTTGGGGTCCATTCCCACCCAAGCCATTCTATGAATCTGTGTTTAAAAAAGGTGTTTTGGTTTTTTTTCTTAATCCAATACTGGAAAAACCCATTTCTGTGCTGCATTACTGTCTGTTTATTCTGGCAGCTCTATTTTTATCTATTAGTTTTAATGCAAGAAGCCCTCTCTCCTGAAGAATTTATGGTCTGGTATTCTTGAATGTGCTGTGTCAAACCCCATTAAGATTTTAAAGCCTCCTAAAGGAAGTGCCTGTAAAGTTATATTAGTTTAGAATCATGATTTTAAAAGTTTAAAGATGTGAGAAAATGGGTTAATAAATTTGGACTGAAAAATGCCACATTCCTTAAAATGAAAAAATGTTTGGTTTTCATATTTGGGAAATTAAATGAAGTGTATCTAAGTCAAGTTTGTATTTAAGTATTTTTGATACATGAGTAAGGCCTGGTTTCTCTTGGAGTTAACTTGATAGATTCCAGTTTATTTCTGAAGACAGAATGTTTATTTGGGGAAGAAGGTGGGATAAAGCATAAGGATTTTTTTTTTAACTCAGAGACAGCAAAGAAGCTGAGGGACATTTCTGTCCCCTGTATAAGTAGTTGATGTCACCTGAATCCTCTGCTTTGGTCCCTCAGAGCTGCCTCTGGAGCTGAGGCACATTTATATTGTAGGAGTTACATCCTTTGTTCCCTTTTGGGGCTGTCTTTCTTGAAAATGTTGATTTCTACTCTTTCCCTTGGATTTGCCTGTTTTGTTTTGCTCCTTGGTTCTGCCAAAGCTTTTCATAATTGAGGAGATGAATGAGATTGAGTTGAAAGATACTGGGCAGTGGTTAAGGAATTCAAAATATTACCAAAACAATAGGTGCTATCCTAAAGATGAACCATGCAACCTCTGCTTATTTTATACTGTGATGGTATCTGAGCATCTGTTAGCACTTCAGTTAACTTCCAGAGTAAAAAAGAAAATTTCAATTCAAATTCTGTATGCAGCATCTTAGAAAAACTCCTGTAGCAGTTATTAGTAAATGATTTTATGTTCAGTTTGTTACATGCCTACAATACAGTCATTTTGGAGTTTTTCATGTGGAACCCTGTCAGTATGTGCACTTTTAAGCTTTCAAGTATTGTGCTCTTATTTTGCAGGTTGTACCTGATCAATTCTCCTGTGGTAAGAGCAGAAAACCTGAGGTTTAAGGAGGAGGGAGTGAGGGATATCCTGAAGGATGTGTTCCTGCCCTGGTACAACGCCTATCGCTTCCTGGTGCAGAACGTTCAGATCCTGCAGCACAAGGTGCACACCTGGGGGCCTCAGGGCAAGGGATTTTCTGCTTCTCCAGGGTTAAAGGGGATCAGCATTGTAGGGAAATTCAGATTGGAAGGGAGGTCTGGACTCTGGAGGTCATCTGATCTTTACCTCCTTGGTCTAAGTTAGCTCAGGTTGTATATTTAAACTCGCTCTTAATTTGTTATTTGCTGTTTGTACCATGCTTTATAAAGTTGTGATCACCTGCATCTTTGTCTTCTTGACCAAGTTTATTAAATAGAAAGCAGGAGAGGAAGGTAGGGGATGTGACAAGACACAACAACTGTCATTTCTCAGATTAGAGTGCTGTTGAGTCCCTTTTATTTCACATCAGTGGATTTCACATCAGTGGGATGCTGCTGCATTCAGACTTGTGAAATTGGAGGTCCAGACCTGGTGTTTGTGGGGTCAGATCACACTGAGCAATCCTGCTGCTCCTCACCCCCTGGGAACACCAGTGAAAGCCTCCTGTGCTGGAGGGGATCCCTATGAGATGTCCCTGCTAAACCTGGGTGGGTTTTCCTGGTGGTGTTTGCAGAGCAGCTGGCAGCAGCAGCTCCCACTGATCCTGCCTTAGTGCTGCTGCTTTTTCTTTGCTCTTCCTCTGCGTGGTGTGGCCAGCACAGCTCCAGGCCAGGGGATCTGTCCCAGGGGGATCTGGCCTGCAGGGTCTGTCCCTTGGGCTGCAGGTTCCTCTGCACTGAGATCACTGCTCAGCACCACACACTGAACAGGAGCAGAACTGCAAATCAGTCAGGAAAGCTATTGTCAGTGGTGGCTGCTGTGGCAGTTTCTTGAGCTAACTCATTTACAGGGACCTTAATGATGAATCTGCATTAAAATGCTTAACTTGGGAATACTCAGTCCTGAATACATTAGCCACAGCAAGGAGATGATCTTCTGTAACATGACAGTAATTTTTTTAAAGTTCTATTTAAATGCAACTTAGAAAAAAGATTCAGAAAAGGATAGGAAAGAAAGGCAAATCACAAAAGCAATAATGCTTTAGACTTGTAGATTACATTTGAAGTCTACTAAAAATGCTGGATGAGTGACAGGAGTTTCTGCACTTCCAGTGTGAAAGCAAGATTAAAATTTCTTTCTTATAGTAATTTTTCATTAAAATTGAAGATTTGATGTGTACATTGTATAGTTTCTATTGAAACCAATTTTAATCTTCCAGCTGAAATTAATGACAGCAGGTTTAGTGCAGACTTTTATGGGGGAGTGGGAGCTAAATGAAAAGTTCAGACCTTGTACTACATGTGCAGTGGCAGCCTGGTCACTGTGGAGAGCTGTCATTTGAGTCAATAAAGGCAGCTGAACTCAGAAATCAGTACAGTAAACAGCTGACTTAAACAATTGGGTCTATCTGCTTTAGCAACCTCTTTGGGGAACAAAGTTTGCTAGCTCCAGATCCTAATATTTAACAAGTCTTTTTTTTAGGATCCCTAGACAGCATTCATCAGACAAACTTAGATGTTATCCCCAAAATACACTTTTGTTTATCCTGTGTGACCTTTGAATTGTCTCAAGTGACCTTTATAGCTTTTTGCTGTGATCCCATTAAATCTGGGAATGTTAGCTCAGCTGGGGATGGAAGGCCCCAGTTGAAAATCCAGGTGCTTAAGGAGACAGGTTTGGTAATTCAATAGATGGATTTTTTTCCTTCTAAATAGCAAGATCCTTCCTATGCACCATATAAGGCAAAAGAATGTGCTGTTGGAGATTTCATGCACAGGTTTAAGCAACTTCTTCATTGTATTCTACTTCCTCCAAGAGAGAAAGTAAAATCCCAGTGTCCTGGATCGGGTATAATGATGATTTAATGCTTGTTGTAATTCCCCCTTTAATTGTAGTTGGTTAATGACTGCTGACCTTACACTGGGATTGCTCTTCTTCTGCATTTCTTTCCTATGAATCTTCTTTGTACTGTGAAAATGTGTCTGTAGTTTCTGGGTTGAATAATCCAAACAGATTTGTTCATCTGGACTCTGAGGGAAGAGAAAGTCTAAAGGCTTTTAAAACCAGCTGTTAAATACTGTTTGTAGATAAAAAAAACCCCAAAACCTGTTTCCAACCTGATGTAAGAATGTGGGAAAGGGTCAGAGCAGCCACAGACATGGTCTTGCTTGCAAGGCCCTGCAGAACCAGCAAAGTGATGCCATTTCTCAGGTGCCTGCAAACATCAGTGCTCCAGAAAGCAGCAAAAATGCACTGTGTGCATGCTGGATGCTAGAAATCCCACCTGTTTTTTCAGGTTGCCACATTCATCTGTGTTTTAACGTGTTGAAATTGTCTCATGTTCTTAGAAAAATAACAGTCTTGTTTCTAGGCCTGCTCACGGAGCAGAATGCATCTGCATAGTAAATTCCTTAGCAATGCCTCAGACCCTGCTGGGTGAAGGAGCTGTGTCAAGTCCAGGGTCCTGCCCTGTGTCTGGGGCCTGGGGCTCACCCTGCACACAGGGAAAGGATTGGTGCTGCTGTTTATCTGCTTTAACAGGCCCACATCAGCGGCCTCCTTTGCAGTGAGAGCTTGTGGTGAGGCAGCAGTGGGACCCAGGTTTTCCACAGCTCCTTCTCTTACATACCTGTGTCTGGAATTTCATGTTTGCTGGTAGGAAACCAGTGCAACCCAGGGAAGATGCCAAAATAGTGGTGCCTGACAGGTGATTGGATATGGAGGTTTGATTATATACCCTGATGACTTGGAAATGTGCTTTGTGTTTTGATGATAGGATGAGGGAAGAGAATTCCTTTACAATGAGAACACAGTTAAGGAGAGCAATAACATCATGGATAAATGGATTCTTTCTTTCACCCAGTCCCTCATCCAGTTCTTCAAAGCTGAAATGGCAGGTATGCATTTTTGCTCGGGGGGTCTGGGGGTGTTTCATTTTTGATTGCAGAACCTGGCTTTCTGTACAGAGATTCCCAAATTCCATGGAAGACTTTGATAAAAGGAAGGAAATCTTTAACCAGCTACCATAATACATGGAATACTTCTTTCATGGGTGTTAAGTCAGATTTTGCTGTGCTTGTTCATGAGATTGCAAAAAGTGATGAGGCTTTTTTTGTCACAGCTAATCCTGTGAGCTCAGTGATGGAGCTTGTTGCCGTAACGACGTCTGCTGCAGTGCTTGGAGCAATTAATAATATTATAATAGTCACTGAAAGGCAGCAGTGAAAAGGAAGCCAAATAGAATTTGGAGAAGCTCTAAAAAAAGGGGTAAAATGGGCAGTGCTCAAGTCAGCTGGATAAAATAATTTTGAGAGGTACATGAACACTGGCAGTAGATTTTCCCCTGGTATAGTTCCACAGAGAGGGTTTCTTTGGAATCAGGCTGTGGGAGTGTGTGCAGCAGGATGGATGGTGTTAGCATAGCTGTAAGAAGATACTGTCCAGGTTTTTTTTCCTGCATGTTGTCTTTTTCATCATCCCATACCTCTTGATGCTCACATTGGGAGCACTTAGTTGCAAAGACACTTAATTGGGACACTTAATTGCAAAGAGGAGATGCTGCAAGAACCCCCTGAAGTGGTTGATAAACTTGCAGATCAAGTCACAGTGGGATTTGAAGAGGTTTTGGTGCATTTGAGGACACTGGAAGCCCAGCTATTGGAAAGAAGGTGGCTTTGGCCATTTTCACTCCTGGTCATGAATAAACAAGTAACCCCTCTCAATGCCTGTGATCTTAAGTTGCTCTCAGAAGAATGTTTAGAAGCCTTGGGCTTGGGCAGGAAGGTGTTAAGTGGGACAACAGATAATAAGGAAATAGCTAAATGCCAGATGTGAGTTCATGAGGACACAGGACAGCCCTGCACTGCAGTCATCTCTTGCTTTCCCCCCTCTGACTGATGTGATGGTCACTCTCACCATGACCAGTGCAGTGAGTTTATCTTGCTGTGATAGCTAAACCAGGTCATTTGGCATGAGAAGAATTCATGTGAGCTCATCTAAGAACATTTCATTAAAGGGAGAAAGAATCCTCGAGCTACCCAACCTAGCAGTATGATAAAAGCTGGCTCTCACTGATGAAAATGTGGTTTCTTCCTGCAAGTTGTTATCCTTGAAATTTGATGATGGTTTCTGTTGAGTTTTGTGTGTTGCCAAGCAGAAATAAGCAGAGCCTATGCAAGTTTATGTGCTGCATGTAAAGAGGAAAATACTCTGAGGGACAGCAGAAAATTCATTTGTGAGTTTGTGAACCTGGGATCTTGGATCCATGCACGGTTTAAACAGAAACATTTGTAGGAAGGTGAATATGGGGCTAGAAACTTGAATGATCTGCTCTGGATTTCTGAGAGGAACATGAAGCTGAGGAAATGGGATGTGTCAGTGACCATCTTTACCAAAGTAAGATGATCTTCCAAGCAGGAGAGGAGAGTTCCTGTTGGAAAATGACAGTGTCAAGACTTCCAAGGCAGCAGTGTTAGTGTGAAATGCTGTTGTCTTGTGTTAGATGAAGATAACATCATGTGTTCATCAAATGAGTGGCAGTCTCATTTGGAGGGGATTAATAAACAGATTTTTTCAATTTATTCTTCTGCATAAACTCTGGATTCAGTCAGGCAGATCTTAATGAGATGCAGTGAATTTGTGTACTGTGACATGATACTCTAATCTCTTTTACAAACCTATTTTGGGATTTTTTTTTTTAAAGATTTTCTACTTCATATCACTTCAAGTAGGAAAAATGTCAGGAAGAGACAGGGGAAGATTATAATGGTGACTGATACTGTCAAATGCTCCATAAAGGAGAAAGTAAAAATATAAATTCCTGCAGCTGGAGGTCATGGGGTGTAAAAACACACAGGTTTAAAACTGGCAGTGCTGAGGAGACTCCACTGACCAGGGAAAGCAGCTGGGCTCTCCTTCCATTTCATTCAGGGTCTTTTAGAGTGGAGCTGAATTTTACACCCATCTCCTGCCTCTGGAAAGATGTTTCCATTAAATCCAACTTATGGTAATTCTGCCCCAGTTTCTCCTGGCACTTGGAGAGGTGGCAGTGTCAGCCCATGTGGGCTCAGTGTGGGATTGACCTCACCTGAGTGGGCTGAGGGGCAAGGAAGGGGTGAACCTGTGCCCCCTCCAGCTCTGGGGTGCTTGAGAGAGCCTGGCAAAACTCCAGAGAGGGGGAGCAGCTCTCTGCTGGTCCTGCCTGGGGAGAGCTTTGCCTTCCAGGTTTGTGTGCAACTGCAGAAGAGGAGGCCCAGCCCCATTCCCAATATTCATGGAAAATGGGAGAAGTTGCCTTCTGTTGAAACCTGATGTGTTTCAGGGGTGTTAAAATTCTGTAATAAAAATCAATAAGCCTTATTAGGCTTTCATTTTCTACTAAAGTGCCCAGTGCAAGCACTTACTTTAGTAAAACATCTTTTCTCCTGATGACTGAAATGAAAAGGAGTGTCAAGTGTTTCCATGGACATCCATGTCTTTTTCCTGAGCCACAAAAAAGCAGATTTCACAATATGGTTACAGCTATGGAGAACAGAAGGGCATTTTTCTAGGCTAGTACTGTATTTCTTGTTAAAGATACACTGTCCCTGAAGGGTGGGATTTTTGATTATTTTAAAATTTGTTAATAATGGATCTCCCAACTAACTAACTATTGCATAGCTAGAGGAAAGGTTAGAATTTTTTTTAGAAATACAAATTCCCCAGTAAATAATGTCATCCTCACCATGGTGTGAATCTTCTGGGTATTTAGTTTTTAGGTTTAAATCCCAGTTCTCTGCCTTTAAAAACACTTCTGCTTTACAAAACACAGTGAAAAGTGTGATGGAGCTTTTAAAGCCAAGATCCATTTTACTCAGTAGCTGCTTCATTAATGAAACTGCTTCAGAATGGAGCTCAAGAAGCTCTTGGCTTTTGGAGAAGTTAAATACAAATTTTTCCTTAGCAAATTGAGTCCTGTGTAAGGTCCATCCTCCTTATCCCCCCAGTCTTCTCAGGAACAGCTGAAATTTGTTTCCCTGTTGTGTAGTGATGTTGGTGATGACCTTGGTGCTGGCAACTTTCCATGATACCAGAACTTGAAAATGCAGCTCTGTTTATCCCTTACCTCATCAGCCTTGCTGCTACTCCGTGTTTTAGCTTACCCTGTTCCTTAGAAAAATAGTGAAAAACTGTAATTAATTCGAAGAGACTTGGTTGAAGTAGAGTTCTCATTTTAAATCTGCTCAGCTAAAGGAGGAAGCGTTGGCAGTAATTAAGAAAATTTTATTTTCTGGTTCTGCACTAATTTCTGCTCAACTTGCAGTGCCTTGGCTGTGTTTGCAGCATGTGCAAATGAAGGATTTGCCCAATCCTCTGCCATTAATAGTCTCTTATCCACTATCCTCTTTACCAGTCAGATAAAAGCATAAGGCTCCTGTAATGTCTGTTTGTGTGGGATTAGGGAAGTAATTCGGGAAGGGGGAATGTGTTTGTCTTGAGCATGAGAGTGATGCTGTGCACATTCCAAATACAGTTGTAAAATGATCAATATTTAGTCACTTTTTGGAGCTTTCTGCTGTGTTTAACATCAGGACTGTAAATGATGGTGTGGTTTCTAAGTGAGGAGCTTGCAGAGGGCAGATTTGACCTGCAGGACCCATTTTCCCTTGCAGCTTACAGGCTGTACACGGTGGTGCCTCGGCTGGTGAAGTTTGTGGATGTTCTGACCAACTGGTACGTCAGAATGAACCGCAGGAGGCTCAAGGTAGGGATCAGCTGCTGCAGCCCTGCACTGCCAACAAAGTCCTGGCAGTCCCTGCTAATGGGATTTGTGGCAGCTCCACACAAGATCTTGGCTTTCAATGCTGTCACTTAGTGCCTGAGAGTGGCACAGAAATTAACTGTTTTCTCTCCTCTCTGCTTTGTGGGAAAAAGCAACCAGAATGCCCGACGATGCTGTTGCACTTGCTCATTGGAATCGACCAAAGTTAATGCAGTCTGGAAAACAAGTGTATTGTATTAACATAGGAAGCTTTTGAAGCCTATTTAAGTGCATTTCCTGATCCTAAAATCGCTTTTTTCCTTGGTGAATTCTTCATTTAGGGCGAGAATGGGACTGAGGACTGCATTATGGCCTTGGAAACTTTGTTTAGTGTCTTGTTCTCCATGTGCAGACTCATGGTAAGGGAATTAATTACACCCCACTCTCACTAACACTTTAAAGCAGTTAATGTAAAAGCATCTTTGTGTAGCACAGTTCATTTTCCACCTTTCCCTTTTATTTGCTTATCTGCCCCATAGTAGTAAAAAGAAGGCCTGTATCACTTGATTGATAAGGACACATTATAATTTCTTTCCTGAATGCCCAAGAATAACATTTAAATATCAGCCAGGAGGTAAATAAGTAGTATGAATTCCATTATTTATTTCAGTCTGCATTTTGAATAACATCCCAGTTGCAGACACTGTGTAAGCATTGTTTTTGCTGAACTGTCCTTATGTAATTCATGGTGTTACTGATTCATAATGTACAAGCAATAAAGGAAAGCTGGTGATTGAATGCAACATTACAGGCACCATATACTCCATTTATCACTGAGCTGATGTACCAGAATCTGAAAACACTCATTGATCCAGCCTCGGTCCAGGAGAAGAACACTGAGAGCATCCACTACCTCATGCTCCCCCAAGTCAGGTAAGAGGCAGCTCTTAGATGGCAAAATTGAAGTTTAGTTGTTTGTTGGGGGATTTTTGATCATTTTTGGGGTTTAAGGGCTTGTTTGTTTGTTTGTTGTTTTATTTATTTCACAGAACAGTGCTCCCTCACTTGTGTTTAAAACTGTAAGAAACCAAACTGCTTTAATAATGGAAATATTCCTTTGTCTCTGAGAAAACATTAGGATGCTAGTGAAAACGTTTTCTGTGAGCACAGAATGTTTATATTTTGATTAAGATCTGATGAATTTTAGTCTCTCTGCTGTAGGAGAACATTTCCTTTACAGTACACTTCACACTCCACCCTCAATTTTAGCTGGGAATTTTCCCTCCATATTTAGGCAGTAGATATGTGTTAGCTTAAAGGACTGGAGATAGGAAGGAAAGCAGTTAAGAGGAATGCATGTTCCCAATTCATAATATTTTCTTATGGTGGGCAGGAATATCCTTTTTTACTCCTCAAACTGTGTGTTGGCTCAAAGCTGTAGTGCCTAACTGTGAAAGGCCCTAAAAGGATCAGAGAGATCACTGGTATTGCAGTGGATTAAGTTCCTGCATTTAGTTCTGCAGCACTGTCTGCTCTGGGTATCTGAAAATAAGAGAAAAAACTTTGCTTCAGCATTGCAGCTGAGTGTGAAAACCCTCAAGGACAGGGGACCTGACCTTGATACTTTACAGTTTAAAAATTTAAACCTTCTCTAATGGTGTATCTTTTTATGGCTGCTGCATGCCTTGAGGAGGGTGTATAGTCTTTGTGAGAGCTTTAATAGTGAGAGTTACTGCAACAGGGAGCTGGAGATTGACATAATGATGGTGCTGATTTTCTGTTCCCTGGGCAAGTGCTGTGAAGAATATGTAATCAAGGAATGCCACCCTCATCAGGGAGCTGCCAGGAATAGGTTTGGCCTCCTGTAGAAGGGAGGCAGGGAAGGATGGGGAGCTGTTTGCAGGGACTCAGTTCAGGCATGGGCTTAGCACAAGCATTTAAAAGTGGCTTAGTCACTCTTCACTGCAGTTAGTGCTGACTTGCTGCTGCATCATGCAAATGTGGGATGCATTTGAGGCTTGCACCACTTTTCTCTGTATTGCATTTTGTTTGGGTTTTTGTCTGTTACTAGTTTGGGGAATTTATTGGATTCTCTGAGTATCTGTTGTTCCCTTGTCCCATAGAAAAAAGCCTTTTCAAATCCAGGGTATTGGTGAAATTAGGAGTTTCACCTGGAGTTGCAGAGCACATCATTGCATTTACTTGAAAAGTTTTCTGATACAGCCTAAGGACAATATTGTCAATTAATAGGAAGAGAGATTTTTGGATGCAGTTACAGATAACACCACTTTACCAGTCTGGTGAGTGCAGATAAAGCTGAAGGACATGGCCACTGTCACAGCTGAGCTTGACTCAACACCTGTGTTAAAGCCCCGCCGAGGTCGTGCTCGGTTGCTCAGTGTACAGATGGGTTACATTATATTTTGTGGATTGGCATTCTTTGAGTCTTTGAAAAATACTCTCATGTTGTGGCTGTGCAGTGTTGTTTAGTGATATTGAAATACTGTCACATAATCCTGTATGAAGCTTTCTGGGAGCAAAATATTCTGTCTTGTAATTTCCACATTTCCAAGTTGTTGGAGGATCATCCTCAGGGCCTGATTTTTGGAAGAATAAAAGCTTCAAAAGAGGTGGAACCAACTCAAAGCCTTAATGCTGCAATGGGCATATTTCAGCTGGAAGTTTTGTTTCACCAGCTCTGTTTTTCTGGCCGGTCCTTACTGGAGTTGTGGTTTTCATCCCAGTACTTCTGCTCCTTAGATTCAGCAAGTATCTGTGTTCATTTCATTTTATTCATATCTGTCTTTTTAACCAATACCTCTGCTCTTGCTTTGATACCCAAGTGGTTTTAAAGGAGCTGCCCAATTAGTGCATCTACTCAACAAATCAGGAAAACCATGTTATCAGAACGTTGCACTGCTTGTACATTTGAAACAAGATGTAAACGTCAACTGCCTCAAAAAAAAAAAAAAAGAAAAAAGTGCACCACCAAAAATTCAACCCAAATCCTCTCCCCACTCCATCCTCCCCCCAAAAATGCCAAAAGGCAAAAAAACTCTCAACCCTGCCTTGAAATGGAAGGATGTTAAAATAATTGAGCCAGGAAAGATGTTCAAACTCTAAAACATCAAGCTCAAATATCTGCAATTTCTGGAAAAGATGATAAATCGAGATCCAGTGAATTGTTGTTACAGGGAATTCAATGTTATTATAAGTACTCTATTTAGAATATCTTTCTGCATCTTCTTATGATATTATTAATGTAAATTGTACTTTTTATTGGCTATTACTGGAACAGGTTGTATGACTCAATCCTCTGCACCTTGTGAGAGGTGCTAACAAAAGATGTAAAAATAGCTCTGGTATTTGTTTTCAGCAAGTTATTTCCTTCTCATCTTCTCCACAAAGAGAGAGGAAAAGCCTGTTTGTTCATTTTTCAAATTGCCCCAACCAGGGCGTAATTGAGTCTGTTGCAGGAAATGTCAGAGAAGGGGCTAAAATGTTTTCAGTCTGCTCAAAGAGATGTGATGAAAATGTAGCAATTATAATGTTTCCTTTCTAATCTAGGGAGGATCTCATCGACAAAAAAATTGAGAGCGCCGTTTCTTGTTTGCAGTCTGTGATCGAGCTGGGACGAGTTATCAGAGACAGAAAAACCATCCCAGTCAAGGTTAGAACCCTTCACATCTCCTGTCATACCTTGGGAATGTGTAACAGCTTGGTAACTTTGGGATGAACCTGGGGAAGCTGAATCGTTAACTTTGTGTTTTGGGGTTTTTTTCCCCAGTATCCTTTAAAAGAAGTAGTAGTTATCCACCAGGATCCAGAGGCCCTAGAAAACATCAGGTCTTTAGAGAAGTACGTACTTGAGGTAAGAACATCGTGTTTAAGGGAATTGTGTCTGTTGGTTCGCTGAACAACCTTCCCTGTTGCCCATATTAACAACTCACAGGTGAAATGAATTTCCAGGAGAGCTGTATTGAAAGGGGATATCAGTGGGTGATGTGCCAAAGTCAGTTTAGTGTTGAGAAAGACTTAATCCTACAAACTGGCTGAGAGGCTGTTAGAATCTGACCCGTTGGCATTCTCTAAAGCCATGAAATCCATCTTCAAGGATCAGTGGAACAAAATTCTTGTTCTGTTCCCACTAAGCACTGGCAGTAGAGGATCTGAGGGGTTTTCCCTGGTGCAGAAATGGCGTGGCCCTTACCCTGTGCCTGTTCTTGGCAGCTTAAGGGTTCTTTCTTCCCTTCAGTGAGGTATCTGTAACAGCAGATCTGCTCACTTGCTTAAAATACACCGTCATGTTGTGGTTGAAGTTGCCGTTGTCAAGGTCAGCTGCTTTACCTTGACAAAGAGAACAAAAACTTGCATCTTCCCTAGGAGCATCAGCTCACCTCCCTTGTCTTGGTGAGGGCAGCCATGTCAGTCAGGGAATTCAGGAGATGGAGCACCTCTGAAACTTGTGTTATATGTAATTCCAGCAACACGAGCTTTCCCCGTGCCTAAATGCACATCCATGGCAAGTCTGTAAAAATCCTGCTGGGGGAATGGGCACCGGCTCAGGAAGTCCCAGCTCAGTGCACAGGACCTCTACATCAGTGCTGCTTGCTTTTAGTTACTCTGGGAGTTAAATGCTTAAGAATTGTTCACTAGAGGAATTTTAATTTAAAAAATAATAATTGATTTGCAAGTGGGACTGTAAAGCTTTTCTGTCACGTTAACTTACTGATTATTGCTCTTAGACTTGGCAGTTATGATCCCTCTCTTCAGAATTGCTGTTATTATTACTTATAATGACTTCAATATCTGAATCTCTTCACCATCAGAATTCTGTGAAATTCAGGCTAATGTCTGTCCCATTTTTTGGATCTGAAAAATGAATTTGTAGATTGTAGAGAATCCAGTTTTAAGGGAGATAAGGTTTGCTTCCTCAAATTACTTCCACAAGTCCAGTTGCTAAAATTTGATGTCAGCTTCTACAGCTAATGAAAGGTAACAAAAGAAGCTAAAAATTTTTGAATTATTACATAATTGGATTGTACATTAGTATGTTTTGATTTGTATTCCTTTGCTGCTGCAGACAAAAGTGTCTCTAGACAGATGAATTAAAACAAACTCAGATGCCTTTGTGGAAGCACGAACACAAAGTACTGTCTATTGTCCCGCTTTTATTATGTGTCTTAAAATTCAACAAGCTGCTGCTGGAGCTTAGTGTGTGTTTTATTGTACTGCATGGCAATCAATCCTGTTGTTTACTGGATGGTGCAGAGCTAAAGAGGTCAGTGATTACAGGCAGGCTGGGCAGCATTGCTTGAGCTGCATTTGCAGCTTTGTTCATCAACCTCCTGCCTATTCAGAGCTGTAGAACCTTCAGTGATTGCCAGGAGTAAATTTGCAGATGCCAGAGGTAATGAGTAAGGAGAATTACACCATTTAATTTTGTGTAGTTGCTGACAAAAGAATTGGAAAAATATACTTGTCAATTCTTCAGAAATTTCATTCATTGCTTTTGCAGAAGGAGCTGTAGTCTTTGATCTGCAGTGCTGCTCTCTCATCTTCAGAACACAGCAAGTCATTTAAATAAATGGATTTTAATATTAGAACTTGCCAGATTATAGAGTTGTCATGCAAAAATAGCCAAGCTCACAAAATGAAGTAAACCCAGCGGGCTTTTAGCAGCTGGACACAGTTGCATTTTATTCATTTCTGTTTGAGGCCTTTTAGAAGCCTGGGTCAGGACTTCTCTTCCCAGCTGCTTCCAGGGAAAGGTTTTCTGAGTAAATTTGACTCTGTGCACAGTCAGAATCTTGTTTCCGTCCAACCTCTGTATTCCCTCCAACCCCCAGCCCCGTGCAGGGCTGCTGTAAAACAGAGAAAATTGACTTCTCCATCAAACCCAGGGACCGAGCCTGTGATGGGGCTGAATTATCTGACACAGGAGCTGTGGCTTGGGGAGCCCAGCAGTTTTTCATTTCTTACACCATTACATAAGGAGCACTTGCTTTCCTTTTCAGGCTGCCTGCTTAGAGAGCCCAGCCCAGCTGGAGCACAGCATTTCTGACATTTCTGTCTCTGTTCTGGGGACTGGGCTTAGCTGGGGCATGTGGCACCGGCTAAAGGCTCGTGTATGTTCAGGCATTCCATGTACAGCTCTTCCAGCTGGTCATGGGAAGGACTGGTTGCCTCAGTATGTCCACATGAGACTTGAAAGATGTGTTAAGGAGCTAATTTTGAGTAATTAGGAAGATAAAATTATGAATTATTTTAAGTCAAAGCACAGAGACTGATGTAAACAGACCTAAGATACAGATTTTTCTGTTTTTCTAAGACTCATTCTGGGTTTTTAAATGGATAATGTGTACAAAAGATTTCCTAATCTAATTAGTACAGAAAACTTGTCCTAATGGAATTGGCTTCTCTGTGATTTATCTAATCAGGCCCAAAGTCATCTTTCAATTTGTGCTATTTTTTGGATTATTATTTCTTTTCCCCCACGAGGTTGTCATTTACAACTCGTGGGCTCATTTCCAGCAGCACCCCATTGAAACTGAATTTCTGAAGTATGTAATTTTCATTAGATTTCCTAAAAGATGTATTAAATAAAATTAGATTCAGTTGTGTTCTTGGCTCCTCACGTCAGTAGGACTTCCTAGGGAATTAGGCTGCAGCTCAGAGGTTGTATTTAAGCATTATTTCTCAATCCAAATGTTTGGCTACTTGCTAGTCCTGTCATGCTGATGCTGCCATTTACTTCTGCTTCCTAAATGCCTTGGAGCAGCTTCTTTGCCAAGTGCACCTGGTGATGCTGTAGGATGGTGATGGGAGCTCTGACCACCATCCAGTGGGCATCAAACACCAAATGCTTCAAGTATTGGGCAGCCTGGCAGACAGAACCTGCTGGATTGCAGTGAAATCTACGTGCAGGTCTGTGTCTCTTGTTTTCCAACCCCAGTCATATCCCCCTTCAGCTTTCTTCTCTCCAAAGAGTTCCAGCCTTGGTCTTTCCTCATAGGAAAACTACGTTGTCTTCTCAATCAGTTGTTGTGTAAAACTTCCCACAGCACCACTATGTTCCCTTCAGACATGGGGACAAAATCTGCACATGTAGCTTAGAAAAATGGGCACACGCATTCCTGCAGCATCTGGGGCCCCTCCTGAAGTCCGTGCAGGTTTTATAAAGCTGTTTTGGCTGCAGGGCACAGCCAGAAGCTTTTCTGAGCAGGCTGGTTTTGTGTGCAGTGAAGGGCTGGAATGAACAGGTAAGAAGGAGACAAAATGAGGCCAATTTATGCAGCCTCAACCATAAAACGGTTGGTTATGGTTTCCTGGCTTGATGTGTTCTGAGGACTGTTCCAGCAGAATTTTCCCTCCTGAGCTCTGCCAGGCCATTGGCTCCACCACTGCACACAGAGGGAATGGGTTCAGCTCTTCAGGCAGTTGTGAGGGGAAATAAACAAGGGCTGTTGAGTAGGGGGCTGATTTGAGGTGAGAGCTGTCTGAAAACAACAAAGAGCTGCTGCCTGGAGGCTGAGGGTGAGGCTGGGCTCTGCTGCTGCGGGTGGGTTCAGGCTTGGCTCTGTTTGCTGTCCCAGCGCCGGCCGGTGGCCCGGTCCATAGACACAAGCCCACAGGAGCCTGGCCGTGCCGCCGGCGCTGAGGCCGTGTCCCGTGTGTGTCCCCGCAGGAGCTGAACGTGCGGGCGCTGACGCTGTCCGCGGACAAGGCCCGGTACGGCGTGCGGCTGCGGGCCGAGCCCGAGCACACCGTGCTGGGCCGCCGCCTCAAGGGCGCCTTCAAGGCCGTCATGGCCGCCATCAAGGAGCTCAGCAGCGAGCAGCTGGAGCGCTTCCAGGAGACAGGTCTGTACTGGGACACACCCCTCAGCGATGGCAGGGCAGCTTCGGTGGGCTTACAGGAGCTTAAGGCCTGCTTCGCTCTTATTATTCCTATTCAGCTGTTACGAGGAGAAAATTGGGGTTTATTATTTCCGGTATTTTTCTGACAGTAAATTAGAAATAGCCACAAACACTGATCTTAAACTGTTCCTTCCTGTCAGAGGAGGCTTAGGATGGATAATAGGAAAAGGTTCTTCCCTCAGAAAGTGTCGAGCATCCCAGGGAATGGGCTTAGCCCCGAGGCTGCCAAAACTTCAGGAGCGTTTCAACAACACTCCCAGGGATGCACAGGGTGGGATTGCTGGGCTGTCTGGCCAGGAGTTGGACTCAGTGATCCCTGTGGGTCCCTTCCCACTCAGGATGTTCTCCAATTTTAAGTGCTACTGTAAAGCCAAGATGAGGCAGAGAATAAGCTTTCTGTGAGACTGAATCAGATTGGAACTGAGTATTTGTTCAGTAGCTTTTATTCTAAAAGCATTCCCTCAATTCCAGAGTTACAAGTGGGTGTGAATTTTGCAGCTTTATCTGTGTAGCGAACTGCTTAAATG
This sequence comes from Nicator chloris, assembly GCA_013400495.1. Lineage (NCBI taxonomy): Eukaryota > Metazoa > Chordata > Aves > Passeriformes > Pycnonotidae > Nicator > Nicator chloris. Next base: position 57,713 of record WAAE01014083.1, on the reverse strand, counting down.
GAAATTTGGAGTTGGTGGAGCATACAGGTTATTTTTAAGTTTTATTCCATTCAGATGGTTCCACACAAACAGTTGCTGAAGTGCCTGTGTTTTAGTGAGCTCTGCTGCCTGGAGAAGTGCTTGTGTGAAAAATGGGAATGTGGGATAATTCAGTGCTGCTTACTAGTGCTTAACTGCTGTTTGACTGCATTGCCAATCTATTGCACGTGTTTGAAGTCTGATAGTGGGTTAAAGCTTTCTGAATTTAAAGTTGGGGGTTTTACTTGGATGGTAAGAGATGCTCTCCATCTGCCAACCCTGCAGGCAGCATTGTTGTGGAAGGACACGAACTCCATGGGGAAGATCTCCGTCTCATGTATCAGATGACAGAGGGATCTGCCCAGTTTGAGGCACACTCCGATGCTCAGGTATTTTTTTGGTTATTTCCTCTTTTTTTTTTTTTTTTTATTAAGGCAAGAGTTCCTCAGGAAGCAATAGGAAGATGGTGAGGTGAAAGCTGGCTTAGGTTTGTTAGTTCAGGTAGTTCAGCATGTTCCAGGAGTGTGTGAATCCTGCAGCTGTTCAATACTCTCTCCACCATCGTATTTTGTACGTGAGGAGCTCTCTAAAAGCATCCTGAGCACCTGAGATTGTTCTTTCCACCTTGTTTCCAGTTTTTCACCTGTTCATCAGTGTTGTGTGCATTTGCTCAGGTTTTGGTGCTGCTGGATGTGACGCCAGACCAGTCCATGGTGGATGAGGGCGTCGCCCGGGAAGTGATCAACCGCATCCAGAAGCTTCGCAAGAAGGTGAGCAGTCAGTGGGGTGGGACAGGACACTCTCATTTCCTTTCCAGCAGTCTGGGCAATATGCAGCAGGGACTGCATTTTTAATTAAATCTGAAGCCCTGTATCATTTACTCCTCGTGTATGACTTTCTGATTGGCTTCCCTTGCAAGAGCTGTAATGGATGTTGTAGAGAAAATTTTTGTGGGACATGTTATTTTAGAAAAGAGATCTGTGCAGTTAAGGCTGCATAAATCATAAATTCATAGAAAAGTCTGGGTTGGAAAGGACCTTTCTTCAGCATAAGACTGAAAAACTACAAATTTTTACCCAAATAGATATTTTTTACATTGTATATATATATATTTAAAAAATGGTGTAGATTTTTAATATATACATATATATAATATACACATGTAGTGGTTTTTTAAAAAAATAAATATATGCACACCTATGTAGATTTATATATTTTAATGTTTTTTACGTATATAAAACTTAAGAGGATTTATTTCTGTATAAAATATCACCAGGAAGGAATGTGACCATGAAAACTCTCTCATGTGTTACTGGATGTTTTATTTAAATTTAGTTCTGTAATGACATAAAGCCATAATTTATGTTCACTATAATGAATATCAATATACTTAATCTTGCCTATACTCCCATCGTTTTAAGATTCTTGGTGTTTTTGCAGAAGGGTGTTTTTTTCCTAAGTCTTTTGTGGAAGCTTTTAACAAGTGCTTGATAAATACCTTTTCTGCTGAGCTGGACAAGTATTCCTGTGTTGGTTGGTGGTTTTGCTGTCAGTAATGGTGTGTCTGTGTGTCGTGCAGAGGAACCTGGTCCCCACGGATGAGATCACGGTGTACTACAGGGCCCTGCCAGAGGGGGAGTACCTGGACACCGTCATCCAGCAACACGCCGAGTTCATTTTTGCCACAATAAAGGCAGACCTGAAGCCTTACCCGGTGCCTACCTCCAAGGAAGTTCTTATCCAGGAAACAACCCAAGTAAGAAGGAAAAGCACTGCTTGCAAAGTTCATCTTATTTGCTTTGAACCCAGCAAGCTGCTCCAGTTAAAGAATAATGGTGTCAATATTTATTTGTGGGATAGAGTAGATGCTGTTTTCTATTTATAACTTTCTGTATTAGTCTTTTTTGGTTTATAAAAGAAAGGAGTTGGGTTCTGTATGTGTGGTGTTTTTGAAAAGCAAGCTGCTTGGATACCAAAGTAAATAAGTGAGGCAGTTGTCTGAACTTAATACACAGTTATTTTTACTTGGATTAGTGTGTTGTTTGAACACCCCAAATGTTGTTGCTCTGATTTTTTTAGATTAATAGACTTTTGTATTAGAACTTCTCCTTCGAGGCTAAATTTGGCTTAAGACCAACTTGTTTAATATTCAAGGATTTTTTTCCTCTGCCCTGTGTTGCTGAAGTTTTCTGTTGTAAAAGTGTAGTTTCACAGTTCAAATCAGCAGCAATTTCTGTTGTTTGCTTTGATTGCTTCTTCTGACATATTTGATGATCATTTTGCCATGTTTTTCCTGAAACTTTATTCAAAAGACGTTCCTAGCAGAACTGTGAATGAACTATTCTTCAATGTAAACGTCCTGCTGGACCACAAAGATTAATTTACACAAGAGTGTAGGACCTATCTGACTTGAAATTTGATTTACAGAATGGCTGGGAAGGCAGGGAATAGCTGCAAGGAAAGGGCACATTTCATCCATCTTAATAATATGTGTAAAGGAAATGTTTTATAGTTATTAATGGCACTTCTGAAGTTGTACAGATTTGAAACAAAGCCCTGTTTGGCATTTTTCAAAACTATCAGTTTCACGTAGTGACAAAGAGGGGGAAAACACTAAGTAAATACTGTGGTTGAGACATCATTGAAAATCTTGACGTTTTTCTAAGTACTTATTTGATACTTCTGATGAACAATTTGATGCAAAGTCAACATCAAATCTGAAAATTGGAATGCAAAAGCAGCTGGAAATGCAGTGCTGGGAAGCACCTGTCTGATTGCCTGCCTCAAATCACCTGTACCTGAGCTTTAGTGCTGGGCACTGTTGCTTTCCATGAAAACTTTCATGCCTGTCCAAGTATGGTTCCCTCCATGGTTATTTTCTCTTCCCTAAATGTAATTTATTATATTTTAGTGAGGAAAACCATTGTGGAAAGATGAGTGTATTGGTTTAGTCATAAATAATGCTGTGTGTGTAGAGATGAAATCCTACCCTGACAGCAGGCACCTGACCTGGTTTTTATGGATAGAACTGATGGCTGTCATCTGGATGTCAGCAAAAACCAGGCAATCCTTTCAGTTGTGGAGATGATGAGCTGGTGTGTGACCCTGGGAGAGGTTTGTAGGTCAGGCCATGCATTTGCACAAATGTTGAATTTCAGACAGAGAAAATCTACAGCAATCTTCACTAAATAACACAGTTCTGCCAGGCAGTTCTGTGGGGCTGTTGATAGCTCAGTTTAGAGAAATGCAGTTGTCTCATGTGGGCATCCAGCTGAGAGGGCCTCCTGCCACCGTGAAACCTTGGCAGGGAAGTGGTTTCAAACAAACCCATGAGCAGGGAATTGGGCTTGTTCTTCTCTCTGGAGAGGAGAAGGCTCCAGGGAGAGCTCAGAGCTCCTTCCTGTGCCTAAAGGGGCTCCAGGAGAGCTGGAGAGGGACTTGAGGCAAGGGCTGGAGGGACAGGACACAGGGAATGGCTTCCCAGTGCCAGAGGGCAGGTTTAGATGGGATATTGGGAAGGAATTGTTCCCTGGGAGGGTGGGCAGGCCCTGGCACAGGGTGCCCAGAGCAGCTGTGGCTGCCCCTGGATCCCTGGCAGTGCCCAAGGCCAGGTTGGTCTTTGGGGCTTGGAGCAGCTTGGGACAGTGGAAGGTGTCCCTGCTCACAGCAGGAAGAGTGGAATGAGATGGTCACTAAAGTAAAGTACCTTCCAGCCAAGCCACTCCAGGATTGTGTGAGATGCTGCAAAGTCCTGGGTGCTGAGGGAGTGCAGTCTGTGTGTGGGAAATGGAGGCACAGAAGAACAGAAGTCATGCACTTGTTCATTATTATTTCATTTTAAGGAGTTTGTTACAGAATCATGGAATGGGTTGTGTTTGGGGGGGGACCTTGAAGATCATGTAGTTCCACCCCTACCATGGGCAGGGACAGTCACCCCAGAGAAGCTCCTTGTGGAGGTGCTCTGTGCCTGCTGCAGCCTTTTCTGTGCCTGTGGGCTTGATGTGCCTCTGAACTGTTTGTCACACACTTAAGCTTTTAGATAGATGTTGCAGAGAGTAACAGATGACTGAGATTTCAGTGCAACTGTCAAGTGCTCCTTGGAAGTCTCTGTGCTGGGCCTGCAGAGATGGATTGCTTAGGGCAGATGCTTGAGTCCGTGTTCTGCTGCAACTTCTTTGTCACATCGAGAGCAGTGACATGAGAGAGCCCTTGCTGAGAAATCCTTTCATGTGAGTGTGTGAGTTAAGTCAGCTGTGGCAGGATCGTTGCACCAAATTTCTGGAAGTTATTCAGAGGAGTCTGCTTGATGTTGAATATATGTGAGGACTGGAACAAAAAGGAAATGCACTCTCTCCTTTTTACATTTATTGTGATTACATTCAAATCATTACTTCTGGGAAATTACCCTGGATCAATTTTTGATCCAAGGCTTTAATTCTGAGCTGCTTTCCCAAAGACTTGCTCCAAGCTGCAACAACAACAACAAGAAGCAGTTTCTCAGAAACTATGGGCAGAAAAGCAGGTACTTGAAAAATGAATTTTGAATTGTTGGTAGAATGGATAATCACAGAATGGCATTTGTTGCTGCATAAGGGTTTTCCCCTACTTTGTAATAAGACTTCAGTAAAGAATGACACTTCCAAGTTTGTCTGTCACCTTTTGGACTGTGTCTCTTGCCAAAGACCATCTCTAAATTTACAAAACAAAATGGCTTAAATGGTCTTTTAGTACCAGTTGTTCATATGGGTGATTTCTGGACCTTTTTTGGAAGATCCACATTGGATTTCCTGGAGTGCCTCCAGGTCTGACAGGGTCACTGGTACCTTGTGGGGAGATACTCAAAGGCTGGTGGTACCAAGGCAGTTGTGACCCAGGGGCTTCTCAGTGGTCCCCCAGGGATAGTGGAGGCTTCTCCAGGCAGTGACTGAGAGCAGGGACCTGGGCAGTGCTCTGAATTTCTCTGGAAGAGTGTTCCTTTCAGGCAGATTTGCTTTGGGATTGTATTTTGGGAGGGTGTCATCACTGCTCATCACTTGTGAAAATCAGGCAGTTTATTCCCTGCTTTCCTGACATCTGGTACAGGCAGATTCGTGTCTGAAGCACTGTCACTGGAGCAAGATGTGGGAAAAATCCTGATTTTATGGTAAATCACGTTTAGTGTAGCAAGGCAAGATCTTAGTGTTGTTTATTGAAGGAAAATGTTTTGCTGTGTTTGTTTAATAAAGCAATATTGAAACAATACTGATCTGTGTCTTTCCCCAGCTGAAGGGATCAGAGCTGGAAATCACTCTGGTCAGAGGAGGGCTGTGTCAGTCTGTTGGCCCAGCCTGTGCCTACGTCAACCTCAAAGTTTGTGTCAATGGCACAGAGCAAGGTAGGAATGAACACCCCCAGCTTGACTGGTCAGGGCTGGTGTAGGGGAGAGTGTGGAAAAGGTGTGGTGAGTGCTGGAGCCTGAATCCATTTGAAAGATGGTGCAGCCTCCTCTCCAATAGGAGCTTTAAATAATTCTTGAAAATAAGTTAATTCAAAGCAAAACCACACCTGTCCATGATTTCTTCTGAGGGAAACACTCCTGTGGGCACAGGAGTTGTTGCTCCTGCTCCAGAGAGTTTGTGTGTGTGTATCTTTGGGGGGGGTGCACTCTCGGGATTTGGGGCTGTGCTTGAGAATTTGTAACTCCTGCTGTAGCACTGTGCAGGAGGTGAGGCCTGGATGTGGAGGAGATGGTTTGAAAAGCTCAGGTACGAAGTACAGAGATGAAAGGAATATTTAAAACTAGGGAATAGCCTGACTGTGTCTTAGGCAATGGACTGGGGTGCAGTGATGTTGTTACAAGGGTGAGTTCTGTATGAAAAAGAGAGAAAACTAAAGCACTTGGGGAGTTTCTTCTTGCATGTACTGGCAGTTTAAGTATGGAAGTAAGTGTGCCTTGTTGGATGTGGTCACAGAGCTGCTCCCTGAGTGAGAATGAAATCCAGCTGGAAAAGCTGGTGACCATCTCAGAGGGCATAGTCTGTCAGCTTTTAACCAATATAATCCTGGGTTGTACCTTACTAATGTAAAAATGGGAAAAAAACATTTCTGGGAAAAAGGACTGAAAGAAAACATCTGTTTTCTTTCCCCTTTCCCAGTAAAAAAACTTGGGAAGATGCAGTGTTGCCAGTTTTCAATTGGCTTAGAAACTCACTGGAAGTAATTAGCATGATTAGAAGATCATTAGAACTTGGATATTGCTTCCAGACTGCATTTTAATTTCTTAATTTTGGTTTCAGATGGTGTGTTGCTGCTGGAAAATCCAAAGGGAGATAATACCTTGAATTTCACTGGACTTATAGATGCTGTCTCCTGCATTTTTGGTCTTAAAAATTCCAAACTGACAGTTTTTAATGGAAACACAGGTAAATGGAGTATGACAAGGAAAATTGAAAGTCTTTCTAACAGCAGCTAGAAGTCATTTACTGTATAATTATTTACTGTGTAATTTATATCTATCTAGCTAGCTATATCAAATTGACAAGAAAATGGGTAAGGAAATATTCCATTTTATAGTACTTAGCTTGTGAGACTCTGTTTATAGTCACATCAACATGTTTCCAAAAGCTGCTGCTAAATGGTGCTCATCTGTTATCTTGCTTCCACTGCAGTTCTCATCAGGACAAAATGTGATTTATTGCAGTGTTTCCACTGGGCCCAGGCTATGCTGGATCTTGATGGCGAGCGGCCATCATCCTTTCCATGCTCTCTTTTCCCTAATGCCTCAGTAGGCAGGGTGAGAACTTCAGCTGAATGCAAACTGTGATCTGCAGAAGAAAAATGTTGCCTTTCCACCCTGGAGAACCTTGAGGAATTCTGCATTTCTTCTTTTTTTTAGAAAAACCTATGGAATATTTTTGCAGTTTGAACTTTGTTAAGGCACAAGGATGTAAAAAAGACCCCAAAACACTATAAAAATGGTATTTGGATGGCTACAAAACCTTTTATTAGTGGTTTTTTTCATGGAAATACTACTGAAGCATATCTGAGGGGGAGGTACTTGAATTGGCTGTTTTGGGGTGCCCCCAGGGCTGCTGAGGATCACCAGTTCATGTCCAACAGTGACACCCATCTAGAAGTAGTCTGTGTGTCACTGTTGCCATCTCAGTCCTTAGTTTCATTACTTGTCCCGTCCTGAGAATATTTCCAGGAGGATTTTGGGGGTTTCCCATCTGGTGTCACCATTACCTCACTGTGATAAACCTTTCAGGTCGTGCTGAGCTCAGCTGAACAGTCCTGTCATACAAAAGGATTAGTCTTTGCTTTCAGTCAGAGGGGATTTAGAGGAAATCCTGGAGTATCTTCCTCAAGTTCCAGTTGTGCTTTGAAGGAGGAAATGGTTTTCCTTGACATCCTTTTCCAAGTAGGAGGGATATCAGTGTGGTCTGTGCCTGCAGAGGGGGTCTGTACTTATATTGTTCATTGTCACCACAGAGAGTAAGAGAGGACCTGCAAAAGGCCCAGAAGATTTGGGAAACTCCCATCTCATTAAGTTCATGAGTAGTTTGGCTCGGTATTTGGGGTTTTCCTGCCATTTATAGGATAAAAAGGTACAGCACAAATCCATGAATGCTGAAGTCCTAAAGGAAGTGGTGGAGAAAGTTGAAACCTTCCATATTCCTCTGCTGTAGCAATAAAGGCTTTATTCCTTTCCTTTCCATGTCACTTTTGCTCCTTAGGAATCATTTTGGGACTTCCATCTTGGCATCCTGATTTTCACCTTTCAGTATGTGTCAGTGGTCTGGGCAGAGCAGGGTATTTTCCCTGCCCACTTACTAACCATATGGAAATTCCCTTGGAAAGATCAGATTATCAAATTGGCTTTTCTTGCAGTTTGTCACATCTCAAACAAGTGTTGGTCAGCACATGTGGCTCCCTGGGCAGTCACAGTTCAAGGCATGTGCCAGGAAAACAGTCCTGAAAGGTGTCAGAGAATAGAACCAGAATTGCAGTGTTTGCTTTGGATACAATCCATCTGCCTTATCTGCCCAGCCTTGGTGTGGGTAACCTCAGGTGAGGTCTCATGGTGATTCCAGGGCCTCTGTAAGTGAGCAGGGGTTGGAATCAGCCTCTGTGTCTGAGAGGAATCACAGACAGAGGTTGTGCACTCCAGACAAGTAATTTCTGAGTAGTTCCCACGTGTGTTAATGAAATTGGGACCCAGTAAAACCATATTTCTGGCTCCTCATTCCCTTCCTGTGGTTTCTAGGGCTGTCCACTTTGCTTGCAGTAATTTATTATCTTGTTCTCTAATTGTAATGAAGGCTTCCTTAGGGTTGTGCTGTGGCACAGAATGAGGCAGTTCTTGTGTTAGGGGAGGCTCAGATAGGTCCTGTCCTTGCTTTTCAGTGCAGCATTGGAATAATGCATTATTCCAACCATTTCCTCCCCAACAGCATGTTAAGGTCTTCTGAGGAACTGCACAATCCCCAAACAAGGCTCTGGGACTTGTACTGACCTTCAGAAACTGAAAATAGAATTTGTCTTTTTATACATTAAAAAAATAAATTCAAAGGGAAGAAGCTGGGGTCAAGTCAGATGGTAAAAAAACTTGCCTGTGACTTTTTTTTCCTCTAGATTGCTGAAAACTCTCTAAACTCCTTGTTTGGGATGCTTGTAGACTAGCACTCAGCTTTCATGGAAGTAGCCCATATTGAAAAAGATTTGTTTAAAACACTTTCAGTATATTTATGGGAAGAAATGCATCTGTAGATCATGTAGAGCTTAAAAAAAAGGGGGAGGGGCAAGGAAGGTGGGGCAAAAATCCCCCTGCAAACTTTTTGATCCATGTCTCATTTCATCTTTATGATTTTCAGATGGCTGATTTTCTTAATCTTCAATTTTTAAAAGGCTGTGAGGCTGTAAGGTACCTTAGAGGAGAGCATTACCACTTAAACCCCAGCTGCAGGGAGAACTGACTTTTAAAGTGATTTTGATGAGCACTTGTAATACCTGCTTGTCTTCAAGTCTATTGATCTATATGAAAAAATGATCCATTTCTTCTTGCTCTTACAAGAGGGTTCTGTGAACAGACTGCTCTGACAGCACTGTGCCTGAGCTCTTCCCTGGGAAAATGTCAGTGCTGCTGGAATGCCAAATGCTAATTTGTTAATTGGGCAGACCCCCATTACTGCAGCTTGTGCCTCCTTGCCCTGCATGGATCCACTGGGATGCTGCCAGCTGGGGAATGGCAAACTGGGAATTACTGGGGCCAATGTTCCCAGCTCTGTCACTCCCTGCTCCCCTGTGCTCTCTTCCTGTGGCCTAAAATTGTGCTGGTTTAGGAAGAACCTGCTCCTGGCTCCCTTCCATTGGATGAAATCTTGATAATTCCTCCCCACTTGTTAATTCAGTTGTTTCCTTGCTTTCCTGAAAATAAAACGGAAAGCAAATCCCCTTCCTGTGCTTGAGCACATGCCTGGCACCTCTGACAGGCCAGAGTAGTGTTTGGCTTTTGGTTTCTTTTTTCTTCAAACTGTTTTAAATTTATATACAAATATATAAATATATAAATATATAAAATACACATTTTAGAATCTTAGGTGCAGCTTAAGGTCTTTGTACTTTCTTGAGCAATATTGGAAATGCTCCTCAGTGCATCCCACTGTGTTCTGTGGCACTTGACAGAATTTTGAGAGCTTGTAGCTTGCGATTGCTGTTCACCTTTTTGTAGGGTTAGGTTTTTTGAGTGTTTGGGGCTTTTTATGGGAGCTGGGTGGTCGGTTAAGGGTTTTTTTTTATTTATAAGTTTATAAATCTGCAAAATGTATAAATTTATAAATTACTCACCATGAGATTGTTTCAGATGAACTGATAGAAAATGAGCTTTGTACAGCTTAAGCTCTGTGACATGTGAATAGGGCTGCTATGGAATGAAAACTTGTTGGCTGGAGCTGACAGGTGTGCCTGTTGCCTATGTACAGGAACACACAGTTCTGACCAGAAGTTAAATGCATCAGTTCTCCCTGGATTTGATCTCTGGAGCTCTTTGCAGCACAGAGTGATGTTATTCCTGTGTATCTTTAGTACCGTGCCCATCAGTGGCTCTGTTTGACCTCAAGGCTCAGGCAATGCTGCAGAATTCATTTTTGTCACAGAAACCTCATCAGCTTCTCCTCCCAGCACTTCCAGGGATTGCTTCTGATGTCCTTGGAGACAGGGCTCCTGGTTTGGGTCTGGTCTTCTCCCATTCTCTCCATCTGCCTCCTGGAGTCATGCTGGATTTTGAGCTGTGGTGGCATTGCACAGATATTCATGTAGGGGGCTTTATTCATGAGCCATGACTTGAATTTTTTGGTTTGTTTGTTCTGCAGTTTCATATGTTTAACATTAAGAAGTATCCTGATGTTGCACAGTAACACATTCCCAGNATGCTGCCAGCTGGGGAATGGCAAACTGGGAATTACTGGGGCCAATGTTCCCAGCTCTGTCACTCCCTGCTCCCCTGTGCTCTCTCTTCCTGTGGCCTAAAATTGTGCTGGTTTAGGAAGAACCTGCTCCTGGCTCCCTTCCATTGGATGAAATCTTGATAATTCCTCCCCACTTGTTAATTCAGTTGTTTCCTTGCTTTCCTGAAAATAAAACGGAAAGCAAATCCCCTTCCTGTGCTTGAGCACATGCCTGGCACCTCTGACAGGCCAGAGTAGTGTTTGGCTTTTGGTTTCTTTTTTCTTCAAACTGTTTTAAATTTATATACAAATATATAAATATATAAATATATAAAATACACATTTTAGAATCTTAGGTGCAGCTTAAGGTCTTTGTACTTTCTTGAGCAATATTGGAAATGCTCCTCAGTGCATCCCACTGTGTTCTGTGGCACTTGACAGAATTTTGAGAGCTTGTAGCTTGTGATTGCTGTTCACCTTTTTGTAGGGTTAGGTTTTTTGAGTGTTCGGGGCTTTTTATGGGAGCTGGGTGGTCGGTTAAGGGTTTTTTTTTATTTATAAGTTTATAAATCTGCAAAATGTATAAATTTATAAATTACTCACCATGAGATTGTTTCAGATGAACTGATAGAAAATGAGCTTTGTACAGCTTAAGCTCTGTGACATGTGAATAGGGCTGCTATGGAATGAAAACTTGTTGGCTGGAGCTGACAGGTGTGCCTGTTGCCTATGTACAGGAACACACAGTTCTGACCAGAAGTTAAATGCATCAGTTCTCCCTGGATTTGATCTCTGGAGCTCTTTGCAGCAGAGAGTGGTGTTATTCCTGTGTATCTTTAGTACCGTGCCCATCAGTGGCTCTGTTTGACCTCAAGGCTCAGGCAATGCTGCAGAATTCATTTTTGTCACAGAAACCTCATCAGCTTCTCCTCCCAGCACTTCCAGGGATTGCTTCTGATGTCCTTGGAGACAGGGCTCCTGGTTTGGGTCTGGTCTTCTCCCATTCTCTCCATCTGCCTGGCTGGAGTCATGCTGGATTTTGAGCTGTGGTGGCATTGCACAGATATTCATGTAGGGGGCTTTATTCATGAGCCATGACTTGAATTTTTTGGTTTGTTTGTTCTGCAGTTTAATATGTTTAACATTAAGAAGTATCCTGATGTTGCACAGTAACACATTCCCAGTGCTCCTTTGGCCAGGGGAGTCTGGGTGCAAGCAAAGATCACAGCTCTTCATGTAATGAGATAAGAATGGTTGGCTTGGGTGAATAATTTCTTGCTTGTTTGAAGTTAGCTAACTATTTTTATTGCATAAGTCACTATGTGCATAAGAAATGTTATATAGGAGCTAATTTCCACAGCAAACGAAGCACCCCCTTTGTGTTATTATGAAAACCAAATATTTCTGCACAAATTCCCTTTTTCCAACAGAAAAGCTCTTTCTTGAGGATGGGATTGTGAAAGAGGAGGCACTGCTGCAGTGGGGTCAGGAGTGAGACATCCTCCTTGTCAGCTCCTGGGGTGGCCTGATTGGTGTCACTTTGTGTTGCAGAGCTGATCAACCAGACAGACCTGCTGGGCCTCAGTGGGAGGACTCTGCACGTGACAGCAGGGTCAGCCCCTGCCCTGCCCAGCTCCCCCAGTGCCCTGCTCTGCCAGTACATCAACTTGCAGCTGATCAATGCAATGCAGAAAGGTACGTGGGCTGCTGGGCTGCTCCTTCACAGCCTGGCCTTGCTGTCATGCAAGCTTTGACCCTTTTCACCTGCTGGTGCACAGGTGTAGGTTTGCATTGGTATATGGTGATTTTTATTTTTCCTAGTGTGTACTTTCTGATAAAAAACAGTGTTCGTACTTAACTTTTCTTCCTCCTACGAGAAAAAGGAGAGATAAGTTGCAGATAAGGGGCAGTAGTTAAACATGAGCTCCTGGGCATTGTTTCCCTGTTGCTGACCATCAGCTCACCTGTGCAGCTTACTGTAAAAGGCTGAGTCTAAAACAGACCAGTTTGAATGAAGAGCCAGCTCTTTACCAGGACACTGGAAACAGCCTGTGAAACATTTCTTAGTGCTATTTAAAGCCAAATTAATTGTATTATTCACTTGCTCTGGGGTATAGATATGTGTGTGTAATTCTGCGTCCCAGCTGCCAGTCTGGCACTCTGAAAGCTCACGTGGGAGCAGCTGAGTTGTTTCAGTAACTTGCTGTTACCCTGTGCCCTGGTATGAGCCCTTTCTGACACTACTGAGAGCTTGCAGGAGCCAAAAATGTGGTTTTTACAGGGGATTTGATCATCAGTAGGTGCTTCGTGAGTTTCTGCATGAAGTGGTTTCTGTGTCTTGTTGCAATATTTCGTGTTTCCCAGACTCTGTGTTAACCTGTTAACCCATGTAAAGAAGTGTTCTTCTGTTGGTCAAGCTGTCAGTCATCACTTACATTTCTGGCTCTGTAATTCATGAACTCAGTGAATATCTGCAGGTTGGTATTGCTAACTTTTCTCTCAGTACCATGAAGAAATAGAGATGAAATGGAAGAAGAAATCCTAAATTTCAATTTACCCAGATAAATGGAGTGATTTCATTTCTTCCCAGTAGTGACTCAGCTGTTTTATCTTGTCCAGAATGCCAGAAAGGAACAGTGGGAACTCTACTAATGGAAAACCCTGTTGGTCAGAATGGGTTAACCTACAAAGCTCTTCTGCATGAGACAGCAAAAGTTTTTGGGCTTAGAAGCAGGAGGCTAAAGTTGTTCCTGGATGAAGCACTAACTCATGGTAAGCACAGACCTTTGGTTTGCTTGTCTCAGGATCCTTGGAAGTTGTTGTTGAGGAGCAGCTCATGTAACCTGAGATCCAATTTAATTACTAAATCCACACTATTCACACACAGGTTTGACTTTGCCCAGTAATTCAATATTAGCATAATAAAATCCTTTAAGCAAACATATAGATTTAGAAGTTCTAAGCTGTAATGCATTCCCTTCATGGCAGAGGCAAATGCTGTAAAAGCTTTTTCCTTCTGCAGTAAAGGTCAGTCAGCAGTGGGAATGGCAGTGCCCTGCTGAGTGACTGAACAGTGAATCCCCTCCTGGAAGTGAGTCTGCAGTAGGAATATTTTAAGAATCTGTTCAAACTTGTAGCATTCCTATTGTTGCATTGTCTTGGAGAATTGGAGTGGGTGGAAAAGAGTGTTGGATCTCTGTTAGAGCAGCGTGGGTAGGTTGGATTCAGTAGGGCACAGCCATTTGGAATACCTGGGAAGCAGGAAGCTTCAGCACATGCTGACAGGTCTGAAATGCTAAAGACCCCCCCAAAACCACTGACAGATGGGAAACAAAAATCTCTTGAGTCATGAGGAAGGTGTGACTGAAGCTGGAGCTGCCAGTGGTGCAGAAAAATTGGACCAGAGTGATTGGGACTTCATTTGACAGAGAGAATGGATTGGAAACTACGTGGTAAAAACCCAAACAACTCCAAACAGGGATTCCTGTATTCAGGAGAATTCAGCTCTCTGAATGAAATGATGCCCAGGGTTGTGTCTGCAGTGATGTGGTTTATGACCTGTTTGGGAGGGATCCATGCCATTTATTGGCTTAGCACATGTTACCTGTGCAGAAGTGGCACATCCTGCTTAAGCTGCCCATCTCAGGGTGGGCTGAGCTTCCTCAGGAGGTGCTGTCAGGAGGGGGCAGCTCTGAGAACTGGGGTCACTCAGCTGTCCAGAGGATTTAGGTGGGATACTTTGGAATATGAACAAGGAGGGGTTTTTGTGGTGGATTTTTGGCTGTTCGGGTTTTTTTTTAAGTTTTACTTCATAGGACCTGAAGTGTGTTTATTCAAAAGCAATTTTTGTAACTCAAATGGATCTCAGATGCTGATGAAACTTTCTGATGGTAGTTTGAGCAAATGCCAAAAATAATGTGGTGAGTGGTGTTAACACAGAACTGGAGCCTGGAGTGTTTCAGCACAAGGGGTAAAAACCAAGAAGATGAACCACACTTGGTTTGCATAAACTAAAAGGTATTTTTGTGTGCAGCCTTGCCCACCTGGGATTCAGGGATTCAGGCACTCAGGAACAAGGGATGTTTGGCACAGTTCCTCTTTGGTTCCTGTCACTGGTACAGCACCAGATGATTCTGTTCAGACACTGAAATAACCACTGTAGGAAACTGCAGAGCTTTGAAAGAGGCAAGGAGCTGACAGGACAGGAAAATGTACAAGCAAAACAGCCTTTAAGGCTCAGCTCAAGTGAGAATTTTTAAAATGTCTTCACCTGAAAAAGAAATTGATTAAATCACTAACTTTTGTAGTATGGATTCTCTAGAACTGTTTAAACTTTAATTAAAGTGTATGAAGTGACAGTTCACAGTGAAGTGAAAGATCAGATTTGATAACTCCTCCAAGGCCAAAACAACTGATTTGGTCTCTTTTAAACTCAGAACACAGAGAGATTGGTCCCAGAGGTTTATTTGTGCAGCTAATGCCTTGTAGCCACACTTCTGCTAGCTCAGATTGAATTCTCAGCATTCACCTCCTTGAATAACATTTTTTAAGTTTAAACACTGGCATAGCTGCATTTTATCTTCACATCTCTTTTTTATATGATAAATAAGTGCTGCGTATAAAACACTTTGATGCCTCTAGAAAACATTAGGTCAATTAATGTTTATCTATATTGTTGCAGCTTTGTAATCCCCTATTCATCTTCTGATCAATCTGTTCAAGGTCTCACCTTCAGAACAACAAAGTTCAGTCTCTTGAGTAGGTTTTTTGTGGTTTATTCTAAAAAAATGTATTTGCTGTTAACTGTTTGAAACGTTTGATGAAAATAGCCCATGAATTGGAAGGTTGGTCCCTGTTCTATAAAAAGGAAAAACAATCACTTGGTGGAAAATGAGTTTTTGGTTTTGAAAAGGTTATTTTTATAAATGTTGTTGATCCAGGCAGTTGGGCATCTGCTGTCTAATGCACAGAGACTCGCCAGCTTTTCAGAAACAGACATGGTTTTGACTCCCCCTTTGTAATGTTGGAAAACATTTCAAAAATGAATGTCCAAGTGGTGAGTGTTGCTTATTCCTGAGCTGGAGAGACACAGGTTCCAGGTACCTGACTGATCCACACTGGGGGTGATGGGGACACATCACGTGCTCCCTGCAGAGCCCTTCCGTGGAGCAATTGGCACAGAAGGGAGGGTGTCCCTACAGTCTGTTGATAAATCAAATTTCCAGTTTTTAAAACTAATTGTTGGTATAAATACTGTTGGAAGTAGGTTCCTTTAAGTTCCTCATTTTTCGGGATCGTAAAAATAAATATTCAATAAGAGACTTGGAGACCCAGGTTCCCAGTTTGTTTGGCTGCTTCTGCAGGCCAGACTTCTTTACATCCTGATGGAACATGTTCCTGGGAAGGAGGGTTAGTGAGGGAATAAAGCCCTAATTGCTGAATTGGATTATAGCTCCACTCTTCCAGCTCTGTGGATGGTTATTCAGCTGCTTAAAGACGAGTATTACAGTGGAAGAGAACTCCTGAAAAACACTGTGATCATGAGGACTTCTCAGTTCTCTAATTACAGATGGCTTTAAAAATCAGTGCAGATTCTGTGTGTTTAGTCTAAAAACGAAATATTTTTCAAAGCAAGATGGGGCAGGACACTGCAAGAGAGTTCCTCCTGAAAAGCCCCAGCCATTCTGGGAGTTATGAATGTGTCCTTTGTGCTCACACTGGTGCCAGATCTTTACATTATCTTGTATTTGCTTGGGTTGTCTGCAGGGGTTCCGGGCTGCAGAGTGACACTGTCACCCCAATCCTTGTCAATCTGGGTTTCACCAGTGTGCCTGTGCTTACCCCTGCCAAGTTTCTTACTATTCTGAACTTTCTCACTGAAGAGGCCTTGGGGGTGTTTGTTACTGGGGTGACTTGTTCCAAGGCTGTGCCTCCCAGTACTCCAAACACTGCTCTCAGTGGGGCAGTTTGCTACAGCTGGTGTGTGCTGGAAGCAAAGTCAGCAAGCACCAGGCTTCCTGGGAAAAAATTCACATTTCACAATGAAATAGTGAAAGATTTCCAGCTCCTGCAAGCTTTGCAGGTGACTTTCCCTAGACACAAGTGGGGATTACTCAGTGTTTCTGTTTCTTGAGTAATTACAACCCCTGAGCCAGCCTGTTGGAAGTGTCCTCTGTCCTTCAGAGGTTTGTTGGGACTTCAGCCTGTTCCTATTCCAAACTCTGTGCCTGTAGCTATGGGAGGACTTAGGGAATTATCCTGTATGGTAAGAAATTCTTCAGGCATACTCAACAAGATTCCAGCAGTAGTTTTTCAGCAGGTACTGGTGCAATCCTTGCTTTACTTATAAACTGTTTATGAGGGACTGTGGCTTTCAGTGCATTGTGTTGTACTGTTCATATTGACTTCATATCGTGGTGTTAGAATTTTCTGAACTAGGTGCTGCTCTGTCAGTATGTGAAGGTGAGAGCTGTGGGTTGATGTAGACTTTCAGAAAGTTCTACTTAGGAACATAAAACAGGCTCTCCTGCTCTTGCAGAGACACTTCTGACATGTGGTGACCCTTCCTTTCATGCCCTGGGCTTTGACAGGAGGGAATTTCGAGCTGAGCAGTTTCTGTCCCATTCCCACCATGGTGGAACCAGCAAAGATGTCTGAATAAAACAAATTAAATAAAAAAAACTTCATTGTTCTCCCAGCAAGCAAGAGCACTAACTCTGTTGTTTCTCTCTTCTTTCTTTCATTCAGAGATCACAAAGGACGTTTCTATGAAGAACCTGAACACGAAGACCCTCTATGTTCATGTCATACCCACCACAGCTGAATGTTGAGAACTCCAGATTAATGACCACGTAGACTTTTTTCCACAAAAAATGAAGTCAAAGGAAAATATTATGCTTTTAGATGAACATCCAAGTTGTGTATGGTACTTTTAACATCTCTAGTGGCATACAGGATGTTTTCTACCAGTGCATGTCTAATATGCTGCTCTTTGGTTTCAAATACAATGTATTTTCATTATGTTATCATAATATGCTGTAAAAGCTGTTCAGAAATGTTAGATATCTATGCAGTAATTTGCCTGAGAGAAATGGGACTCGTACCTCAATGATGCTGTTCTCTGCCTGTCCTTTGTGCAGAGGGCATCTTTTCTAAATTATGGGTTACCTACAAGGCTCTCTGATATATATCCACCATCCCACAACAGCGTTGTAACTTACTTAAGGGTTATCTGGGTTTGTTCATTCGTACTCGCTGGGTTTTCATCAAGTGTGTGGCTGTTGATTTCAAATACTCCCTAATTTCAACACTTGGAACAATAAATTTGCTTCATCTCCAGACTCCTGCTTCCCTGAGTTCAGAGTACTTTGCTTCCTTAGGATTTCTGAAGAAGACACCTCTTAAAGCTCCATCTGGCTCAGGAGCAGCCAGAGACATGCGAGATGGGACAGTGCTGAACACCAGTGGCTGTTTGGAGTGTGGTGCTGACAGGTTTGGGGGCTTGGTTTGTTCAGGGGCTTGGGGGAGAGTTGGTCTGTTGTAAGCAGTTTCAGACTGAAAATAGTTGGGGTTTTAGTTTTTGTAATACCCAATACAGCTTGCTAGTGTTTCAGCGTTCACTCGTGTACCTGCCAGCAGGGGAAGTAAGAGCCCAACTTTGGCAGTGTTGGGGGTGGTTTTGCCTGGTTCAGCTGGAGATTTAAGCACACCTGGGTGTTCTGTACCTCCCTGAGAGTCAGTCAGTGTGAGCCTTGGCTGTCCTCACCCCGTGCTGGGCAGGAGCTGCTGCCTGCACTGCTGAGGGCAATGAGACCCACTCTGCAAACAGGGATCAGTGCAGTAACAGCCTGGCAGAACAGACCTGCTGAGTGTGTTTTTCCATTGCTGTTTTTTTCATCTTTACACCATGAACAGAAACCAAAGCTTGTTCATGATAACTCTGTATTAGTTGGAATAACTGTAAATAGCTGTTCTGTGTAGCTCCTGTGCAGTAGTGGACTGTACCAAAATTGTAAGGACTCCTTTGAAGTGAAGCAACTTCCTGGCACTCAGCTTGCACAAAATTATTTTTATCAGTATTAAAATGGCTGTGCCTCTTGAATCACTGGCCTGTTCAGGTTAATGAGTACTGGACATTGCCCTCTACTTACACCTGGAAGTCAGCTGGTTATTACTGACATAGTGACACAGAAATCCAGTTAGTATTGGTTTGTGGGGTTTCTTTGTCACATTAAAAACGTCCAGGTTTCATCTTCTGTGAAAGCAAGATTGCTGTTCCTAAAGTAACTTTGCTTTATTATTGATGGAGAGTAAAGGGAGATGGTAAATGATTGCAACCTAACCTCATTCTTAATAACCCAGTCTAAGGTTAGAGACTGCTTGCATTTTTAAGGAGTTATTTGGGATTTAGCATTTTGTCATGTTTCACCTTGCTCTTCTTTCTTCACTGCACACACGTCAGTCTTCCTTTTTCTCCTTTCTCTCTCTCTCTCTCTCTCTCTCTCTCTCTTTTGTTTGTTTGTTTTTGGTGTGTATGTGTGGTTGGTTTTGGTTTTGTTTTTTTAACCTGGTTGCTTTTAGTCTCTTAGCTTTCCCTCCATATCAGCATAGTGCTTGTGGGTTGTGATCACTGGAACAGAAAGCCAGGTGTGCTCCAGCCTGCTCACATCACAAGGATGGAAATGCCCATAAATGCTCTTTTCTGTCTGGGAGGATCAGTAGAAACTGGCAAAGGGGAAAATTCCATATACCTAGGAGAGGTAGTGGAGGAACAAGACCAGAGTTGATCAGAGGACACTGCTGGAACTGCTTCTGCATCCATTAACTTTACATCAACATTCACACAAGCAACATGTAATTAAAAAGAATAATTTTGTGGCAGAATGATAGTTTATTTTCAGGTGCCACTGTTAGATGGCTCTGATCTCTTACCTCCGAAGCAATGGACGTTAGGAACAGGCTGTGACCCATTTGGGTGAACTTGTGCTGTCTCTGCCTTCCCTCTCCACATCCATTTTTAGTATTCCTTTTTTTATTATTCTGGATAATATCTAATCATTGCATGAGAGAATTTATCTCTTGGGATCTTGAAGTGGGGAATGTTTCCTAGTAATTTTTTTATTGAGGTTTCTTAATGCACTTCTATAACATTATCTAGGTTGGGCTAATAATAGTCTCTTGGCTTGATGTGATATTCTTCAGGATTTATGAACTTCAATTAGCTTCCCTCTTAAATAGCTTGTTACACAAATGAGGTCCCAGACCACTGCTGCATAGAGAGACCACGACCAGGGCACTCCCAGAGCTGTGTCACAGCATTTGCTGTACCTGGAGGAGTTCAGATCCCTGAATCCTGATGTTGTTGCCTCTCACCTGGTGGCAATCCAGCTTTCCTCCTGCCTGGAATGTGTGCAGCATCCAGGGCTCTGCTGAGCCAGCTTTGTGCTGCTGGGGAGCGGAAGGTACTGACACAAACCAGATCCATTGTGATACCCAGAAATCGGTGGTGGAGCTCAGCAGAAGGGAGGCAGCCCCCACCCCACGTGCACAGAGTTGTGTCCCTCCCCACTGAATCTCTGGGAGCTGGCTTCAGCTCCAAGGGGTTTGCTCTGTCCCAATTCCACCAGGTTGGGATTCTGTAACTGATCCTTGGCAAGGAGAGGGCCTGGCACTGAGCCAGGCTGAGGACAGGAGGAAATCCTCAGCCTTGGCTGAGCTAAACCAGCAAAGTTCTGGGACAGGATAGCAGCAGGATGGCTCCCTGTCAGTGCAGTCCCTGCCATTCCTCAGGAGCCATCACTGAGCGTGGGCCAGGCTGGCTCTAGCCCAGAGTCACCTCACTGCCTCCCCCAGGGTGAGGTGCAACAGTCAGGACTGCATTTCTGTCTTGCCTGCATGCAGGGAAAAGCAGCGACTATAGCTGTCCTTCTGCAAGTAACTTCCAGAGAGAAGAATGGTTTTAAGGAGGGAAAAAATAAACAGGTTTCTCCTCATCCTGCAATGAGTTGAGTGGCAGCTGCTCAACCTTTCAGCCCTTTTGCAGCTCAGAATCTCCCTGATTTCTGCCAGCAGCAGTGGAGTATCATCATTACTGGTTAAGAACAAAGCAATTACTCAGTCTGTTAAATAATTTCTTGCTCTTTATCTGATTTCTTACAGGCTGGACTCTTGACACTGATTAAGCAGATTGAAAATACGCTGTCTGCAGCTGCATTACAAAAGGTGCCCTGCAAAACAGCCTCAGAGAGTTTCCTTTCACATCTTTCTTCCCCAGCATGAGCAGCACAGCACCATCCACGCACAGGAGCAGCTTTGCACTGGGAACACAACTTTGCTGAGTTAATTTTGCTCCTGCTGTGCTGTGAGTGGTGGGGAACTGGGGTTGGAGGGAGGGACTGTCTTCAATTATCTAATGTTTTCCCCAGTTAAAATGTTTATGTAACAAATATAATTATAGCTTTTATGTAATTGGGGGTGGTGGGGGGGAAGGTTCCTATTTCAGCATGTCTGGGTATTTCAGTTAATTTCCAGTCTCTATCTGTACAAAGTTCTAATTAGGAGGTCACAGAGCTCCTCAGAAGACTTCTAAAGTTCCTTGTACATGGAATTGGTTTTTTTCCTAAAGATATTTAATTTTTAAGACTTTCTTGAGAGTTCTGTAAACACTATCCTAATTCTGCAATTTGTGCTGGTTGTCTTTAGTGTTCAAAACAGTGAAAACAGCTGAAATCTCACAGACAAGCAAAAGGTACCCTGGCACTTAATATTTGCTGTGTTTGATCATGTGTGACAGCTGGACAGCTGTGCAGAGGGTGCTGCCATGGAATATCATCTGTGGTCTGCCTGAAGGACAAATGTCCTTTAGTTTTCAAAGCAGTTCAGCCGTTTCAGCAGTTTTGCAAAGATGAAGAGTGTTCTGTGATTAATGTGCTGGCAGCCCCCAAAATCATGGGATCTTTGGGATTCATTGCTTATGGATGTCATGTGCCAGGCAGTGCAAGTGGGAGGAGATGAGGCAACGTGGAAAAATTGACATCTTAGACTGCAAATCTTGCTGATGGTACAAGCTAAACAAGGATGAAGGATCCTGAATATTCCTGAAGACTGTGTTTGTAAGATGAAAAAGAAAAGCTGCTCACTGTGTCAGCTGAACGAGCCAAAGCCCAGGCTCAGGCTCTTGGAAACCAAGAGCTTTACAGCAAAGGAGTTGCCACGGATTAGTAATTAAACAAGGACTAATAATTCCATATTCTTGCCAAAGAACACAAGTACCAAAAAAAGCAAGTGCTGTGCTGCATAAACAGGATTGTCTGGAAGATGATGACGTAATCTTTCCACTCAGTTACTGATAAGGCTCCTCCTGCAGCCCTGTGTCCAATTTCGGGAACCCTGGATGAGAAAGATGTTGCCAGTTTGGAGGGAGGCCCGTGAGGAGGATCAGGAATAAGGTCTGGCAAAGATGTTTTGTGGGGAAAGATTGAAAGAGTTGGCACGTTAAGTCTACAGCAGGGAAGACTTAGGGTGAGATGTGACGAGTCTTCCAATAAATAAATACTAATTGCAAAGAGAAAAGTAATGAACAAGTTTTCAAGAGGCTTGCAGTGCAATGGGATGGGAATTTAGGCCACACATGAGGGGAAGCTGCCTAAGAATTAATGTGTCCCTAGGATGGGTGACAAGTGACAGGATTTTTCTGACTTTTAAAGTTTATTTTGTCACTTTAGGAAACGATGGATTTGCAACAAAAATTCTTGACAAATTTCAGCCTGTCATTAGCTCACCCATAAAAATTACTGGATACAAGGAAAGAAACTGGTTGTTAGTTCTAAAATGTGCTTTTGTTTGGATATCTGCAATAATGTGTTGCTCACATTGATGTCTGAACACCTCTGTGGCATCCTCATCAGCTACGGGAGGTACAAGCCAGATACACAAATGGGTTTTGCTGGCAATATTTGGGTACCTTCAAGATTCTGTCATTCACCTAGTGTTGAACACCCTCTAACTTAGACCAGCTCTGTAAGAGGATTCAAAGTGTCAGAAATAAAAGCACAGAAAGGGGATTAAAACCCCAGAACAACAAAGGGTATATTTATTTCTCTGTGGGATGACTACTTGCCCCAAAGTAAGTGGAGGGGACAAACCCAAACGGGAACATTTACCTTACACTGCAAATCCCTGGATGATCCTATTAGTTTGTGGACTTGGCAGGAGCTTACTCCTGTTCTTAATTCTGCACATTAGTTAGAAAAGTGTCTCAGGTTCCCCCTTTTTAATGGCCTTCGTAAAAAATGCCTTTCTCAGCTGCTTTGCCCTCCTCTCAGGGCCATAAACTCACAGTTCAATACTAACAGAGGAGATGAGCTGGTAAACAGCCACAGGTGTTTCTATTTCCTCCACCTAAAATTAAATTAAGGAGAAATGGAGTATCTCTTTGAGAAAAAAAGTCCCAAAGCAGCCATGGAAGTGTGTCTGGCACAGGCAGTGGTGTGGGGGTGTGAGCACTGGTGCCATGGTACCAGCACATCTCTATTGACTTGTTCCAGGTATTGATGGGCAGCACTTGGATTCTTTCCTAACCTTTGTTTGCTGCTCAACTGCCTGAATTTTATAATACAGAGTTCTGAGTCTCAGTTTTACAGAAGGCCTTGAACCTCTTCCCCTCCATGGCTGAGCCACTGCCCTGCAAACTGTGCTTTTGCTTTGATGGCTTTTTGGGCTGCCTAAGAACAGAGGCCAGACAGAACTAAGGGAATAAAAAGCAGTTCTGTTTATTGAAGGCCCTTCAGGTACATTTTGGGCACACAAAGCCCCCAGGGGCTGCACCCAAAAATGGACAACAGCTCATGGGTTTGACACTTTGATCAGTTTGGGTCATTTGCACCTTGGGGGTTCATCTCCCAATGACAGCTGCAGGTAATGAAGTCATTTACCCCAAGTTTGCTGTCCCAGCTCACTTTTGTTTCCATCTCTCAGCCTGAGGCAGTGAGGGGTCCTTGACTGCCAGGCCTGGAGAGGAATTGTTGTGTCTGCCCCAAATGGGGGAGCAGCAGCTCCCACTGTGTGTGCAGTTTGGGGTTCTGCACTAAAGAACTGCATGATTACAAATAAATGAAAAATATAAAAGCCCAAATCCTAAGCACTTCTGTATATTAGCCAAAAAACACTGACTTATTTCAGGCTATACATATTCCAGAGATGCCTTCCTCCCCCCGAGGAAAACAGCAAAGAACCAGTAACATCCATCATTTTAAAAATGGAAAAGCCTACAAAAAGATGCTGCAAATAGAGACTTAATGGTCTGTGTCCAAATCCCATTTTGCTGTTGGTACCATCAAGTCCAAGACACAAATGGCTCACTGGGAGGAACAGGAGCGATCTCAGCCAAACAGAGCTGCACAGAGTTGTCAAATATTTGGTTTGACTTGGATTATTGTGTGAAGTTCTGTTTTCAGCTGCTCTCTTGGTGGCTGCACAGGCCTATATTGGGTAGAATTGATAGATGTGCTAACTGGAGGTTGCACAGCACAGTCCTGAGGATTCCAAAGCATTTCTTCCCTGCTCCATGTTTCTCTGGGCTGGTTGGCTGCTGGTGGGAATGTTGTTCTTTGAGCTGGTTCTGGCATGGTGGATTTTCATTCCAGCCTTTCCATCCCAGTTTCCTCTGTATGGACTCCAGGGATTCTCACTCAGAGCTACATTTGCCAAGCAGGACTTGCCTGTGCTGACACAGAGAGGCACAAACGTTATCCCTGCTGCAAGAGGGCCCAGCTTTAACATCTTTGTTTTTTCTCCCCTCCATCAGTGACACACCTGGAACTTCTGAAGGCTGGTACTTATTCTGCTTTGCTATTTGCCAGAAAGACATTCTGCAGCTGACAGTTCAATAATGTGTATTTATGTTTTTAAACATTGAAGTGTCTCCGTGAAGACCAGGGTCTTGGTGTGTCCCAGAGCAATTTCCACTTTCAGATTGCCTTTGTGATGTGCAGAGAAAAAGTTGATAAACTCATTAATTACATCAAGCATAAACTGTGAAGTCGTTGCAGGGGGAAAAATCCAAACCCAGGATTTCTTTTAAGGCAAAGAAATGTGCTGATTGTTTTGGAGGTTTGCATTTTTTGAAGTGAACACAGGAGCTTGAAGCCTGTGAGACTTGTCCTGTTTTTCCTTAGCTCAGTAGCAGAGTGCAGGCTCTGGCTGCTGGATCCTCCCAGAGCTGCCACTCAGAGCCTGTATCCAAATTAATCTTTGTTAGATGATGCCAAAACAGCAACAGAGAAACTGACCCAGGAGTCAGTGGCAGCAGGTTAATTCTTAAATCATTTCCATCACAATAGGAGAGGGAAGGGAAAAGGAATGAAGTGGTGGCAAAGTGAAAGATTTTCATGCAAGTGTATCTAATAAAGAGAAAGGGAAGATAAGGGCACCAAACACAGAGTACATGGAGTCTCTTAATTGCAAGGTTATCTCCTTAAGCTGCTGTTTTTTAAGGTATTGAGAGTTGTAAGAGGCCAAAGTAATTTACATGGGGCAATAATATCAAACAGGTTTTCTACACTTTTGTAATAACATGCCTAAAGTATTGCCAGCTTAAAGCCTTTTCTTGCATGGAGTAATCACTTTGAAAAAAAAGTCCTATTCCCCAGTAGTAAAACCCTGGAAAAGCTGCAGTGTGTTGTATTAATTCAGACATGGCAAAAATAGAGAGCATGATACAAAGAGGTGCATTTGGGGGAATAAATTTCTGTAACTCTTGGTCAGACCTACATAACTTAACCAGGAGTTTATCCTTTGGAAATCAGAGGCTCTGTAATAGTGCAACAGTAATGTGTACAAACAAACAGACTATACAGGTGAGGAGATGTTAAGTAAAAAAAAAAAAGCATGGTTGCACAAATTAAAAATATTTTAAAATCAGTGATTAAAGGTGAAGGACTTGAGAGCTGTAGTTACTGGTCCATGGTCTGAGTGTCATGTATGGTTTTCTGTTCTCCAGTCTGTTTTCTCCAATATAAGAATGGTATTAAAAAGCACTGCCCACGGCTTACCTGTATTTCCCATTTTGGGAGACAACCATCTAACATCCTTCATCCTCTCATTGCTTGCATAAATTTGTAAGGAAAACTTGAATCTGATCTGCTGTTGTCAGCTGAGGGTGAAATATTTTCCAGGAGTTCTCAGCAGAGCTCAATTACTGAAGTAACTTTTTAATATCGTAAACACAGTATTTTTTCAGGTACTGCTAAAGAAGAGTGTGATTTTTTTCAACTCCTTAAACTATTGCCTCTTTCACAAATGGAGAAACAGAAGCAACTCTTACCATGGTGTTCCTTGTGGGCATGGAGGGTTGGTTCATGGTCTGTCAGATCTTGCAGTGTCGTGTTCTCCGTTGTTACACAAGAACAGGGAATAAAGCATGGAATAAAACATTCTCTTGTGGTGCTGGAAGGATGGCAGTTTGCTCTATCCTTGGTATCTCTATTCCCTTTTTACTTTGGCCTGTGGCTGATAAAGCCTAACACTAAAATGAGATGTAACAAATGATGGAAAGGCAAAGTGAGCTGGAGAACCCTCAGGTTTGTGTGCAAACCCTCAACCTGAAAAGGGTCAAAGTGTTGGGGTTTTCCTTCCCCTTCTTCACCTCCTTCTGTCCCTTCCCTCCCATTTGCTCAGCTATAAAATGCTGCAATATTTCACAGTCATTATGACAAGAGTTGGTACCTGGAGACCTTTGCAGAGTCTTTGTTCCTCCCTGTGCAGAACAGGATCTGTTGAAGGCTGCAGCTTGGCAAGGAGCAGCTGAATACACGAGCACCACTTTGCCATGAGGAAGGAGAGTTTACTTGTCACTGCACACTTTAAAGTTGAGTCATTTCCTATAAATACACTGCACATAACGAGGATTTAGGCATGAAACAGTCTGCACTAGTGTTTTAAGAACCAATTTGGTATTTTTCATACACTTGAAATACTTGCCAGGCTAATCTTAGAGTGCCTGTTCAAGCTTAGCAAGGTCAAATAAGTTCCTTGTGCAATCACACACGTAAGTTGTATTTAACTTTTCATTAACTTTTCAGTGTGCTAAAAAATATGCATAATTCATTTCCCTGCTGTTTTTATGTAACCATATGATAAATGAAAAAGAGAGGGGGGAAAAGATGAGAGACTGGTGAAGCTTTGTCATGTATGCCTAGCACTGAGAAACCACTAGCCCTGGCAACTCAGATCCCAGTAAGTTACATAATTAAAGGAATATTAGTCTCTACTAAGTACATCTACCCCAACACCCCCTTAGAAATGGAATAATTACTGCTTTGGTGTACACTGATTAATGTATGTCAGTGCAGCCCATTAAAAATTAGTAACATGTGAGTGTGGTCTGTGAGAAGTTTTAAGGAGTAGATTTCCTGGTGTGGTTTTTATTTTGTTGTTGTTTTGGTTTGGTTGGTTGGTTTTTGCTTTTTGGGTTTTTTTTTTTGCTGGGCTATGGAAGATGGGTTTTTTCCTAGTGTGGGTTTACTCTTGTATAATAAAACAACCTTTTAAAAAATATTGTATCTTCATACCTGGGTTTGCTTTCTTTGACCTTAAATAACTGAACATACCCTTCAGCCTGTCCTCTGTGCCTATAGGCAGGTTACAGGATGGTTGTAACCTCTGGGCAGGTGCTGCTCTGCACTTGGTGAGTTGATTTGCTGCTGCATATAAACCTTGACCATTTGCCTTAGTGCAGAAGTTCCTGCATTTTCCTTACTGAAGCTCCCCTAACGCTGACTCAAATGCGTGTTTCCAGTTTTGCCAATTGTTAGAGACTGAAAGCAGCCACAACTAATGAGCACTGGTTTAACCAAGAAATAAAGCAGAGACAGGAGAGAACTGAAAGAGGAAACAGAGCTAACTTAATTTCCAGGACCAAGGCCTGGCTGCCTCCTTCTGCTGAGATCAGCACAGTCCATCTTTGGGGCCTCACTCTGTGCAGAGAACTTGCTCCTTTCTTCCTCACAGAGAAAGAAAGGAAAAAGTCTGGAGTAACCAGAGCTGCTGGGGAGAAAGTGATGGTGCTTATCCCAACCTGTTCATTCCAGGCAAAAACAAATTATGGAACTGCAAAGGGGAGGATTTCTGAAAGACCCAGGGACTTTTCAGTCTGAGCAGTCCTCCCAGAACTGTTCTGGCAAGTGGTCATGGCAGGACTGGCAGCCCACCCACCACGAGCTTCTCAAGTGTTGTTCCAGCTTTTGTTTTCCAGCACATCCCAGCTCACTCCTGCTGCTGAGATCCAGCCTTGCTATGCATAGCTAGGACAGCTGGCTGTGTGTGGGAGCATTTGTGCTTCCCACATTCAGGAAAGATGGGACACTAGATTTTTTTTTTTAATTTGTCTATTCAATCAAAAATAGTTTATTTTGGGGAGAGCCTTAAATTGTAACGTGATATATGAAGTGTTTGTGAGTGGGGACAGAGTGTTTATCAGCCTGGGAGCAAGAGCAGCCCAGCAGGACAAGACCATTTGCAGAGAAGCCTAAACCATTCAAATCCCTTTGTAAGAGAGTAACACTTCTCCCAAGAACTCGTTTGTCTTGGGATTTCTTTTACATATAACAAAAAGTTTAAACCATCTCTAATAGGTAATTAGAGTGCCTTGGCATTCTGTTACTATTACCATTTACTACTTCAGTACTATTCCCAAGGTAATTTTGATCCAACTACCACTGGGAAATCCTAAAGATAAGGGAGTATCTTCAAGATCAATAAGTGCAGAAACTCAGACCACTCCAGAAAAGCATTTTAAAATAAAATTCATCCCAGTGTTTATCCATGGTTAATTAAAAGTTGTGTAGACAGATACACTGAGAGAAAAACTGTGGTTGGGATGCAGTTTGTCAGTATATTTTTGTTGACAAAGTTCAGGTTTAAAGCTTTCAATGACAATTTTAATATTTATAGAAATAAGAAAGAATCAGAATTTATTGGCTGTGGAAAAAAAAAGCAAGTAGTTTTTAAC
The DNA here is from genome assembly GCA_013400495.1 of Nicator chloris. Taxonomy (NCBI): domain Eukaryota; kingdom Metazoa; phylum Chordata; class Aves; order Passeriformes; family Pycnonotidae; genus Nicator; species Nicator chloris. The sequence goes on along the minus strand of WAAE01014083.1, from coordinate 29,264 downwards.
TGGGAGTAGTTTTTTGTCTAAAAGTTCTAGATCAATAGAAATCAATATGTTACTGAAATGCTATAAGAATACAGAAGGTTGAATGAAAAATAAGAAAATGTTTGTAATTCATCCATCTGTGATGTAATCCACACACACATTTTTGCCTTTCTGCTGTTTGTACTCATCACTATAATATATGCCCAGGATAATTAGACAGATATATGGATTTAATTGTAAAACAGTATCAGAGGTTAATTAATTCTTAATTAATCCTTAAGTGCAAAATTTAGGTGTGTAGGCACCTTAAATTCTCTCTCCAGATAATGGAGAGGTGGAAGTGGGGACACTGAAGGGTCTGAGGAGATGTGGAATTGCCATCTGGGTGTGCTTATTTCTCTTTTCATTATGTCTGTGAGTATGTATAAATAGATACAATTATAAATGTGATTATAAATACAAATATAAACATAAACCCCACTTTTCAGAGCAGAAGGCTGCAGGTGAGGTCACACATGCCAGCTGTGCACCTGCTGAGCCATGCAGGGCCTCAGTGCTGCTCTTTGACACGAGTGACACCTCACCAACCCCTGGGACAGCTCAGCCATCAGGACTTGGTGATTGTGGCATTCCTTTGGGAGTGCTGGGCAGCTGTGGGATGAATTTGGGAGTTCTGCTGGGAGGGACCCGAGTCTGACAGGAATGCACCTCAGGCCTCACTGGTAGTGCCTGTGAGGAGCTCCAAGGTGATGATTTACAGAGTGCAGGGAGCAATCAGCACTGGGTTCATCCGCAGGAGTTTTGGCCAGAAGCTGGAAAAGTGAAAAAGCAGCTTTCACTGTGGATGAATTGCAGAGCAGCCTACCAGCATTGTTAACTTCCTTTTGCAGTGACATGGGTCTCCTCAGAGCATCCAAGGGCTTCCTGATGATTTTTTCTGGCATCTGTGGCTTAAAGCAATCACTTAAAATGCATGTTGGCAGATTTGCCTTGCCCTGGTGCTGGTGTTAATTAAGACTTGAAGTATGAAAGGTAAGTGGACTTCCTAAAAATGTAGCAGGATTGTAATTTACAGCCTTCAGTCCAAAGAAGATACTGTAAAATGTTATTCTCAAAGAAAATGAATTATTCTTACCCAAAGAGCAGCAAGTTAAATGTGGGATTTATAAAATGACAACTGGGACCACGTCTAGGTTCAGTTTGCCTTGCTAAATTCACTTCATTTGCAACATGAATTATATGTCATTGATAAATATTTTCTTTTAGGTGGTTTTGTGTGGTATTTTTTTGGGGAATTTCTGCTGCAACCACTGATGACAGCTAGTATTTAAATCAGTTATTCTGCTTCCCCTTGGGAAGCTGTTGTAGAAAGCAAGGACTGACTTTTAAATTTATAGGAATGTTGAGACAAATTTGCCAATACTCAGCTGGTTTTCCAGTACTGACCTTTAGCTGCTGCTTTGTTTTCACTGCCTTTTTTTTTTTTTTAAATCTGATTTTACTCTTGTTTCTGAAAAGCCCTACATCCCAAGGATTTAATGCTCTGCCACATTCAGGATCTTTGGAACTTGCACTATTTTGCAAACTGGTGCCTATTTCAATCTATCAGGATTTTTCTTGGAAAACAAAGTAGAAAAAAAGTTGACAAATCAAAAGCAGAGGACCATGTTTGAGATTATTTGTGATTATGATACAACTTGAAGTTGTCTTTTCTTAACTGTAAAATAACAGTGCTCTGACTTAACATTTGGTAAATCACCATCTTTTGGTTCTCTCAGTGTTTTCAGAGTTTTTAGTCCAAGACTGGGTCCACTTGAGCATTTTCCCTCAGGTACTTCCTTGGTAATACATGAACAAACCAAAATATCTAAGTTGTTCTCAAAGCAATGTCATCCTTACTAAAGCTTGTACTTTTGCCAACTGATTTCTCACAATAATCTGTGGGATGGGTGGTATAAAAAATTTGGGATTTTTTTCAAGCAGTCTTGCTGCATAACTTAAGAGGATTGTCTTGGTGTGTTGCAAAATTTTCACTGCCTTTCAAAAAGGTTTGGATATTGCAAAAAGCTCTTTTGCACAATTTACCCAGTGTAGATAAAAGAAGTGTGTGACCGCTAAGGAGTTCAGTGGTCAAAAAAGTTATTCTGCCTCCTTTTATATACATATAATTAGCAGATTATGACAAACCAAGTCAGATTATGCATCTGGTAAAACTAATTTTTCAGAAAATATATAATTGTAATATTATGTTGTCTCTATTCACCATATTCTGACTTTTTTTTCCAGTTGTCTGGTAGGGAGTTTTAATTTAATTTTTTTAAAATTGTTTTTAGAATGAAGGTGTTGTGGACACCTCCATCCACTGAGATCTAAATGTGGGAAGAAATGGCTTTTATGCTTTTCTGACAAAGTGCTTTTGGTTGCAAGATCATCAGCTTTACGTCATGTTTAACAAATTACAGCTTGAGAATTGTTTCTGCTGGGGAAGCACCGGATTTGTTTTGATATTTGTTAGAATTGATAGAGAAATCAGTTGGTAACTTTTAGTCAATTTTATTTCTAGCCAGGGTCAGCAGTACCAACAGCACAGGAACTTTGTGTCTGACCTGCAGAATTGCTGCACATCAGGTGGAAGTGGAAGTCCCTCTGCTTTTTGTGTGGCTGAAGCTGGGCCACAGCAAGATCATTTCATGTCAGTGCAAACAAAATGTGCCCTTTGCACTTGACTATTTTTGCTTTGATACTGAATTAAAACAGCAAAATGATGGTTCCAGAATATCCCAATATACCCAATAATCCTCTGGTCAACCTGTATTTTTTCAAACCAAAGCAGAGGGAAGGTTTTTGTTATCTTCTCCTGTAGTGCATATGATGTTGAAACATTAAATGCAGAATTCAATTTCCTCATGCTGGTTGCTCTAAGACATCGTGGCAGTATCACAGAGTGTTTTAGTGGCACAGCCTTTGTCTGGCATTACTTTTGCCCTTAAAACCAGCAGATATTTAGGGCTGGTTGGCTTTTCAGTGGCAGGCTGGTGTGAGGGTGTGAAATTACTGCAGGAGATCTCACTGGTGATTCACAGGGATACATTTTCTGCTCTATCAGATGCTGGACTTGTGCCAGGGTTTGGTGGCATTTGATACCATGGGAGTTTTTCCTCAATACAGGCGACGGCTGGGTCCGAACGTTCTGGTAATGAAATGTCCCAGTTTGTTAGGAAAGAGCTGGACTTGGTGGCTGCCAGCCCAGGACAGGCACCCCAAATGTCCTCCCTGCTGCTCGTGGTTCACACAGCTCCATGGGGCTGGGTAACCACTCCTGGTACCTGTTGCTGTTGGACATGAAAAAAGACGAAAGGCTCTGAAGTTTTCTAGAAGACTATTCTCTACTTTATTAAACAAAACACCCCATTTTTCTAGACAGTTACAACACAGCTGGACATGATTGGTCCTTTGATTAACAGCCCATCACCATCATTGGCTAATTAGAAACAACACCTCTTTGTAAACACCTTGTACACGAGCTGGGAAAACAGCAGCTGCAAACGATTGTTTCAATTCCTTCTCACCGGTTCACAGACCAATGCTTTGGGAAAACTTCTGTCTCTCCCAGGACTTACTGCTGCTCTGAGCAGCAGCTGGCAGGCCAAACCAGGCCCACAGGTGCCCCCTCTGTGTCTGGAGGATGAGGACAGCTCTCAGGATTGCGCTTTGCTCTCTTGATCCACAAACGACTGAGGTTTTGGCAATGAAGTATTCTTCAGTTTCATCCTCAGTGTCGCCGCTTGGCACCAACAGCGGTTCAAAGGTAAACTCTCCAAGTGCATCAGGGCTGGTGGGATGGAAGATGTTATGTTGGTATGTGATATTGAGACATCCTAGTTGTGTCCTTTCACACACACATCTATTTTTAGCAATTTCCTAAAGGAGGCTGAAATACAAATAGCTGTTCCATTCTAAGGTAATACAGCCAAAATCTGAGTTGCTGAACTGGCATCCATTATCAGGTTTTTGCTGAAATTTCTTTGAAAATCCTCTTCTGTTTAGTTAGTGTGGAATTAAGCTTCAGGTTGTGAAAATTCTGTGAAGCTAAAACCTGAGAAGAACTGTGTGAGAAGGATAAGTCACTATTAGGTTATTCAAACTTGAGGCAAGCATAGTGCCAGAGTTTAGTGATTACATGATCTCTGCTCCTTTGCATCCTTTTGGTAAAGTAGATGGCCCCCACCATGTACATATTCCCCCTTAACCAGAAAATGAGGAAGAATATAAAGGAATCTCTAAACATCACCTTAGGTGATGGGAGGTGCAATGAATTTAGGGAAAAACATGACACAAATGGTCCTAATCTCTAAAATATAGTGAGTGTTGAATTTAGTCATTAGTTGATCTTGTTACTGTTAACATCACATTTTATGTATTTTTAAAACCTGTATGCAAGAGGCTGAGCTCCTAGAAATGCGGTGGTAACAGAGAAGATGTGCTGAGACCCCTGTCATGTACTCCACAAAAATATGGGGACAGCTTCTAGAGCTGGCAGAAATGTACAAAATTCTGCTTCACTGTCTGCGTGGGGAGAGACTTTCATAGGCAGAAGATCTTAAAATGAAGAAATCTGCTCTGTCATTCATTGCTTATCACAAATGATGAACAGCCAGACACCTCTGCTATTTCACCGTGATTGACAAAATCAGTTGTGGGGGCTGAACATCTGAAGATGGAGAGGAAGCAAGGAAAGCAATGATTTGTTTGTGCTGCTCCGGTGTTATTAATTCCAGCTGCAGTAGCTGACCCACTGAGGATGTTCTGATGTGAGGAATCACATGATTGAGACTCCTTCTGTGTGAGATTTAGACCCTGAGCTCTGCACTGAGAGCCTGGGTATTTAACAGGTGTAGCTGTGTGTGGAATTGGGTATTTCTGTGAAAACAGTCTGGAGGATGGAACATTTTTGTGCAGCACAGAATTACCAGTGAAATGAATTTGCAGGCAGCTAGTAAGGATGCACATCTAATGCTTTTCAAATGGCACTCCAATCATCTGCTTTAAATGATTAATAAGCACAAGCTGAAAATAGCACCGCATTTACCTAATGTTTCCATGATTATTTTGGTAAACATTTCATTCAGGCTTTCTCTGCCATCTTTCTAAGCATTGTCAAAACAAAAAATGCTGCTATTCTTGATTAGTTTTTCTCAGTTGGTTTGATCTTCCTCATGACCCAGGGAAACGTAGCAGGGGAAAGCATCCTTGTTCACTCTCACTTGACAGTAAGCATGTGGTTTAAGATCAAATGAGAAAACCAATCTAGATATTTGCAGAAAACTTACAGGTTTCTGATTTTCTTCCAAAGCTGGTAACTGAACTCAGTGAGACCTGCAAGTCTGGATTTTGTTAACAAGCTTGTCTGGAAGCTCTACAAATATACTGTAACATCTTTTCCTGGGTTTCAAAAAGTTAGAAATAGTTTTAAAAGACGTGGAGGGATTTGTACTTTCATGTTGGCTGTCCTATTTTTCCTTTAGTCCTTGCTGAGATAAGGTTAAAACTGGAATTTAAATAGTGTTAAGGAAGAAGCCAAGATAGTAATCAGAATATAATTAACAGTGTATCATCTGTCAAACAACCAGGGCTGGGCAGTGCTGCTATTCACCAATAAAAAGTGGTGGAATATTTCCAGTGTTCCAAGTAAAATGCTGGTGTTGTTCACTGCAGCAGTCTACGGTGTTGTGTGATGTGTGTGCATCCTTTACACCACACAACCCCCACCCCACCTACCAAATACACCCTTCTGCTCTTCACAATCCCCTCTGTCTCCCTTCAGCTTTGGAGACTTTTGGTAACTGGTTTGAACTCTCAGGGTGAAAAGGTTGTGTGGCACAAGAGAACTGTTATGAAATCTGACTAAAGCCTATGTGTAAAACTATACATGTTGGTTAAATATCTGGCATGAACTACTCTGGCAACATTTCAAAGATGCCATCCTCTTTGAGAACAAAAGTAGTGTCTTCAAACCTAAGTCACGGGGTGGGGTTTTATTGCTAATTTTCTAAATCTGGAGTGCTGTTAACGCACATCACCTGTGTATCACAATCCCATTTGTACTTCCCCAGGTGCTGTGGCCCAGGGCGGGACCCTCCGTCTCTCAGAACCCGCGTCAGGCTTTCCCGTCGAGATTTTTGCAGACTTACGGCAGAAAACTGGTGAGTGTTAAGGGGAAAAAAAAGAAAAAAAAAAAAAAAGGCAAAAGAAAGGTGGTGGTGTTAAACGTTCGGTGCTGAACAGCGGCCGATTCCCGTCTCGCTCGCCCCAGAGCCGCCCTCACCTGCGCGGAGCCTCCCGCGGTTCCGCGCATCCCCCGAGCCGGCCGAGGGTCCGCGCACCTGAGGGAGCCCCGCGGAGCGGAGCGGGGCGCGGCGCGGCCTCTCCCCGCTGAGGGGAGCCCCAGCCCCGCCCGGGAGGCTCGGCTCGGCTCCGGCACCTCGCGGGGTGGGGAGAGGCGCTGCCCGCCCCCCCAGGGCTTCCCCGCTAAGTCTGACGGAGCCGCCGCCTCCCAGCGCAGCGGCCCCGGCGCAGGAGGAGGCGCCGTGCGCGGCCCGAGTCCCCGGGCGCTGCCGCCGGTGAGGGGACAGCGGCGGCTCCGCGCTCCGGCGGCTCTGCTCCGCTCGCCGGCTCAGGTAGGAGCTGCCCCGCGCCGCGGTGACCTTGAGGGGGGCGGCGGGGGCGGGAGCGCTGCCCGGGCCGAGCCGATCCCGGCGCGGTGCCGGGGGCAGCGGGCTGCGGCCAGAGGATGCGCTCGGGCGGGCGATGGAGGCGGCTCCGCGGGCGGGCGGGATCGGCTGCGCTGCTGCGGGAAGCCTCTGATCTCAGTCCGGCTCAAGCCCGGAGGGCTCTCAGAGGCAGGAACGGGTCGGGCGGCGGTGGTGGCCCCGCTCTGCCCCGGCTGGGGGCCGGGAGGAGGCGGCGGAGCCCCGCTTTCGCCCCCGAGGCACCGCGGTCCCCGCTGCGCCCGCGGCACCGCGCCCGGCGGGAGCCCCAGCGGCCCCGGGGACGCGCTCGGGGCGCCGGGTTCCAGGAGGTGACGCTCCTCCTGGAAATATTAATGTGAGAGAGTCAAGGAGGTTGTTGCCCGCAGCCCTGCTCCCTCGGCGGGGCTGATGGAAGGGGAAGCCCCGCCGGGCGCGCCGTCCCCGCCGTGTCCCCGGCGCTCGCTCGGCTCCTGCGGCGCCGCCGAGCTCTGCTGTGGCCGGGTTGGGGCTTGGTTTTTTTCTGCTTTTCCACGGGGGCATTTAAATGTTGTACAAGCAGTGGTTTCCAAAGCCTCGCAGTACTCCAGCGGAGCGTTTCGAGCGCCTCAAAGCCCGAGGAAAATGCGGCGGGAGGTAACTTTGCCCGGGTCACGCAGTGCACCAGCCCGCCCAGGTGCCCCTGGATGCCGGCTGAGGTGGCCGCTGTAGTCCCGGTCGCCACCACCTAAGTGGATGTCGTCAGGATGTGCTTTCTTACCGTCACTGAACATAATGGGTTCTTCTCCTAAAATCTTAATTTGGACACTGTACTGGAAACGTGAAAGGAGGGGCACTGTCTTCCGTTCTGTATCTTTGAAAGGCCTCCTGTATTGTAGGTGGAGAAAACCTCTCGTTTGCTGAATTAAACTGTCTGAAACTTTACTTCTTTCTGTGTATTTCTTGCTGTTTCTTTTTCCTTGTGGTCTTTTTTTTCCCACCTTACTGTGCAGTTTTGTCACGTTACACCAACCTGACTCTGTGCTGCTACTTTCTTTACTTTCTTTTTCATTAAAGCGTATTTTGTAGTAAAGTGCTATTTGAGAAGCATGGGTACCAAGATAAGGTGCTGGGAAGATAGGCAAGCTGAAAGCAATGGCGTAGAGTGGGACTTAACCGCTCCCAAAATAAGCTAAAATGTAAGATTTTTAAACAGTGTGAAAGTTGATAGTGCTGTAACTCAACTCCCCAACAGGAAAAGGGAATCTTTTAAGGAATATTGTGTGTGGCTGGTAGATACTGCGAGCCCTGAGTTACGTAAGCAGTCCTTTGAGGGGTCTGCACGCACACTGTCATGTTCTCAGCTGCACTTGGTTTCTGATCCTGTCCCCTCACTACACGTGGCTAATTTTCATGTGCCGACTCAAACAGGATTCAGCATTTTCATGACTTTTCTGTGGTTTGTCTGTGGTATCTTGCTAAGAAACCAGCTCAGTGTTCTCTGCAATGACTTCATCACCTGACGTTAAGCTCCGTTTTCAAAGTGAACATTGCTGCAAGCTCTTCCTAAAGCCAAGGGGTATGGATTAAATGTTCAGTTTGGTGTCAATATTAACATAGTCACTTTAACACTTAATGGAATGAATGCAGAGTATTCTGTTACCTTGAATTCCTATTTGATGCCATTACCAGCACTGTCCTTTGCTCACATGCTGTAAATCCAGGACCACAACCTCTTGATTATCCAGGCTATTGAATGTGATATTGATCCAAATGTCTGGCTTGTCTCTGTGTCCCAACCATATCTTTTAACCATTCAATTGTCTATTTCCTGATTATGCTAAGTACGTTTTTATTGGTTTTGACAAGCTCCATGGGGACATAACAGGGATATTTGTATGACGTCCTGTGATACTGTCACCTCAATGGATTTGGTTTGGAGGAGTGCAGGGAGGAGACTGAATGGAGACCCACTATCATAGCCAGTGGGTTGGGTTTGGTTTGGTTTCCCAAAAAAGGTGTTTGGTGTTATTGGAGATGCCTCAGGGTTCCCCTCCTGGCCTTGGCACTGTTTCAGAGGGCTGAGAGTCTCCACTGTGTGCCATGTCATGTATCAGGCACCATAGGGCACCTCTGGCAGTGTTTGCTGCCTTTTTGGAGCTGGCTGAGTCAAACCTGGTGCGTTTGTCTGGCTCCTTTTCCTTAATTATCCAAGAATAAAACACCTCAGGTCATTTACCACTTCCGTGATAGAAACTTCAGTGATGTGACTGGAAAGCTGGACTGTTTGTCTGAATGTTGATACTCCTCCAAGTGCTTGGAGCTCCTCTGCATCAACACAACCTGCATATCCTGGTTGTTGTAGGCAGCTGAAATTATAGCAAGTGAGGTTAGAAAGAAAATTCTGATGCTCAAAACACCCTAAAGCTTGCATTGTAGCTTAAAAATGGGTTCAGGACTGCATCTGGGAAAAAGTCATCTGCATTGACCATGAGGAAAAAGCAGAGTAATTGTACAAGGGATAAGTGATTGTTTTAGTGGCAGTCTGATGGGAGATGATAGCAGAGGAGATAATTGGGAACAGAGCGAATGTTTACATTTAAACAATGTTGTGTGGCTGCTGAAATCATTTAAAACAAACTTCTGAACAAAGTTCAAACTTCTGGTGAAGCTTATCCTTGGAATGTGTGTGTCAGACATAAGAATTCTGTTTCCAAACAGCTTTACATTTAATGTACACTGTGCAGGAAATGGTTGCAATTTGCAAAGTTCAGAGTGGAACTCTAGCGGTCCTTTGGAAGGAAAAGTTTGCAAAAAGTAAGATAAATAGAAATGCAGATTATTTTATAAATAGAAGTGGCAAATGCAAGAGGATAAATAGTTTTAATTATCTGAAAAGAAAAATATAACATATTTGAGAAAGGAAAGGCGAGGATGAACAAGAAATATTTACGTGTAATAGGATGACAGAGGTGACAGCAGTGAGTGTCACAGTGGCTGAGATCCAGGTTGGTCTCAGGATATTCATGCTACAGAATTATCAGTTAAATCAGAACGGCTTATTTATTGCCAAGCCTACTTTGAAAAAAGTTTTACCTTCATAAATGGAGTTATTTAGTAGTGAAATATTTCAGACTTCCATTTTATGGGTGTGACCAATTTCTCACATCTGTGTGCTCTAAGCCAGCATTTCCTAAGGGATGTGTCACTGCCATATTGCTGATCACCCCATATCCATCAGCATGGGCTGGTATCCAAGGGTCAGTATGTAAAAGGCCATGTTTTCACCTGTTTTGAAAATTATGCTCAAAATTCTTGCATATTTTGTAACATCTAAATAAAATAACTGGTGTGCTGCAGGGACACCCTCCACACACCGGATCGTAAACCAAAACAGCTTTAAATATTTCTAGGAGGCAGAGGTTGCTACATCTTTAATTAGTGCAATAGGAAGCGTGTTCTGGAGGGTTCATTGCACACCTTTAATTGTGCAGAAAAGGCATTTCTGAAGAGCCTGCTCAGGGCAGTGCCCTCAGAGCCTCAAGAGCAATTCTCATGTGGGTGCTTATTTATCTGCTTCCAGCCCTTCTCTCCTCTGATCCAAAGGCTTGCACTGCTGGCAGGTTTTACAGCCTCTCCATCCCTCCTGTTCCCATTCACATCCCAAGAACTCCTCAGCTTCCCGAGGCTGCCGCGTTTGCAGTGCCAAAGGCTTGGGAAGGCAGCGCTGTGGTGCAAGAGCTGAATCTCTGGGAGAGAGCAGCAACAGCGGGGTTGTGTGTTGGGCTGTCCAGCTGCCACAGCACAGGAACCTCTGCTGGCACCACGGGTTTATTCCCTGCCTGGTGGGATGCCTTTAGAAATCACAGCAGTGGGGTTTTCCAGAACCAGAGCTGCCCGATGTCGCTGGTGCTCCCCGGGCCTTCCTCCTGCACGTGGCAGTCAGTGGGGTTATGTATACATTGTACACAAACACAGAAACTGTCACAAGAGCTTGCACCCTCAGCAGGCATTGAGATTGGTTGTTGAAGGGATGGGATTTGGAGCTGCAAGTCTGAATCTCATTTCCCTCTCACACTCCTCAGCAGAGCGACCTTGGATGCACATTTCCAGTTTTGAAACCCTTTTGTGCATTGTGAAGCCAGAATAATGCAGCTGTCTCTATTCAGCGTTTCTAGGATTGATAAATCATGAATTCCACAGTGTTTGGGGAGTCGCCTTTAGCCTGATCTCTGTATTAACAAGGCTCAAATAACTTGTATTGAACTTAAGAAAATTATGTTTATTCTAAAATCATCCATCAGGGATGAAGATTGCTCAAAGATATTGCAGCTGCTGTGCACCCCAGATGCATCTCTTCAGGCAATGCTTTAGGATTCAGGAGTTTTCTGGTGAACAGGATTTCTGTGGATGGTTTATCAGTAAGCCTCATGCCCAGCACATTCCTTTCCTTGTCTCATTATGAGCAGGAGATTCCAAGCCTCTGGATGGCTTTCCTGTGCAGAAAAAGTCACCTTGAAAGTATTTGCTGATCCTGTATATTCTGTCCTGCTTATTGAATAGCCATTCTTCATTAGGGGAAGTTATTCCCACTGATGGGAAATCTTCCATCCTGGGAGGTGTGATTGCACTCAGCACAGCAGACAAAACAGGGCCATATTTTAGATGATCCAGCATTCTGTTTTTTGTGACTCAGGTAATTTCTTGGTATTTTAAACCTTTTTGTACTGTTGTTGTTATTTAAAGAGGTTAATACTGTTTAAGAGGATTGAAATAATAGGAAGTTTGTTTTCAGGGAATGTTCTCTGTAACCCATACTGAAAACTTCCGATAGCTTGATGGGTTCCTAGAAAGATTCCAGTAAGCATTTCTGAATATTTTAAAGCAGAAGTATGAATGAGATTTATGATAATCGAGCAGAAAAATATTCTTTGCTATCATCAGATTTCTTTGCAATTGCTGAAGCTTAAAATAGTTACTCCAGAAGAATTAAGATTTACATCTTTTGCCATCTGAGGAAATGGATATATGCATTTTTAGGTGCTGGCCTACAGTTACAGGAAAAGCAAAATGGAAGTTTTGAGATGAAATTTCATTATTTAAAACTAATTGGTGGCATTATTAGGTGTATTTACAATTTCTTTGCTGCGTTGAACTTGTGGTCTTAGGTTCAAATGCAGTGTTAATGCATTGCTTTAGTCCACAAAGTCTGCAGGTTCACCAGCATTTTTCTAATGTGTGAAAATATAAAATATATAAACTTTATATCAGTTTATGCAAAGTAAAAATAGAAGGCTGCCATGACCTAAGGCCTGTAAACAGTAGACAGTAGAAAGTAATTGCAAGTAGACAAAATGTCAGAATTTTACTTGGAAGAGATCTATTCCACATCACTGGGATTTTCTTCATTACACGAAGTGTCCAAAAGCCCTGACTGAAACTAGGCCCATTTTTTAGTTAAGCTTGAAAATGCCACAAGAATCAATCTGGAAGATGTAGAATGATTCTTCTTGAAAGGTTAAATACTCTGGAAAATGCATGTGTTCAGTACAGTAGCCCTGGTGGTCCTGTGTGCAGTGCTGAAGAACTGGAGAGCAGTGGGAACAGGGAATGCCATCGTGGCCTGTGGAGGTTGGTGCTGATGGGTGTGCTCCCTCCAAAGATACACTGCCACGTGCTCCCCTCAGGGTTCCCCTTGGCACTGCTGACATTTATTGCTCCCCAGCCTCATAGGATGACAAGACAGAGTTGCATTTACTATGAATTTTTTTTTTCCACATGTTCTGCAAGTTTCTGGACAGTGGAGAAAAATGCAAAGGTTACTGTCTGAGTGGCAGTCCTGTTAGACATCCTGGCATGAAATATGCCTTTTTAAAAATACCATTGTACTATTTTTTACTTACAATCAACAGTGGCTTTTAGGTCCCTTCCAACAGAACTCAGCTGATCTCTGTTTAGTGTTTTTCTTGGTGTCTACATTTGCACTTGTTCTGCTTACGCTTCACTTTTCAACATGCTCTTCAATGCTTTAAGTTCTGCTTTGAATTTTGATCTTGTTTGCTTGTGGGCTGGGGGTGATATGAACCCCACCTGTTTCCTTCACAAACATTTTTCTCTCCTGGCATTTTCTAATGTGTCCAGCGAGTTGTGAGATGCGTTCCTTTGACACTGAGCTTTGGTACTCACTTTTAATTTGGGTGGTTGCTTGGGTTTTGATTGTTTTAAAGAAACCACACCCGCTAAACTGCAATTTCCTATCAGTCCTTCCACCCCATGAGAATATCAGGTTGGCCAGCTACAGAAAGCCTTACTGTAGCCACTCTAAACTGCCTGTTACTGGGGTTTCCTTCTGGAGTAGCCCAGTTACCATATCAGAAAGGAAATTCCATTCCTTTGACATTCTGATTATTTTCAGGCACTTAATCCTGAGGTACTTATATGGTGATTTAACTCGTTTGAGTGTCCTCTGTGGTATAAAAGGGAGGTGGTTGGCTTTGCAGTTTCTTCAGCTTAGCCTTGCTTCTCCTTTTGAAGCTGCACACTGTTTTTGCCTCTCCGCTGTCCTTTGGGAACTCTACCCTCCCTTTGTGCATTATTGAATATAATAGCTAATGTTTGGGGATGGCTTTAGGTAATTCCTTAAGTACTCTGTGGTGAACTCCATCATTCTCTAGCAGCCTGAGTGTGTCTGGCTTCTTTTGATACTTTTTAGCCTATTCTTTCTTTTCTTCAGGCTTCTAGTCCTGTCTTCCCCGTGAAAATCACTTTAGAAACATTTTTGCTTTTCATTGTCCTTTAGGTGGAGACATAAAAGAATATGAAGAAAGTACTGAATGCTTCAGCTTTCTCTTTGCCATCTGTTATTTTCTCTCCTTTCCCATTAAATACTAGAACCTCTGCTTATCTTTTGCTCCCACTTATTTCTGTTGTACTTATAGATCCTTTTCCTATTGCCTTTTTATGCCCCTCATTAGGTGTTGATCCTTTTGTGTGTTGGCTCATCTGGATCAGAACTGAGCCATTTATGCCATTCTAATCCTTGTTCTTTGTTAAATGTTCTTGTTTCACCTTTTGTACAATCTCTTCTGATAGTCAAAGCCTTTGAAGATTCTGGGTGTATCAGTCTCTTCCAGGGTTTCCTACATTCCCCCTGCACTGAGATAATCTCTTGCAGTATTTTAGATTCTCTTCATTGGTAATTGTCAGTTTTCCTGAATTCCTTGATCCTCTCTTTAAGAGATGTTACAAATAATTTGGCTGAGTTTGCCGAAGTTGCTGCCCTGAATTCCACTTCTTTTTTGTGCTTCCTTCACATCTTCCTTTCAATGTGTTGCTGGTGAGTTCTCCTGACTTGTGATAATGCTTACTTGAAATGTGTTGCTGCCCTTAAGATCCCAGCCAGTGCCTTCCCATTAATCACAATAAAATACAGCTGCAGCTTTAGTAATGCTTCCACGCTCATACCTTCATCCTGTTAGCACAGCTCCAGCTTGATGACATCCCGAGTTTCCTCCTCAAGGAAAGACTAAAAAAATGCAGGAGTGTGAGGGCAGTGGCATGGGATGGGAGAACAAATTGTGTGTTGTTACCTGCTTTGATAGGGGACATTTTGTGCCTTCGTACACATTGCTTGTCCTTGTGGGCTGTTGCTTCAGATGTGTAATTCAGCTGTTTGTGCACGTAACCTGCCTGTTTCAAGGGTTAATTAATCACTCCTTGCAGAGCTGCTGGGAATTCTGGATAGAAAATGCTGCTGTGAGCACAAAGCTCTGCATGTATGTGCAGGATATTTGTGATGTTATCCAGTAAGAGCATCAGAGCCATTTACTTATGTAGAAGTGAAGTGTGATATGTTCTACATATGCACAACCAACCACGTCTCTCCTGTACATGGAAGTATCAGGTGTTTTGCTGTTCTTCCTGCAGACACCTTTCTGAGACCCTTTGCATGCCAGGTCTAGAACCTGCCTAGAATGGAATGCCCTGTAGTTCAAATTTCACCCGGCCCTAGGGAGAGAATCTGTAGACTTAGCACCAAGGGCTGTGTTCTTGTCAAGTAACATTTATGGCCTGATTTTCAATTAAGTTGTGGATAATGCAGTAGGAAGGTTTAATGTATTAAGGGTAGGATTTTTAAAAAGGGGAGGAATGGAAGCCAAATGGGATTTTAAGTCCTGTTGGCTTGTCAATGGGATTTGTGCATCCCTGAGTTGGATGTTTTTGAAAAGAACACTGTAAATTGGTGACTAATAGAGATCTTTCCATGATAATGGCTTACAAGTTACCATTAATAATTCAGCTAAAGGTTATTGCAGTCTGACTCTGTTCCTCCTGAAAATGGTGAAAAGCTTCTGTCTGTGATTTTAGTGGCTTTGGGTTGTTGGGCACTCTGATGAAAGAATGTGCTTTTGAGGGATGGTTTTGCCCCTTTCAATGCATCTTGGCAGTCAGAACTGAAAGTCACGAATTACAGGAGATACAGATGCTGGAGCCTGCTTTGATGCTGTTCACGTGCAAGTATTTGCAGGGATGTGTAAGATCCTGTCCCCCTGAGAGCAGGAGGAGTCAGGCAAAGCGAGTTTCTCTGTGGAAGATTCCCACAGGCGGTGGATTTCCTTGGGAAGTGGGAAGAGGCTGTTCCTGCTGTGCAGCACGGGCTCTGCATCGCCTGGCCCTGCAGCTCCGTGCCCTTCCTGTCATCCCTGCCCTTCCTGCATCCCTCTGCCCTCCTTGCAGCCCCCTCCTTTCCCTGCCATCCCTGCTCTCCCTCCATCCCTGCCCTCCCTGCCCTCCCTCCATCCCTGCCCTCCCTGCTCTCCCCCCCCCCCTCCCTCCCTGCCCCCCCTCCCTCCCCCCGATCCCTGCCCTCCCTGCCCTCCCTCCATCCCTGCCCTCCCTGCTCTCCCCCCCCCCCTCCCTCCCTGCCCCCCCTCCCTCCCCCCGATCCCTGCCCTCCCTGCCCTCCCTCCATCCCTGCCCTCCCTCCCTCCCTGCCCTCCCTGCATCCCTCCCCCGGCACGGCCGCAGCCGCCGCTGGCTCTCACCGCTCCTTCTCCGTCCTTCCCCGTGTGCCTCTGCTCCCTCCCTCCACCCTGAACGAACACCAGCATCAATCCTTTCCCTGTAAACCATTTCCATTCCCGAAGAGCCCTCCATTTGCTCTCGCTCCGGATGGAAGCACGCCGTTCCCGGCTGGTTTCACTGGGGATGACGGCTAAACCTGCCGCTGTTCTCCAGCCGGGTTTTCCAGCATCCCAGAAGCACAGCGCTGTCTCTGGGAAAATCTGTGTACACATACAGAAAACCCATCTGCATTTTTATGGGGAACATGAAATCTGTGAAACAACAACAGTAGTTTTTAAAAAGCAGGTGGAATACTGTGAGATTTCTGGGGAGGTGTGGATTTTTTTGTTCTTATCCCAATATCTGTGACAAGATATTAATGATTCAAAACAAGGATTGGTGAAAACACATTCATTAACACTGAAAGATGAGCTGATTCCAGATGCCTCTGCAGTAGACAGATCTGTTTCTCTGAGTGAAAACACAGAGGTGCTGGTGTTGAACTTGAAGTAATTTGGAAGTATTTCTGTCTCCTCACAACACCACTGAGTGCCTGCTAGCAGTCTGCCTCTGCAGCAGCCAGGGCTGTTCAGCACTGATGGCTTTTCAAGTTCAATAAAATCGTGCCTCAGATGTGACTCTGCCTGAATTTCTCCGTGGAACAGAGGATTGCACAGCAAAGGACACTTGGGGAAGCTGGCATGAACACTTCTGGGTGCACACACGAGTGGTTGGTTCCTCTGTGAGTGCTTCAGTGCTGGGGGTGGGATGGGATTTTTCATCCTGTTATTACACACAACTTTTGGCTTCGTGACTTCCCTACCATTCAGCCTAAGTTGTTTTTTTTTTTGGCATATTTCTGTGTAACTACAATGAAAAAAATTATGTAATCAGAGGAGCTGATAATACCCATTCTGATTTTCAACCTGTGACTTGTGGAAGAAGCCTGCAGCACTCCAAGGTTTGCAGTGTGAGGGGAGGGCATACAGAAGGAAAAGCCATAGGACGACCTGAAGTGTTGAACAATAAAACCGGAACAAAAAGCTCGCTATAAATAGCAGCCTGGTCCCAGTTCAGTGAAGTATTTAAGCATATGCCTAAATCCCTCCCGGTTCAACAAAGCACTTACATGTGCACTTGGATTCTGCTGGAATCCAGCCCTGAACATCAGGCCTGGGTGCTGGTGGGGCTGTGGGACACGGGCAGAGCCCAGGGAAGGGTGGTTTCCTCCACAGCCCCCTGCTCTGCTGGGAGCCTTTGTGGGCCAGTGCTTCATAGGAAATTTCTGACTCCCTCCAGTGGACTTGGAGAACTGCTGGGCATCAAAGTATTGCAGAGCAATTGTGTTCTGATATCCCAGCAATTGTGTTCTTGTGCTGTTTGTTAATTGATCTGGCTTAATGACAACTGCTGCTTTTGTGGTCCTAGGACCTGTATTATCCACTAAAGTGAATTTCCGTTTTCTTTGTAAAACTGAGGCAGTGAGGATTTTCCTCCTGACATCAGTGAGGCATCTGCACTCAGGAGCTCCGAGCATGGACTTCTCCATCCTGGTGTCTCAGTTAACACTCTCAAGGAGTCTTCAAGTACATCTAAAAACCATTTGGCTCTCAGTTTTAGAGTTATCTACATAAGATCTCTAACAAAGGCCTAATTTCTCCGAAAATATCATCTGTTTTCTTATAATGAAATCTAGTTTACCATTTCAGTTTTCAAAGTATTGCCCACTAGACAGCTATTCTACAGGGATCCTGACTATTGACAGCTATTTTTAGTCAGCTTATCTCTGGAAAGGCTGCACATAAATTCCATAGTGGTTGTTGTGGCTGGCTGGATCCATCAGAAAGTGAGAATTAAAAACTGTGTCTCCATCAGGTGAAAATAATGAAAATACAATATATCCTGTTTTTTTTTTTCCCCAGCATGGACATATACAAATCTTTTTTATTTGTAGGAATATGAAAGTTGTAAAACCTACATTTCCACTGAGATGGAAACTTCAATGTGTCAGTCCCTCATCAGGGATTCTGAGGTACACTTTGGCTTTTGAGAAACGTGCCCTGAGTCCCTGCTCTGACTGACAGCACAGCTTTCACATCTCAGATCATCCAGAGTTAATCAGCCCAAGATTCCCCAAATGCATTTCGGAATATTGGTTATCAGTCACCTTCACAGCTGGGATAATTCTTAAAATTTTCTTTCTAATGGAAATCTGGTTGAACTAATGAGTGGTTGGACTTTTGATAAAGCAAAGGTTTGACCAAAAATTATTCTGATGTTCTGATGCAACAGAGTTACCATGATGATAAAGTGGATATATATATATGTATACACAAACACACACAAATGTGTCAAATGGATGTAGAAGACCACTTTCAAAAATAATCTTTGAAGAATTGTGACTGTTTAAAAAGAAGTCTGTGGAGCCCAAGTCCTACCTGGTTGTCTGTCAGTCACAGTGCTGGGGCTTTGTTTACTTCACTCTTTCTCTGTTGAGCCAATCTGTGTACCTGTTTTGTGGGGATGCTTTCAATCTCTGCCAGGAAAAGCACACTGTAAGAATGGTTAATTCAAATGTTACACATTTGAGCTGATTACAGAAATTCTAATCTGGATCCTTATGTAGGAAGTTATAAAAGGCTTTCATAATTTAAACCAGATCAAGTCTATAAAGTCATAATAAGCTCATGTAAATCTCCCCAGTGTAATAGTTGAAATTTTTCAATTGTATAATTTGAAACACCCCTCTGTAAATATTTGAGTGAAAGTCCCTTGTTGCTTTACATTCTGTTTGATTAGAGCAGATAGAGCTTTGAGGAAGGGCCATTTTGGGCTGATTCAAAGGTCAGCTCTTAAATCCTGGCCAGGGTCAGGATGGGCTCCTGGTCCATGGGCTGCACTTTGCACTTTGATGTACACAAAATGGGCTTTATCTCTGTGAGCTCATACTGTGTGAGTGGCACTTCCTGAACCAAGGATCAAAATGTCTGTTAGAAACAGACACTGGATCAAAACACCAGCATCAGGCTGTAGAATGACACGTAACTCCTGCTCAAATTAGTGGAGTTTCACCGTGGGATGTAATTAAGCAGGTTGGTGGACAAGAAACTAATGAGGTGGTCTTTGTGAAATATGCAGAGAGAGTAACTCCCAATAGGATATTGCCAGGGAAATGACGGCTTGGAATGGAAAGAAACTGATGAAGTATTTGATGGTCTGATGTTGAAATGTGCATGCAATGAAGCAAAGGAGTTCTGCAAGGTATAACTCTCAGTCAGGCTTCCTCTTTGCTGAAAAGAACTGCAGCGTTTTTAATTAAATGTTCCAGAGCTGTTTTGTTAAAGCTGCATGGGAAATAAATTCTTTCATTATTTGGTCAATGGTGGTGCCAGAGGCCTTTCAGTCTTGCCTCCAGGAGAAGGGAGGCTGTTTTAAGCTATATATAAAGTACCATTACTAATTTTCAATACAAAAAAATGACAATTTTTATCAAGAAAAATTACCCAAGGAATGGAATTGCCTTCTGTTCCTTTTAGAAAAAAGAACCCCGTTTTTCAAAGACAGAATTCTGTATGTGTTAGGGGGTATTGCGAACAAAATGGTCACGCTTATTTAGTTAACAAAAACATTTAATAACGGGAAAAGCGTCGGGGAAACACGAGCAGTCATCCATTCCTTTGCAGTGCATTTTTTTCTGCAGAGAGCTTGGAGCAGACTTTCACCCAAGCAGGGCTCCATCAGCTGGATACTTCTCCTCTCTCCCTCCCTGCAGCTCCTTGGGAAATTGGAATCAAATTGCATTGTGTGGCAGATTAGGGGTGGATTGAGTAATCAACTTGCAAGGCAGTGGTGACCTGGAAGCTTGGTTGTGAGTCCTCCCCCTCCCCCAAATCCAGGGCTTTTCCCTCCAGCCGTCCTTTCTGTCCCAGGTCACCCACAAGGGAACGTGGAAATGCACACGCAGGGCTGTGCGTAGGAATAGGGGGGAAGGAGGGTTCTGAGGGAGGAGAAATGGATCTGTCCACTCAGAGCAATTTATTTGCTCATTTCCAGTTCCTCCTGAACGTGGCAGGCAGGTTTCCTTCAGCCACGTTCCTGTTCCAGCTGCTGTGTGCCTGTGCTGGGCTGGTGCTTTGGGAGGGTGGGGTTGATGGCAGCTCTTGGTATTCCCTGCTCCCATCCTCCCCCAGCAGCATCCCAGCAGATGCTGAAGGTGCAGTGACAGTGCCCAAAATAGCCTTGCTCTGAGACACTCAGCGTGTTTCCAGGTTGGGTTTTTCTCTCTCCCTTTTATGTGTTTTGTTTTTCCATTTTGTTATCCAGGATGCTTTTTTAGCACCACCATGGCTGGCAGGAATTGAAGTTCTTCACAGATTAGTCCAGCTGTGGTAATCTTTGCTGGATTCATAGAAATATCACGGCCCTGTTGTTGTTAAATAACTATGCATTTAAATAACGTTTGTTATTTATATCAATGGTTGTGTGAGATCATTATAAGGTCACGACTTCTATTTAAATACATCATACATTAAACATATACATAACATATTCCTAAGATGCTTATTAATATGCATAATAATGTCTCAGCTTTCTGAGGGCAAATAACTTGTCATGTATGTTGAAGCAGGAATTACAAGGAACTTCTGTGGAGCACTTCCTATCTATAAATATTTGTGAAACCCTGTCCTGCTATAAATAGTAAGGCAGGCTGCAGGCTGGAGATGTGATCTTAGAAGACACCAGATTCAGGGAGGATGGTGCTGGAGTTCTGGAGCCAATGAGGCACCAAAGAGGTGCTTTTTATAGATGAGTATTTGGCCCTGATGACACACAGAGATTACTAAATTGATTAATTTTCTCTTTCTGGCATAAGATTTTCTCTGCGTCATCTCCATCGTATGTAATGTTTTCTTGTAAGTTGTGGTTCCTGGAATCAGATAATACTGCAAAACCACATTTTTTCTTTTTCTTCTTTGACTTTCCTTTAAAAAAATTCCTTTACCATTGTGGAAGTACCTCAGAAGAAACAAAGGGTCAAATTTTCCTCCTTCTTCCTCATTTTTATAAGGAATGACCAGATTAGGATTTTTTTTTTCAATTTCTTGATAGTAATGTCTTTACAAGATAATTCTGGGTCTGCTTTGGAAGCCAGCTCTCTGCTACAGTAGTCAGCATTAATACAGCTGCATGACATTCCTAGTGTGTATCACTGGCCTTTTAATGTTCAATTGAGAGTGTAAAATAGCATTTAAACTCACTGGGGCAGGAAGGGGGAGTATCCAGTTGCCAGCAGGTTTACAGACACAGAATCATTTAGAGAACTTGAGAAAAGTAGCTGAAAATGAAGAAACTGCACATTCAGTTGAATCCTTGGTGTGCTCTGTGGTGCTGTTGTACTAGAGCAGATTGCAGAAATCAAGTAGAAGCATTCAGCATTTTCCTGTATTAAAAAAAAAATAAACAGAGAGTTCTTTTCTATAGAAATTAAATCCCAGGTTCTGTTAGAGAATCTCAGACTTAGTATTGAAGCCCCATAATTGAAACATTCTTATCAGCTACGTTACAGGGAATTTCAGTGTGATTATGGCAAGCAGAAACTGCTGTTGGAATAAATCCTCCAGACAGTAACTCTAACGGCAGGCTGCAACCTTGAGAGGATTCACCTTTTAAAAATCCTATTTTCTATATGCAAAATACTTTTTAGGGAGCAATAAGGGTATAAAATTAGATAGTCTGGGGTACCCTATGGTGTGTATTTTCTGGGCAGCCTCGGGAGCAGCAGGGATCCCCCCTGAGCTCGTCACTGAGCACAGCCTGGATGGTTGCTGTGTGTTCTTGTGCTACAAACAGGACAGGCATCTCTGCAGAGCTCAGTGCACTGGGGGTGTTTGCCCTGGGAGGAGCTGCAGCTCTGATGACTGCGTGAAGTGGATGAAGGCATAAAAAATGAATTGTATTCCCAGGGCTCTCAAGGAGCATGCAGGGAGATCCTGGGCTGAGGCTGCAGTTCCTCCCAGGTGTGGAAGAGTCTGCTCAGTGTCTGCATCCCTCAGCATCCAGCTTCACTGCCCCTGACTTGCAGCACTGGGAGCTGGAAAAACATCAGGATTTAGAAAGCTGGGATTGAACAGGCCACAGGAGCTGAGTATTTACCTGAGACAACCAGGCCAGGGCAAGTGAAGGAGATGCCCTGACCAAGAGAAGGTTGGTGGTGTAAGATGGGTGGAAAGTTTTCTTAGCTGTTGTTTTTCTTTTTTAAATAGCTCAGATAGAAGATAGCCCGATTATTCCGTGAACTGGATAAAAAGAAAAAAGGTTATAGATGTTGAGAATGGTTTGAAAATGTCTTTACTGAATTGTTGACATGAGTGAATTCTGAGGTGAGTAAGAGGAAGAGGCAGCTGACGGGGCCAAACCTTCACTGGCCATCATGCCTAAAACTCCACAAAAAACCCTCACAGAAGCAGAGGGCAGTGGCAGAGGTTTATCTGCAGCTATTTTTGTGCTGGGGTTTCTTTCTCCTGTTTAACTGAGGATGGGCAACTGCTTAAGAGACCTTTGTGGGGAAAAGTGACAGACAGAGCTGAAATGTGTGTGTCGCAGCTGCTCTCCTGTCCGTGTGTCCAGACTTGCTCCAGGTATGGTTTGTCCATTTCTTCAGTGTTCTGGGGACTGCAGGCAAAATGCAGATAAAGGCACATTCCTAAGTGCCCGTGAGTTGGGTGGGCATGCTTGGTATCTCCTCACTGTTTATGTGCTTTGGCATTTCTGATAAATCAGTGCTTTTCTTCAGCAGAAGTGTTTTCCTAATCTGGTAGCTGATGAAGTCTCTCCCATGGCCATCAGTGGACCAACAGAAGGTCAATATGCAGCACAAATTAACAATCTACTGCATTAGAGGAATTAAAAATAATATGAATAAATGTTATCTTTGCCAGATAATTTGTAGATAAAGTGTACAATGGACAAAATGCTTACCTGAAAATAAGCGCTGTTACCAAGAACAGTGATGTTGTTAGGCAGAGACACTAGTTGTGTGTGTCAAAAATCATATTTTAATTACAAATGTGTTTTAGGAAACTTCAGTATGTTGTTCTTCTTTTGCCCAGCCTCCTGATGATGTGATCTTTTGTAATTCCCATAAAGAAGCAGAGAAGAAAACAGTTATTCACCACCAGCAGGGTAGGAACATGGCAATTAGGGCTGAATGCAATTCCAAGCTATTGAATGTGTAAACAGAATTTTCCATACATCTGATTTCTAATGGTGACCTGATCCCTGAGTCTGTGCAGATGGACAGCCTGTTTCTCCTTCCTTAACAGTTCTTGCCAAAAATAAACTTTCCTTTCAATTTCTGCTGTTTAGCGTGCATTAAGTACCTTTAATCCTCAGTATAGTTCCTCTTAATGTAGCTGTTTTGCAAGATGAGCTATAAACATTTATAAAACGTAATTATAGAGACGTTTAATTGCTGTATAAATAAATGGGTTTGAAGACAGACACTAGAATTCTCCACGGAGTCACTTGATGGTGTGTGCTGACTCTCAGCTTCATTTTCTGGGTAAGGGGAACTGGCTGGGAAGTGATTTCTGTCTCCCTCCCCACGACCCACTCACGTTACAGGGGGCAGATTTAGAACTGCCAGGTTTTCAAGGAAATGATGTGAATGAGAAGAATAATGACTTGTATGAGCAGAGGGGATAAACCTCAGTGAAAGTGTTCAAACGACTCAAAGGCCTTATGCATGACAGCTGCCAAGGCAGGGCTGTGCTGTTTGAAGAGTTACCAAGTATTAATTGCAAACTTTTCAGCCATGACAGATTTAGGGAAGCCTAAAACCTGGTGCATTCGGCCTTACTCTTAGCTGATTTTCCTGTTCTGTTTGATCTGGTTTTCAGGGCTCTTTGATTTGGCCAGGATAAGTGTGTGTGCACACAAACACGAAATGGTTTAATTACCACTCAGGGAAAATGGTGAATGTGTTCATGCACATAAACACACACATGCTGTCCCCAGGATCACCTAATTACCACCCAGAGCACACAATCTTCCTGTTTTCTGTGTCCTGGGGCACAGAAGGAATGTTTTCTTCTTTTGGTTTCTTGTAGGGGGCAGTAGGCTAAGTGTTTTCCTGGAAGATGTCATTTCATGTCTGAACACAGAAACACAGTAGAAATTACTGTGAAAATTAGAAATATATTACACTTTCTTGGCATTTAAATATTTTGTTTTGTACGAGATTGTTTCGTCTGTCTCCCTTGCATCTTGCTAAATGTTTGGCATTTATACAGCACCATGATTAAAAATGTTATCTTGCCTACAGAAATATTGTGAAATAGAATAGAAATTTGTTATTTGCATGTGGACATAGACTTTTGTACATGTGTATCTAGATTTCTGTTTTTCTTATCTGTTTTGGGTTTCACATTTTTGTTTCAAAGCTATTAACAGAAAGGATAAATATCATATAGCTCCTGTGAAGTGCAGTTTGGCCCGTTCAGTGGGTAAAGGGACCTTGGCCAGTTTACCAGTAAATAGATGTTTAAAGCAGAGAACTAAAAATGAGATTAGAAAGCGATCACTAATTGGCATCCTGTAGGTTGAGCAAGAGACTACTGAGACAGAAATAATATTTATGTGGTGCATGAGTAGCCCTGCAGTCAAAATGAATAATGACTGAGCTGCTTGCTCATCCTGGGAAGTGGCCCTTCCCCTCCTGGGCTGGAGGGCTCTTTGTGGAACTCCTCTGCCCTCTGGGGACTGCCCCTGCTCTAGGTAAGGCAGAGACTGCAGGCTGAACAACCTTTTAGCCTTGCTGAAATATTAATTCTCTTCAGCATTCCAAACCATGCACAAAGGAATCAAAGTACAGATGCTAATTGTTGAGCAAGGAGGAGTCTGTAAGAGATGAGCTCAGAACTTGCTGTACCAAGCAAACTTACAGCAATGTTGGTTATTTTCTTGTCCCTTCTTTAGCTGTTTCCTTGGCTCATCCTTTCTCTGGGTTCCTTGGTAAGAGCTTAGAGGCAGAAGCCTTTCTATTTTGCCCTTTCATTACTGTAAATATTTAGGAATGGCAGTTCTTAATAACGAGAGTCCTTTGCCTGAGTTATCCCTGCTGAAGTTTTGGGGTTGAGAAGGTGAAGGCTCCTGAGTCCTGGAATATACTTTTACCTGTAAATACTCCTGTTAATATTCCTGTTAATATATCTGTCAATATTGCTGCCAGCTCTGCCTGCCAGCACAGGTACCAGCTCCTGGCCATGCTCCTGCTTTAGTTCTGTGGGCCCCTGCAGGATCTCCGTGGATGGTTTCACCCAGCTGTGAGGAGCAGACTTGCATTCCACACTGGACTAAAATCTCTGGGGATTACCCCTCAGATGAAGTTGGTAAATTCTTTCTGCTTTCATATTTGTAACAAATATATTCGTATTTGAAACAAAAGTTTTGAAAGAAACCAAACTGGGATGGAACTGAAACATTTACAGTATTGTTGGCAAAACACTGCATAAGGCTTTGCTTTTCAGCCTAAAATATTTGCCAGATCAATTAAAACAAAATGTTTTCCAGATTTCCTTGAATTTAGGAGGATTTTGAAGTGAAAACTTAACAGTATAAAAGTTTTTAACATGAAATATTGTCGAAAAAGAAGCATTTCACTTGGATTTCAAAATGAGAGCTTTTACCTTCTGAAACTTGTGCTCTCACATTTTTTCCAGCTTAGCCTCTTGGTCAAATACGATTTAAACTGGAATTGGTTTAATCATGACCTCTTCTGCTCCTGCACTGCCCAGCTCTCCCCAGGACAACCCTAATTTTTCCTGCTGCCTGTATTATCACTGATCCCACTGACTTGTGCAAAATGTTCCTGTGCTAAGTGAATGTCATTTGGAGGTGTGACATGTTCTTTACTGAGGTTTTCAGTCAACTGCAGTTGGACTTCTCAAGAAAACTCAGCCCATTTGCTTGTATGCCTCTTGATAAGTGCTATGGATAACCCCTCCCCTAAGCAGTGAAAGGAGGAAAATCTAAGATGTCTCTGTTTGTTCATATTCTAATTCTCTAAATGGATGAAGAGTCTAAAGCGTGTATTATTTTTAGGCTCATCAGGAAAAGCACACATCCATAATTCAGACTGTGCTCTGTGGCAGGGGCTTTCATCTGAAATAAGTGCAGTTATTTCTTCATCCAGGGCATTTCCCGCCAACTGGTTATTGCAGTAGCTGTGTGTGCTATTTATGATGTCTGTAGGAAAAGCAAATGATGTGCTTTTATCTGAGAAGTACTCTGAGAGGGTTTGTTTTGATTTGTTTGTTTTACTGTAGTTAGAAATTCCGCCATTGCAGACTTGGATTAAAATTGTTAACTTTGGAAGAAATACTCAGTGAAGAGTTGCTGAGATTAAATTTCAGGCAGTAGAGGATGAGAAGAGGTGCAGTACAGAGCTTCAGTCTCCTCTTGTGCAGTGACCATGGTGCTCAGTGGCATTTCTGTCCTTTGCTCTGGACACTTCTGGGTATGTTAATGCTCGTTTGTTAATGTTAATCATCAGTCCTGGTTTTAAATGCAAAATCTTCCTACTTTGATCTCCAGGCTCTCCCACAGCCCTGCCTAACATTGCTCTTAGGCAGGCTTTTCACAGGCCAGATACTATTTGTCAAAAAATCCAGAGAAAATGTCTGCCCACAAGTTTCTCATTTGCATATTCATCTGGGCATATTCCTGGCTCAGCCTGGGCTTCTCGTGCTTTTCCTTTCATTAAAATCTTCTGCTGAGCAATGAGCTCATCACAGCACTTCTCCTCTCCCCATTCCTTCTGGAGAAGAATTGCCTGTGTAAATCACTGCAATGGCATCACTGATTGCCACAGTCTTGTAATGTAGCTGCAACTCGAAGAATGATTCATCCTTGGATCTGCTCAAGGTCTCCAAATATGAAAGAAAGGAGAAATAGTTTGAATTATATGGAGAAAGTTCTGCCGAGAATTCTCCACGCTCCTTGCAGCCCACTGACTAACTCCTGCAGATGATCAATATTGTCTGTCAGGGTCTTTTTACTCAGCCATCCAATTAACTTTGTTTCCCAGTGATGCATGGGAGAAACGAGACCAGAGTTTTGCTGGTGCCTTCAGACTCTGCAGGTGTGTTTTACACCAAGATCCAAAAGAAAAAGGGGTTTTATTTTTTCAAATTTGAACCATCACAAGAAGAACAGCAAAGGACAAATGATTTCTCTAGAAGGTTGAATTAGAATTTCCTTCAGGAAATATTTTCCAGACACCTCTAGGCCTAACAGAGAGAGGAGGAATGACTGCCAGCTCTATCAGATAACCCAGAAAATGCTATGGCAAAACCCTGCTGCCATTGCCTCTGTGTTGGAAGGTAAATGACAAAGAATGGAGCAGCAGGATTGTATGGGAAGTGTGGAGGAGTTGTATAATCTTCCCAAACCCCACAGTCAAACAGTGGAAGTGGAAGCTGTCAGAAAAACCCCTGGCACAAGTGTGTGGTGGGCAGTGAGTGCTCGCTCTAGTAAATGCTGCTACACTTCTTTGGCATAATATTGGAAATAATCCTCCCCTAATGTGCCACACTGCTGGAAGTACCTCATCTCCAAAACACAACACCTACGAGACAGATTTAAAGACCTAAAATTCTCCTAAGAGCTTTAATCAATGTCCTTTACTTATTCTCCAAAAGTTCTTGAAAAATGTAAATGTATTCCCCCGTACTCCTCTGCCTGTGAACTGAAAAGAATCCAAAATTTCACTGCCAATAAAGGAGAGAGGGGGGAACTGGATTTGAGGCAAACAAAAATGTTTTGGTGAAATAGGATTAGTTCTTAAATCTCAAAAAAGCTTGTGGAGTCATGCAAAACAGAAGAGAGAGGTTTAGCCTGCATAGAAACAGAATCACATGAGCTCAATATCATTCAGACTTTCACTCATGTGACGTTTGGTTGTTGTTGGAGACAAATCTTGGAGCAAAGAAGTACAATACTTTTTATAGATAAGGAGCTCAGTTTCCTTAGGTTTTTGCAGTAGGTGAAATATAATTATTGCAAGAGGCCTGCAGTGGGAATATGGAAAATACTCTCCTAATTTGGCTGCACGTGTGCTTTCTTTAAACAGTGAGTTGTTATTTTCTTTTTCAGGGGGATGTGTGTTGATTTGTGGGCTGTAACACCCAGGTGCAGCATGTGTCACTGCTGGAGCTTCACAAGGGGAAAAAGCACAGAGAAAATTAGGAGCTGCCGTAGCGAAGATGAGTTTAAAAAGTCTGATCCCGGGGAGAGTGGCTGGAGAGAATGAGATTTATTTGTTTGTACACGGGAAGTGCACAGCCCCTTCTGTCATTTTCTTGCAGAGCCCTTTGAATGATTGTCCCCAGGCACAGAGTGTGTGGAAGGTTGGCTCTCAGCACCTGCAGAGCGCTCTGTGGTTGCTGTGCTGTGCACAAGGAGGGAAGGATCCAGTGCAGCTCCTGGGGCTCAGCTCCCCTCAGCTGCCCCATACTCCAGATGAGTGCTGTGTGCCTTTGGACTGCACGAGTGTTTTGTGCTAACAGGTTGCTCGTTAGTTTTTCTTGGTGTTGTTGTAAACCTGGGCCTTGCCTGGAACAAAGTTGGCTGCTTCAGCTTGTTCAAAGGAAGCATGAACCCCCCGTTCTGTTTCCTGGGGTGGTGCTCACCTCCAGATGGCTCAGTACAGATGGTCAGTCCTGTTGGGACTGGCCTGGGTAATGCACTCAGGTAGAGCAGAAGTCTGAGGGAGCTGCAGTGGCGAATTTCTCACAAAAAGGTTTTTCCAGAAAGAAAACTCTCCCGGTGCTGGCCGTGTGCTGAGGCTTGTGGCAGCTGTTGGAGGCACTCAGGTTGTGCACAGGGTCAGAGCTCGGGTGCAATAGGGGGTCACTGTCACAGGTGCCAGAACAGGCATTTCATTCCCTTCTCTGCACTTGAGTTTTCTCCAGCACAACCTGAGCTGCCTGTGTGGAGTTTGTGTGCTGACACCTTCCCACCCTCAGAACCTTTTTGAGAAGAAAGGAATCGATGGCAGCACTTTGGGCTCTTCCAGAGGCTGTGGTTGGAAAGGTTGTGCAGTGCACATCATCAGACCCTCTTGTCTCTGTACCTGAGAGAGCTGAGCTCTTCTGCTGTGCTTGTGGTCCTGGTGTTGACCGTGAGTGACTGAAGAGCATTCTGCTCAGACTTGGCTCAGACTGGGTTCAGAACAAACAGGAGAAAATGCAGCACTCACTGTGCCATAAGGCAAATTCTGTTTTAATGCCTGGATGAAAAATGGGGATCCCAGCACAATTCTTCCCAGGTACCCTTCCCTCAGGGCCTGGCATCCTCTGGCAAGCAGGGACACGAGTCATAACCATTCCTTTCCTTTGCTACAGCTTGTACTTCCAATATGACAAAAGTCCATGTTACAAAAACACTCCCTGTGTGCCTTTTGCTGCCCCCAAATTCAATTTTCACTTGCACTACCAA
>WAAE01014082.1:203589-349717 GCA_013400495.1 Nicator chloris | reverse complement strand
CTCCAACAATTCCATGTCCTTCTAGAATAATTTTAGAACGGGAAAACTCATTAAGTTGGAAGGGACCTACAAAGACCATCTTGTCCAATTCCTTGATTTTGCAGATAGAAAACCCCTTGGACCAGGTACAGCCACAGCAGACACGTAAAAAGAATCCCCTGCTCTGAATTCCCAGCTCCTCAGGCAGCACTGAAGCTCTCCAAAGCATTTGACAGTGACCAACACACCCCCCGTGACCCCTGGAGCCAGGGACCAGGCAGAACTTTCCAGCAGCAGCAGCTCAGGGTTCCTGTAACTGGATGATTTCAGCCCAGCAGCTCTGGCAGAGCGTGATGCTCAATCCCTTTATCATGTCTCCTCTCCCTCCAGCAGCCAAAGCCAGGGCTAATTTTAAAAAGCAGCGATACGGGGCTGCTGCAGGAACACACGTTGCAGTTGGCTGCTGGGAATTGAAATAGAAATGAAAGAGAATAGAATGGAAATGGAAATAAATGGAATAGAAATAGAAATGGGCACAGACTGCTCTGCAGATTGGCTGTTGTACACTGACTCCGTGGAGCCGAGTTCAAACGCAGAAGGATAACCTGTCAGCTTGTTGAAGCCCAAAAGTTGCAAAATAAACCTGAGAAGTTCCCTTATTTGAGTAGTTTTGAGGGATTAATAAACCAAAGACTGAAGTAGTTTCAGTGAAAATGAGTTAATGATCAAAACCAATTTTTTACCTGACTCTATTCCTTTGGAAAAATAACCTTTTAGCATATTAAATCAAGATAAGATTAGTGCCTTGCATTTCCTCTCTGGTGAGCAGTGACAGGACCCAAGGGAGTGTCTGGAGCTGTGTCAGAGGAGGGTTAGGCTGGATTTTAGGAGAAGGCTTTTCCCCAGAGGGTGGTCAGGCACTGTGAGTAAAGAATGTTCTCCTAAAATCCAGTCTAAACCTCCCCTGACAGCTTCATTTCTCCCACACCTGACTGTGAACTAAGACTGGAGAAGGTTTTAAAGCCACCCTCGCTGCCTTTATTCCTTTTTGAGCCCAACCACGCTGGAATTGGCAGGTCTTTGTTCAGGGAAGTGGAACGGTGCAGAACTTTATTTCACACTGCTACCTAGTGGTTTCTGCAACAAATGATCAGCTCCTCAAAATGCTTCTCCAGACAGAACCTTCATGTGGAGTAAAAACAGATGGCAATAAAATCTCAACTTCCACCACTGCCTGAAATGAGTTAAATTGCAGGGGGAAAAAAAGAAAAAATAAGGGAAAAAGGAAAATGCACTTGCAAACTAATCCCAAGGGTTTCTGACTGGACATCAACAGCCCCATCCCAACCTCCCACAGCTCTGTCAGATGCCAGGAAAGGCATTACACTTATGTAACAACCAGGATTTTTCCTCTCTCACCACGGGAGCGTGGAGCAAGTGGCATCCACAGCCCTTCTGAGACTGTCCCTGCCCCTCTCCTCCTCTCTCCCAGCACCAGTGGGAATCCAGCTCTGTGCTCAGATTTTCTGCCAACGCGGGGACACTCAGAGCGACAAATCCTCCTCCCCTCCAAAAACCCTCCCACGCTCCTCTCAAACTTTCCTTCGCCCCAGAACAGGGGTTGCTGCACCCATTTCTGCTCTGCTCAGGATCCCCTCCTCCCTGCTGCCGGTTTGGATTGATTTGCACATTGATCCAGGCATTCTCCAGCACCACGGGTGCCTTGGCAAAGGAGCAGCCCTGCTGCCCCGTGGTTGCCCACGCCAGACAAGGTGCAGCAGCACAAATTAACAAAGCCCCGTTCAAATCCGGCAGGGTCCAGTGGAAGATGTTAAAGCCAAGCCTGAGGCACAGCTGCTGGACTTGAAAGTTTTCCCGTATTTAGAAGAGGGAGAGCAGTCCTTGCTGCCCTGGGAATCACCAGATGAAAGGAATCATGTAAGTACTAAGTAGTATTAATAGTCCCAGGCACAATATATATATATGAGAATAATATGGCCAAACCACACTTAACAGTTATTTCCAATAGCAGCATTTGTATAATGCCATCGACACTCAACTGCTGATAAGCTGGACACACTTAAGGAATTTTAATAAGCCTTTGAAAAGCATTAACTGATGTGAATTAAGCCCTGAGATAATTCAGACGCAGGGCTATCATTCTTCAGTTAAAAATAATTGATCTTGGATGTAAACGTCACATCTTGTGGCCCGGAGCACAAAGGCACAGAAAATGTCATTTGTCACCAGCAGTGCCTGGGGCTGATGGACACGTTCCGAGGGACCCCGGGGCTCTGCTGGCCCACAGGAGCTTCTCCCGTGGGGTCAGGGACGGGGAAGCTCCCAGGAATGAGGTTGAGATAGGCGAATTAACAACACACGGGTGCTTATTGCTACAAAGTCACCGAATCCAGGGCCCCGGGCGAGGGCAGAAAGAGCTGCTGCTATCTTTTGGCTTTCATCCACCAAAATAGCTCTGCTGCCATTCCCCTCCCGCAGGGGCAGAAGCGAAGTTTTCATCTGCAGATTAGTACTGAACATAAAAGGTTTTTCTCCTTCCATATTTACAGTTTGTTGTTGCAGGAGTGAGGCTTTCTCCACTGGCGTTTTCCTCACTACCTTTTCTGGAATCCTCTGACAGATTTTTTTTGACAAGTTGATAAGACCAGAAGGCTCTTGTTGAGATCTGCAAAACCTAAACATCAACCCACATCTTCACAAAAATTAATTAACTTTCAGAAACGAGAATGTAAATTCCCACTTGCTGTCTCTCAGCATGGACATCACCTTCTTCATTGCCTGCCAAGTTATTTATCATTAAGTCTGTGAAAGATCAGGAACAAAGTCTGGGTCAAAGGCTGCGATCACCAAAGACAAAACTATTTTAAACAATCCTACAGATAAAGAGAATAGCTGTTTGGATTTTCTTTCTCCTCATTTCTTAAAAAATTTATTTCTTATTAGTTGGTTTTGAGTAAACAGGTTACTAGCACAAGCCAGTCAGTGAAAGCCAGGAGCCACTGACATTAAACTCTTTTAATTTTTGCTGTAGCTACTTTCAAACATCATCTCTGACATTTGAACAAATGGGAATAATATGAGGAAGAAATTGCAAATGCTGCTAGGGATAGCCAAAAGAGAAGCAGCAAAAGCAGAACCTTTTGAGAGCACGGCTGAGAAAGGAATCCTTCATTGTTTAAGCCAAAGTACACTGCATTGATATATATATAATGTGTTACATGTATATCAACATACAGAACAGGAGAAGGCTTGCTTATATTTGAAATAACAAGTTATCATATTTAATATATATACACACTATATTTCTATGAATACACTGAGCAAGGGGAGGCTTGTTTCTCTTGGAAACATCAAGTTATCATCAGACACAGGACAGGAGGCCGACCGGATCAATAGACTTACTCAATATAGAAAATCTTATCTTCCTTTCAGGCTGGTTGGCCATAATGTCAGCACCCAGATGCCTCTGACAGAGTTATCTCCCATCAGCAGCGGCAAAAACAGCTCAGTACTTGGGTGACACCTACCAAAAGCCAATAACCCCAACAGGAAAATTTTGTCCCGCTGTCCATTTTGAAGATAAAGGGACACCGAGCCTCCCCTGGCCGCTCTTTGAGGCTTTATCAGGGCGGCAGAACACGGCTTTGCAGCGCGGGTGGGTTTGGCTTGCACATCCCCATCCCCTCGGGCCGACGCGAACTGAAGAACTCGCGGGGACAACGAGCCCAGACCCCGGCGGGGTCAGGTCCCAAAGCGTCCCTGGATGTGACACTCAGTCGTGCCGCTGTTGAAAAGAAGAAAGCGAGAAGCTTTCATGTGGTTCTATATATACGCGGTTCTATCTATAGGGCCTGGTGTGCGCTGATGCCCGCGGAGCCGCTCTCCCCGCCTGCCCTTTGGGCGCTTATCGCGGGCCCCGAGGGACACACGCGGCGTTATCGCCGGGCCAGGCTCGGAGCAGCCGAGTGGCATTTTCCTTTCATGCCGCCCCCGACACCCGGAGCGGGCAGAGCCTCCCCGGCACAGCCCCGGCCCCGCCCGATAAGCGCGATGCGGGAGTCGGCGCTGATGTCGCAGCTGGGGACAGAGGCCGGGAGCGATAGCATCTGATCAGCCTCACGGTTCGAGGTTGAAAATGAAAGGAAGGCCAAGTGGAAGAGGTCTAAGGCATGGCAAGGTGTCACGGCGGCCTGTGCACGCACGGGAGCAGGGGTCACTGTCCCCCAGCTCCCCGGCACAACTGCCAGCCCCGTGGCACCGCAGCAGCCACAGCCAGGGCAGGGCACAAGCAGGGCTGGATGGGTCTTGGGGCAGTGTCTGCATGACCTTCACCAAATTTGCTTCTCGACTCGGAGTCACAGAGTATTCAGAGTCAGAAGGGACCCACAAGGACCATCAAGTCCAACTCTTGAATAAATGGCCCAGTCATCAGCACCAGGCTCTGGCCAGCTGAGCCAACCGACTCCAGCCCAATTGTTTTCAGTGGCTTTGCAAAGCTGCAGGAGCCTCATGATTCACTCAGCATTTCAGTGCCCAAGGCAACACTTGGAGGTGCTAACCCGAGTGGAGATCTCAGTGAGCACACGAAGGGCCAGGGTCTAAACACAACTAAGTTAATGAAGAGCCCAGTCCCTTCCTCAGACTGCAGCTCTTTTTGTGGGAGAGGATCAAAACGTCAAGGCACAGGTACAGTGAGCCACCACCTCTCAATCCATCACTTAACAAAATTGGCAGAGAGTCTTCATCACAGGTTCCTGTGAGAAAACCAAACCTCAGCTCAGTGGAACTCTTTCCCTTTGTGGCACAGAGTTTGTACCATTTTATACAAGCTAGCAGATAATAAAGTTGTGCTTGCTCAGCGGCCTCAGCCTGAACAAGTCCACAATCAGCTTTCCATGGCAGCAGGATGATTTAAGAGCTTGGATGTGGTACAAGGCACCTGCAGCCTGTTTGGAGAACAATCCTCACCTTTGTGGGAAGGAAACACAACAAGCACTCCCTCAGTGACAGAAAGGGTTTTGCAGCAATGTACAATCACCAAGACACCACATCTGGGGAAAAAATTTGCTTCAGATTCTCTTCTGTGAGAATCTCACCATTACAAACAGGGTGGCAAAGCAACATTAAAGCCGATTTCCATCCCCCACTTTTTCTGAAGGAGAGCCCCACATATTTGCAGACAAGTATGCACATGTCCCCTGGATATTCTCAGCCCCCAAAGATTCCAGCCTGACTTGCCTGGCTTGCTCTGGGCCACTTGGCATGTGATAGCAGCCACGCACATTTGGCAGAGACATTTTTAGAAACCTCCAAGCTATGAATTCACTTTTCCATTTTGGTAAAGTCAGTTATGTGGAAAGCATTTCAAAAGCACAACTTCAAATACAAACTTCATTTCCCCCTTGATTCTTAGAGAGGAGGAGGGAATAAATGGTATTATCCTCTTCATTTGTTTTCCCAAAGTTGTCCGACAATATTGCTGTATTTGATAACACGACAATCAATAATAAAATAATTATGAGACAAATCAAGTCAGCCTCTCTCAGCACATTGACAGCATATGTTAAATTTCCAGTTTTTCTCAAGTCCACATTTATTGCAACCACTAAAAGGCGACTTTCCAAGGAAACACAGACCTAACTGAACACTCTGGAAGTGACCTTCATGCTGCAGATTTCAGAGATGCAGCGGACACCTGGCAGGCACCTGCTCCTGCCCACAGGCTTCCCACCATGGCCACGTGGGAATGGAGACCAGGACTGGCTCTGCACCCACAGCCAGACACTCCAAGGGGCAACTTCCAGGCATTTTCCCTTTTTCCACAGGTGCTCAGACAAAGCAAGTTGCTCTCAGTGGGTTGGACTCCACAGCAGGACCTTACATTCTCCACAAACCTCGAAGTTCTAAACCTCTAAATGTGCTGAGGCATCAGAGCTGCCCCGTCCTCATCCCTAAGTGGCTCCAGCTGCACAGCCAAACACCCACAGCCCCTTCAGGGCCTGCAGGACACAGTTAATGAACCACCACTCAGCTAACGAGCAGCTCATTAACCCACAGCCA
The DNA here is from genome assembly GCA_013400495.1 of Nicator chloris. Taxonomy (NCBI): domain Eukaryota; kingdom Metazoa; phylum Chordata; class Aves; order Passeriformes; family Pycnonotidae; genus Nicator; species Nicator chloris. The sequence continues at coordinate 343,657 of WAAE01014082.1, read as the reverse complement.
CTCGATTGCTGCCAGCTGCCTGTCTCAGCCCCACAACTCCATGGCAAGATTTCAGCCCTTTTTAAGCTACTAGTTGTTCCTTACTCTTTGTTTTAAAGAAGCGTTGTTCTTCAAAGGAAAAATACTTTTACTGCAACTGTTTTGTGACAGTAAATGCCACCCTCCACTTGTAGGGAGGTACCTGCTGCCTTTTGGGGAGGAATGGCCCAGGAGTAACAGGAGCACTCTCGTTTGCTTTCACTCGTGTATGAGCCCTCAACACTCCTCCAGAAGTCTGTTTCTTTCTTGCTTCCCAAATATTTTCTACTCTTGCAGTCCCTGGTCTCAGAAGGGCTCCGGCCCTTGGCCCACAAATCATGCCCAAGACCAAAAATGCAGAGGCCATTCCCTTCTCACCATCCCTGATGGCTCTGCTGCACTTGGCAAGGCAGACACCCAAGAAAATGCTACTCCATTTCAAAAAAAACCATCACAATACCATTTTTTACCCTTCACAACACTACCTCGGGCACACAGCAGCAAGACCTCAAGACACAACACCCTGAGTGCAAATATAAAACCCTCAGCAGACACAGAAAAACTGCCCAGGCACAGTTTCCCACATTCCCTGGATCACACAAAAAAGCCAGGCACAACCATTTCCTCATCCCAAAATGCTGCTGCCAGTCACTTATCTGAAAAATAAGAACTCAAGTCCTACCTTCACTGCAGGAGCCGAGGCTGTGAGGAGGAGCAAGGCAGGTTCCAGAGTGGGTATGGAGGGAGGGTATGGAGGGTATTTGAGCACCACCCAGCCAGCCCAGCTGGGCACTGTCAGGGCTGATTGGGGCATCCCACCGTGCCCGGGGGGGACCCAGGGAGTCACCAGCAGCTGTGCTCTGCTCTGGTGGCTGCTGAGGCACCTCCTGAGGTGCTGCACCACATCACCCTTCTCACCCCGAGGAGAAATAACATTTACCTCGCTGTCTGCACTGATTACTTCCTGCCAGGTCTGTGGTCCAGCAGGAGCCTGGGAAGGAAATGATTCAAGTACCAAGTGCTGCAGGGCAACCTGTTGCATCCTGGAATTTCTATTCCTTCCCTCTCTCAAAAAAACCCCAGCAGTCCTTGTTATTTTTTCCCTAATTCCTTTGGATCTAATTGTCTCTCTGTAAATTGACAGTTTATGCAGGTAAGTTTATTAACAAAGATTAGATTTTTGAAGCTGAGTTATTTCTCTTATTCAAACCCTGAATGTGCACATCGACAATTTATTTAGTTCTTGGTGCAATTCTGTATCTTAGGAAAAGCTGTGAGGAAGAACTGCCCTGAAATACAAGGGATGAACATGGAAAACTACATCCCCTCTGTCCAGTCTGCCTGTTCCAGGGCCACAAAACAGGAGTAAAACCCTCCAACTCCCAAATGCACACCTTGGCAGTAATTTTGCAAAGATAAAGCATGAAGTGAAATTATACAAAGAAAAGGAGGAAAAAGGCTTTTGATTTTAACAGCTTGCCAATCTAACTCTCTTATCTATTGTGTGAATTCATAGTAACAAATGGGGTTCCCATTTTTGCTTGGCTCAGAGCCCTCCCAAGGCCAGAGGGACAGAGCCAGGCTGTGTTATGCTCCCAGAAAAACAATCCATAAGCAACCACTGCTGCTAAAGAAAAAGCAGATTTTTTACACTGAAAGGAGGCTCTTTCAAGCCATCAGACTTTGTTTTTCAACAAAACTCTGCTGACATGAATACAATAAATATTTTATTAATGGAATGTGTCAGTTCTTCTCTTCCATCCTTCCTCTTACTCTCAGCACCTTACACACAGACGTCAGAGCAGCTTCCAGTCCAAGCCAAGGACAAAACTTAATTTCAAGGCAAAAATCAGTGAGAGGTTGAAAGTTCAGACTGGCACCTTTGAGTGCCCAGTCCCTCGAGCGTTTGATTCCCCAAACCCACAGGCAAATTGGCATTTCTTCTTTCCACAGCATGATCCATTCATCTCTTCTGAGGCAGCTCACAACCTCCGTGGGGACAGCACCAATTCCTGCCTCCTCTCCTAACGCTCCTCCAGCTACTGCAACATCCCTTTATTATTTCATTTAAAAGCCCCACCATTATCAACCATCTCTTTCTGATTTTTTTTTAATAGTTCAGAGATTGTTGGAATTTTACAAAAATGGGAAGAGTCTTTTTTTGAGGATGTAGAGCACTGTGGCCAGGAAGAGGGCGAGGGCCAGGAAGATGAGCAGCTTGTCCGTCAGCTCCCGGCGGTTGTACTTGGTGATCAGCTTCCTCCCCAGCTGGATGGTCCCAGACATGGACTTGAATTCCTCATTTGCTTCCAGGATGGTTCGGGAAGAATTGGCTGAAATTAAAGGGGAAGAGAAAAAAAAAAAACTAAATCACCAGGTTGTGCTTCAAAAATACACAGTAAAGTGTGTAAGGATGAGATATTTGGTAACACACTGCCTGAGGGATCCTTCTGGGTCAGGCTGACTTGTGGGTGAGACAGACAGTTCTCACAGCTCAGGGGTGCTGATGTGCTGAGGGAAAGTGCAAAGTGAAATAGGAGCACTGAGGAGCTTAAAGATCCTACTGAAGATTCCTTCCTGAATGTTGGATTTTTGGGTTAGCAGGTCAAATCTAGTTCAGGTTTTTCAGTCAGCACTGCTGGAAGCAGAGTGAAATAGGAACGGTGCTAGAGAGAAAAATCACCAGCAGCAGCAGGACAGGCCAATATTTGAATATATTAACTCCACCACTGAAAGTGTTCCCTCAAGCCCCAGCAGTAAATCACTGTGATTCAAATGGGCTTGCAGAGTTATTCAGCTCAAACAGTTTTTAATAGTAATTTTTGACATACATAGCAATTTTTTCACCTAATGAAAATGAGAAGGGTCAAATAGAAGTGTGTGAGAAAACAAACACATGCCCCAAACTTCTCAGCCTTGCTCCTTTCAAACTGCTAAATGAAAGCAAAAGCCCTGGAATTCCCTTTTTTCTTCTTTACAGAAAGCACAGCCTGGAGGACAGTGCATCACCCTACACTGCCCTGGTGGCTCACAGAAAGGTCAAATCCAGCATTGTCTGGTTCACAAGAACAGAGCAGAAATAGGTCTACAATATATTCTAAAACACTTTGTCCCATCCCATTTCTAGAGGCATTTTGATCCCAGTGAGAACAGAAAACTTCTTTCCCAGAGTTAATGACAAAGCAGAGCTTCCCTGCTCCACAGCCTCAAACACTCACTGCATCCCAGGGAATGCTCAGGACACAGGAATTCCCACTGCTAACTCAGGGTTTGCAGCTGGGTTTTGTAAACGACCTTTGGTAGTTTTTCCCTTGATGAATTCCAAGAGCTGCTCATTCAGAAAGAGGGTGCAAAAGTGCCTGCCAAACTGTCCTTTTAATGGGAGAAGGAACATGCTACTCCTGCAGCAACTGCGCCCAGCTGCCACCCTCAGATGGGGCAGAAAGCAAGGAGAGCAAACTTGTGTTATTTATCCTTGTCTTTAAAGTTCCCTCCTGCCCAAAAGCACAGTTAGGAAGAGGCCCAGGCAGCAACTTGTAAATGCTCCATGAATCACCAGTTCTGACAGGTCACTTGATTTATTGTTTTAGGAGTCCAAGCCAAGGAACTGGGTGAAATCTTGGTTTCACAGTCCCTGATGCACTGCTGACAGAGCAAGTGACCTCAGGTTCAAGGCACTTGATCTCAGTGTCTCAGCCATCCCAGCTGGAGCCTGGCTGGAAGCAGCCTTCCAGACACTCCTTCCTCTGTGCAGGGACTTGTATCCATGCTTTTGTTTCCTCTGCTATCCCCAAATCCATGGCAGGACAGTGGCACAGAGTAACACCAAACACACTCTGGGCACTGTGTGAGCTCCCGTTGCTTTTACAAGAAACTAAACCTCATCCTGACCCCTTTTCCTTCCCATGATCATGAAACAGAAACTCCAACAAACAGAAACTCCCCACAAAGTACACTGACATTTCCTGTTTATGTCCAGCTGTTAGAGGAGTTCTGCTGGCCACTCCTTTAATCATCATTGTAGCACATTCTACTACTCTGCTCCTCCGCTCAGGCTGACAGAGCTGACCAAGGTGCTTCCATCACCCCATCCATGCCCAAATTCCAGCTGTACCTAAGGTCTGCACAGTCTCCTCGCTCTGCTGCACCTGCTGGGACATCATCCTGCTGATGCCCATCAGGCTCTCCGTGATGTTGCTTGCACTCTCTGCCAGACTTTCCTTTGTGGTCTTCCTGAAAAGGGAAAAAAAGCAAAGCAGGAAGGGGTAAAATTATTTTTTTGGATACTCTGGGAAAACGCTGCTGATAGGGAAATTAGAACAGTGCTTGGCACTAAACATCTCTGCAGTGTACAAAAGACACAACTGGTTTTCACTGCATGAGAAACTCAGATTATTTTCACTAAACACTAAAAAATAATCACAAAATATGAAAGTCCTGAGCCCAAACAACAGCCCAGAATCTCACAGGGGCCTATTTCACCACTTGTTCACCCAGGACTGTGTAACTCCACAAGCTGCTATGGGAGCACCAACACAAACTCATTTTATTATCCTGAGTATCCCAGCTGTTGCTTTCAATACACAGCCTGCACACAGTCACATCCACTTCTGTATGTGAAAACAGCTTGGATAATGATCCAATTCTCCTTCACAACCTGTCTGGAATTAATGTAGAAGACAATATGTAAAGCTATGAAAGTTAATCCCTTTTCTGCTTAGACATGCCAATGCCAAGAAAAACTGAATTCACCACAATCCTTAACAGCCCAAATCTCCACAAAAGGGAAATGCACTCATAAAAGAAAAGCTACACTCGATATAATTAAACAGCTTAAACATATGATGTCACTTCCATTTAAAATGAGTGAATATAGGAGACACTGCTTAAATCCCACAGTACAGTGGGACAGTCCAATACCTTTGTCTTAAGATGTCTCTTCCCTGCAGCAGCTGATCTTTTTCAGAGTTGTCAATAGCAATTTTGCAGGCCAGATTTGCCTTTCTCCAGGCTGCCTGGTTGCTGAAATCACAAGAGCAGAGTGTTGTAACATGATGGAAACACCTTGCAAGCACAGACAATTTTCACAAAGCAACCACCACTGTAACTGGACACCCCTGATACATGCAAGGACTCTCAGAATCCAAGAAATATATGGGCTGGAAAATACTTCCAAGATCATCAAGTCCAAGCTGTGCCCCATGCCCACCTTGTTCCCCAGCCCAGAGCTCTGAGTGCCACCTCCAGCCCCTCCTGGGACACCTCCAGGGATGGGCATCCAAACCTCCCTGGGCGCTTCCAAGGCCTGAGCACCCTTTCCATGGGGAAATTCCTGCTGATGGCCAGCCTGAGCCTGCCCTGGCCCAGCCTGAGGCCGTTCCCTCTGCTCCTGTCCCTGTTCCCTGGGAGCAGAGCTCGACCCCCCCGGCTGTCCCCTCCTGTCAGGGAGTTGTGCAGAGCCACAAGGTCCCCCCTGAGCCTCCTTTTCTCCAGGCTGAGCCCCTTTCCCAGCTCCCTCAGCCCTTCCTGGGGCTTCAGCCCCTTCCCAGCTCCCTCAGCCCCTCACTTTCTCTGTATTCCTACACACAACAACAACATTCTATCCTGACATTCCCGCTCCTCAGTGTAGCATTTATGAAGCAAGGGAAGAAGAAAACTGTGCCAGCTGTCAAACAACAGACTCCTAAGCCACCTTCTTTGAGCTCAAGTGCTCAAAGGGACAGACCAGAGTTAGAAGTCAGGACAGGAGACGGGGTTGTACCCCTTCTGTCCCTCACCTCTTGGTTTGGGCCAAAATACGTGTCAATGTTTGTACTTCCAAACCAGGCTCTGAAAGACGCTGCACCGAAGTCAGCCAATCTCTGGTTACAGCGGACTTGGGAACAGCTCCAGCTGCCAGACCCACCTGAGCATTTGTTTCTTGTGGTTCTCCACCTCCCGCAGCAAGGCTTGTTTCTCCGACTCCTTGTCCTGCTCCTTCGCCATCTGCTCCAGCTCCTTTGGCGGAGAGCACAAACACCAGACCCTCACCGACCACCCGCAACTCGCACAGCCCAGCCCCGGCCGGGGAGTGGATTCGGAGCAGATTTATCTGATCAACCCCCAATCCAGCGCTGCGACTCACCAAATCACAGCCGAGGCCCCCAAACTCAGGGCCGGGATCCCCCAAAACACGAGCAGAACACCCCAAACCCCGGCAGGAACCCAGTGCTGGGATCCCCCAAAACACGAGCAGAACACCCCAAATCCCGGCAGGAACCCAGGGCCGGGATCCTCCGGCCCTGGGCCGGCACCCCGCAAAGCACAGCCAGGACTCCTGAAGCACAGCCGGTGGGCCCGCAGCACAGCTCGGCGCCCTCAGCAGCCCCCGGCCGTGCCCCTCACCTGGATGCGGCCGCGGAGGTGTCGGAATTTCTCCTTCACGGCGGCATTGAGCTCCGTGAGGGCGCTGAGCGGCCCCAGGCAGTCCCGGATGTCCTGGAACACAACGGCGCGGTCAGCGAGGGCCCGGCTCGCCCCGCGGTCGTGCCGGGGTGTCCCGGGGCTGGCGGCGGTACCTGCACGGCCGCCTTGATCTCCAGGTCGAACTTGACGATCTCCTGGTGACAGACCCGCAGCGGCACCGCCGCGGCCGCCGCCGCCGCCATCTTGGCCGGGCCGGGGCGGGCCGGGGCGCGCGGGCGCCCCCTGCGGGGCCGCGCGGGGACTCGCGGGCTGAGGGGACGTGGCGGGGCCGGGGCCGATCCGCGGGGAATGCGCTGCTCCATAGGGACTGAAGAACGGAATTCCGGCATTACTGAGGTTAAAAAACACCTCCGAAACCCATCAAGTCAAGCTGTGCCTGATGCCCACCTTGTCCCCAGCCCTGAGCACTGTCCAAAGTGCCACCTCCAGCCCTTCCTGGGACACCTCCAGGGATGGGGATCCAAACCTCCCTGGGCACTTCCAAGGCCTGAGCACCCTTTCCATGGGGAAATTCCTGCTGCTGGCCAACCTGAGCCTNTCCAAACCAGGCTCTGAAAGACGCTGCACCGAAGTCAGCCAATCTCTGGTTACAGCGGACTTGGGAACAGCTCCAGCTGCCAGACCCACCTGAGCATTTGTTTCTTGTGGTTCTCCACCTCCCGCAGCAAGGCTTGTTTCTCCGACTCCTTGTCCTGCTCCTTCGCCATCTGCTCCAGCTCCTTTGGCGGAGAGCACAAACACCAGACCCTCACCGACCACCCGCAACTCGCACAGCCCAGCCCCGGCCGGGGAGTGGATTCGGAGCAGATTTATCTGATCAACCCCCAATCCAGCGCTGCGACTCACCAAATCACAGCCGAGGCCCCCAAACTCAGGGCCGGGATCCCCCAAAACACGAGCAGAACACCCCAAACCCCGGCAGGAACCCAGTGCTGGGATCCCCCAAAACACGAGCAGAACACCCCAAATCCCGGCAGGAACCCAGGGCCGGGATCCTCCGGCCCTGGGCCGGCACCCCGCAAAGCACAGCCAGGACTCCTGAAGCACAGCCGGTGGGCCCGCAGCACAGCTCGGCGCCCTCAGCAGCCCCCGGCCGTGCCCCTCACCTGGATGCGGCCGCGGAGGTGTCGGAATTTCTCCTTCACGGCGGCATTGAGCTCCGTGAGGGCGCTGAGCGGCCCCAGGCAGTCCCGGATGTCCTGGAACACAACGGCGCGGTCAGCGAGGGCCCGGCTCGCCCCGCGGTCGTGCCGGGTTGTCCCGGGGCTGGCGGCGGTACCTGCACGGCCGCCTTGATCTCCAGGTCGAACTTGACGATCTCCTGGTGACAGACCCGCAGCGGCACCGCCGCGGCCGCCGCCGCCATCTTGGCCGGGCCGGGGCGGGCCGGGGCGCGCGGGCGCCCCCTGCGGGGCCGCGCGGGGACTCGCGGGCTGAGGGGACGTGGCGGGGCCGGGGCCGATCCGCGGGGAATGCGCTGCTCCATAGGGACTGAAGAACGGAATTCCGGCATTACTGAGGTTAAAAAACACCTCCGAAACCCATCAAGTCAAGCTGTGCCTGATGCCCACCTTGTCCCCAGCCCTGAGCACTGTCCAAAGTGCCACCTCCAGCCCTTCCTGGGACACCTCCAGGGATGGGGATCCAAACCTCCCTGGGCACTTCCAAGGCCTGAGCACCCTTTCCATGGGGAAATTCCTGCTGCTGGCCAACCTGAGCCTGCCCTGGCCCAGCCTGAGGACATTTCCTCCCATCCTGTGCCTGTTCCCTGGGAGCAGAGCCCGACACTCACCCGGGCTGTCCCCTCCTGGCAGGGAGTTGTGCAGAGCCAGATTTCCCTGGAGAAGTTCCAGGTTTACATCCAGGAGCCTCCTTGGAATTCTGGACAGGCCAGGCTGACACTGGTCATGAGCAGGGTGGGCAAACACAAGGTCGCTTCTATACCCCCAAAAGGAGAAGCAGGGCAATGCGCTTTGCTTTTCCCACGAACTCCCCTGGTGCTGTGTCCTTTCCCTGCTGCTGAGACCCTTTGGATAAAGGAGCTGGAGACCATTTCCACAGGACCTGCAGACAGCCAGCTGCTCCAGGCACTAATCCAGGTTCTCCAGATGGTCCAACACTGACCCAGCAGTGCAAGGCAGCTCTGAGCATGAGGAAAGAAAAAAATCAGATATTTTCTTACCTAGCTGTCATCCCTTCCAAAGGAAAACTAATAGAAATACCAGGAGACTGGGGGCTTCGTTCAAGGCAGCAGATGCCATTCACTATCAGTCCACACACACGATGATTCGAGACAGTATTTCCTCCACAATTTTTATTTTAAATTACAAAGGATGTTGCATACATTGATGAATTTGTATCTGAATAGAAGTGCTAGGAATCAAGGGTGACAGAGTAAACAAAGTCAATAGTTTAATTGTGCCTCTTTTCAAAAAAATAAAGCTGCACAACTATTAACCAACATTTAACATTGCAACTCTTAACAGATCATGCTTTTGAACAAGGTAAATTTATTTTCTAACAGAGACAAGACTTTCAGTTAAGTTTTTCTGAGCTCCAGTTGGAAGTTGATTATAGAATATCAAGGACAGCATTACAATCATGACCCCAAGCATAGGCAGAACAGGATGCCATGTTTTGTTTAAAATGCCTTTTTTTTTTTCTTTTTTGCATCTGCATGTGCCATCAGCCTTAAGAGTTCACCCAACCACAAATACTGAGCAATAAGTTTTCCTTGGATATATAATATTCTGGGAAGATAGATGATTCCAATCAGAATGTATGAATATCCATCATTATAAGAGATTAAAATTAAGTTTTCTGACCAAGTTTTCTTACCTAATCAGAAGATTTTGATAGGGTGGGATGTGCTTTTTCCAATACCAAATCCAATCCAGAAGTTTTCTTTACAGGAGCTAGTTAAGTCACCCAAATTTGACTTGAAAAGATACCCAACTACAAAATATTTTAAACTCCAGGAAAAGTCTAAACAATCATGTTATCTGAAAAGCTTGGAGCTTTATTTCTTTTTATGGGGGAAACAAAAAAATGCAAGTGTGGCTTAAAAGAGGTCTGGTTCCACTTTTAGCTCCACAGCTCACTAGAAAGACAATAAATGCAGAGTCAGTATTTGCTCCCATGGAAGTTCATGGATGTCTAAGAGGCTGAGCATTATATTCAGAGTGCAAAGACACCTTCTAGAAGCACTGGAGGGAAAACACGGCATATTGTGAAATGCAAGTTGTAGAAAGACACAGATTTTTGTTTGCTGCAAAGAAGATACAGCCTGAAAGTGCCATCTTTGATTAATGACATTGAAGAACCCCAATTTACATTGGGAGATATTCAAGAGTGGTGTTTTCTCAACAGACTAATGCCCTTAATACAGTTACAAGAAGGATCAGTCACTGAGGCAGCAACTGTTTGAAATGTACTTCACACCATCCCCGGGGTAAACAAAATAAACCTCAGCTGTGTGCAAGGCTGTGTCAACAAGCCAAGACCACATCTAGCAGCACACTCCACTAGGTGATTCTAACTGAAGCCTCCAACTTCAAAAGAAAATCAAATCATGATTAGATGCACTCTTGAAACTCGGGTCTCAAGGCCAAATACAGATCCTGACATTCACGGTCCAGAACTGGGTTGTGCCTCAGCAGAATTTCAGGAAGACGAGCAAGCACATTTGAGGAACAGAACTGCATTTGCTATTTCTGCTGGAGGCGGCTTGGATACAACCCTTGGAAATTCTCCTGCTAAAACCTTTTAGAGCTTTAAATTAAAAAAAAAAAAAGCTATGTTGAAACGATTTATGGAAAAGCACAACCAGTCACTATAGTTGTGAATAAACCGTTTCATTAATGAAGGCAAATATTAGATAAATATTGGGGGGGGTGTCTTTTCAAAATAAATTTTAAACTGACACCTCTATATTTCCAAAGTGTCTGTTTGCTTTTAGGTTAGTTAAAAGAGCCTTTATCCATTTTAGGTTGGTTTTTTGTTTGTTTGTTTGTTTGCTTTTTAAAGAACCCCAACTTTTCCCTGGCCCTCTTAGTATGGAAAAAAGTCAGTCTATAAATTAGGAACTGAACACAGCTGAGCCTGACTCTCACATCAGCTTTACAGCAATGCAACTTTATTAAATCACAATGATTTCAACGGGTATGGTAAGAAAATCCAGCCCATCGACACGTAAACATAGCTTTAGTAGTAAGTCTCTCTCATCCCAAAAAACAAAAAGTACTCACCAAGTATCAGTAAATGTGTTCAATAAACCATAAAAGGAAGCGTTAGCAAAGGGGGTTTGGGGTTTAAAAACACCCTTCAGGAGCACCCCCACGTTTTGCAAGGCCATTCAAAAACTGGTCTTCCATAGAAATACAAAAGGACTACTGAGAGAAACTGAAATCGGCCCTATCCGCACTCGCTCCGCACGCTTTAATCAGCTCTGATTCCATCTCAGAAGCTTTGACGAGTTCAGAGGGAATGAAAAACATTTAGTTCTAGATGTACAAGTAAGGCACAATATAAAGCCACATCATCATCTGTCATGAAGGGAGGGGGAAGGACGAGGGTCATACATGGTACAGCAGAACAAGCAGCCCATCGATTCCAAGTGTGGCACCTACGTTCAGACTGACGAGATCTCGACAAGAGCAGTTATGACAGCATGCTTTTAATATGGAAACAAATCCTAGAGAATCCAGTGTATCAGAAAAAGGAAGAGCTTCTGGTTGTAATAAATCAAAAAATAGATCATTGTTTTTGGATATAGGATTAAAAGTGAATATTCACAATGCCTACACTCAAAAACAAACAAAAAAACCCCCAGGACTTCGTTAAGATCCACATACTATGTATGAACACTGAAAATCTTTAGAAAATGGTCTTCTCTAAAGATCACCCAAAAACGCATGCCACAAACAGAACATGTACATTTGTTGGTTTTTATACCCTTATAAGATTTTCGTTTGTGATAAGTATACACTAAATGTATATATTTTAATGACACTAGAGGAAGCAGATTGTTACTGGCATTAAAGTACAACCATTTCTAGACGGTTTAAATGCCACAGAGTCCCCTGGTTAAAATGTAAAGCTGCACAGCTTGCCTATGTCACCTTTATGATAAAGTTAAACCAGCAAAAGGTCTTATCTTTACTCTACATTTTACTGCCAGGTTTTATTTATCTCAAGTATCGCTGCAGCATTCTGACCAGCCCAGAGTTAGCAGCAAGTGGCAGGAATCATATAAAACGCAGTTTCTGTTTTTTTTTTCTTTTTCCTCTTTTTTTTTTTTTTAAACAAAGTGCTTTTCTAAGATATACATACATATAAATAGTTACAAAATAAAGTGTCAACATTAAAAAGCTCAACTATTTCAAAGCTTTAACTTAAAATAATACATAGGAAACACTGAAATGCGACGGTATGGAACTCACTAAAGATTCAAAGTCTACTTTGAAATGCGAGACCAAAATCATAGTCTGGTTTTCTGACAAAAATAAAAAGCTATAAAGTTGTGTGTTGCCCAGGATTCCCGGGCAGTAAAAAAAGAGGGGGCTTTTAAATACCTTGTCAGTTGAATTTGTCACAGAAGTTTTTACCTGATTTCAAACTGCTCTCTCTCAATGTTCAGAGATGCTGCCTCACCTGCAGGGTTTGGGTGGAGCACAGGGACAAGCTCTGTGTGCCAGCCCTGCTCAGGCACAGCCTGCACCTCACAGGACACATTCTCTGTCGGGGTTTTTGGGGCCCTGGGCAGCTCCACCAGAACAAGAGGAACACACCAGACCCACCGTGGGAAGCAGCAGCCAACTCTCACCCTACCCAAACAACAACAACAACAACACGAACGCCTCAAAGGAAAACACCCACATTCCACGGAGATTTTGCAAGCCTTAAGTGGATTTACAAAGTTTTGCCTAAATTGCCCTGGGTATTTGTTCAGTCTCTTGTAGGAAAGAGACTCTGCGCAGCTCAGTAGTGGTATTTTGGCCTCCTCCTCCCTTTTGAGTCTTCCAAAATATTTAGGTACAAGGGAAGCTGTGAGTGTGGCAGGGCCACCACTTTCACCGGCCACTCTTCCTGCACTGTTACCAATTCAGGCTTTTTTCTCTTATAGTACAAGCTTGGATATAAAAATAATCTACTTATAAACAAAAAAGGAATCACAGTACAAACAAACTTAGACAAACTAGAAACGAAGTGGAGAGATTCCCCAAAGGGAGTGGGGAGAAAGCCTTCATGGACTTTTGCATTTTTTTTTTCAGCAGCTACATTTGAAAATATTTGGTATTTCTATTTTCAGTAAACAGTGTTTTGTCATCTTTAAATAGGGAGAGAAAGAACAGGGAGGAAAAGGAGGGGGGGTCCATGAAACCAGAGAATGATCTTGCCTTGAGATAAAGGACTTTCTCATCGAAGGCTAAAGCTTTTAATCTGTACGTTAACACTGACTACAAAGCCAACTCTTATTAGCAGAAGAGCAAATAAGAACTTTGTGTTAATATTCCTCAATCATAGAAACTACTGAATTAACAAGAATAAGTCACATATAAGTCTGAAGAAGCTAGTTTCGAAATACCTGTACAAAAATATAAAAGTCTATAAATTTTTTTTTTGTTTTGTTTGAAGCCTGTGTTGATCCTTGGAAACATCACATGCATAATAATACATCAACTGGAAAAGTGGCAACTAAGGAATTAGATATTTGTAGCTCTTTTTTCCCTCTTTACATATATACACGTTACAATAAAAATAATTTTATTTTGGTTGTTTGGTGGAAGTATACTACAACAAGCTAAATACTTTTTTTTTTTAAATTCTCAAAGTCAAAAACTATTTTACCAATAGCTTACTAAAATCCAAATATATTAAAATCTCCTACAGTAAGTGCAGAGAAAAAAGATTTAAAGACTCCAAGACGGCCACCAACTTATCTACCATGGAAGCGAACTACAAGAACAGCAAAATAATATTGTTATGTATGAATGCTCCTTCTGTAGATAATTGGACCCAAACAAAAAAATTCACAGTTCAGTAAGATCCCTAACCCTGACCTTTAATTTTTTTTCTTTTTTTCTTTTGTTTTTACATTCAGTACAGTATCATATAAGCTGTGCAAAACTTTACTTAGACTGGCAGTTCGCCATATCAGTTGCATTTGTCTTTGGTACAAAAATAAACAATCGCATTAATGTGCAAGTATTTGTTTTCTTCCGGCCAAAGTACCGAAATTGAGTTTTCTAGAGCCATCTTTTATACAATACATAGACTCTGTGGCATATATCTACATTTTCAACATATTCCTATATACATTCAAAAATTTTTAAGAGCTGGAACAAATACATTAAAACCTAAAATCTCACCATCTATACAGCTCGGTTTTGCCCCTCAGGGTTTTCTTCATACAAAACTTTACCAGCTTATACTGATAGCTCTCCCCACAAAATACAAGGCACAAAGAATATACTTTTTTTTTCTCTTGCTTGCACAGACATTTAAATACTCCATTAAGCTCAGAAAATTAAAGTCTTATATGGCACACTAGCTCTAATGCTGCGTGTGCTATGTACAAGTTAATGGTTGCAAAGAAAGCTTACTGGTTTTTTAAACAACAAGAAAAGAAAATACAATTATTTAAAAATAAAAAAAGGACAAAAAACTCCCTACATTGACAGCTTCACCAAAAAAATGCTTCCTCTTACTTCACTTGGACCATAAACCTGTCACAATGTCTTGCAAATGCTAAAAATTTTCACTACCAAACCCACGTTTTTGCTTCTAAAACAAAAGTGATATATTCTGGTCCTAGATCATTCGAAAGAGAACTCTCATTTCCGCCCTTGAGCTTAAAGCAGCTTTGAAACTATCTGGTTTATGGTCCAAAAACGCTCTGCAGCATTTTCTACCACGCCGTGATTTGATTTCCTACACTGTTACTCGAAACCAATGGAACCTAGAGGCGAGTGTTTACAGAATGCTAAGCTGACATGCAGACCAGAATGCCATGTACACCGAGGAACTGCACAGCAGGGCCGGGACCTGAGCCGGGAGCAGCTCCAGCCCCGCGCTAAACCTTGGCCATGGGGATCCGCAGCCCCACCAGGCCGCCCGTGGGGTCTCCCTCTGCTGTCTTCTCCAGCACCTGGTTCACAAACTCCGACGTCTGTCCAGCTACAGGAAGTCCTGAAAGGGAGGGAAGAGAAGCTGCTCTCAGCTCACTGCTCATGGCACATTGCTACGGGTGACACAAAGCCAGGGGACACTTTGGTTGGGCCGGCTGGAATCAGGAAAGGGTTCATTCTTTCCTCTGTTTCACAAACGGTTTGCAATCGAATGCAGTGAGATCAGAGGGATGGAGCAGCTCTGCTGGGAGAGCTGGGATTGTACAGCCTGCAGAGGAGAAGCTTTGGGGTGATCTCATTGTGCCCTTCCAGTGTCTCAGTAAGACAACAAGATGGAGAGAGACAATTTCCAACGGCCTGGAGTGACAGGACAAGGGGGAATGGCTTCACACTGCCAGAGAGCAGGGCTAGATGGAATATTGGGAAGGAATTGTTCCCTGTGAGGGTGGGGAGGCCCTGGCACAGGGTGCCCAGAACAGCTGTGGCTGCCCCATCCTTTCAAGTGCCCAAGGCCAGGTTAGACGGGGCTTGGAGTAACCTGGGATAGTGGAAGGTGTCTCTGGTGGAATGGAATGAGCTTTGGGGTTCCTTCCAGCTCAGGGAATTTATGATTCAATATCTTCATATCCAGATAGATACATGAAGTTCCCTGCTTACCAAGAGTGTCTTTAATAAGTATGTTCAACTTTTGTTCCATGTTGATTCCTCTGTCATCTTTAGGTACCTGCACCCGATTAACTATTTCTTGTTTAATGGAGTTGATGACAAAGAGTAAATTATCTGCAAAGAAAAAAAAAAGGATTAGCTTTACATCATATTTCCCTGGAAGGGATTCACAGTTATCCACACACAGCTATCTGTGTCACATCACACTTACTGTAAAGTTAAAGGTAATAGTTTACATCAAATATTACCAATATTTTCAATAACACTTACAGCACATGCATACATTTACATAATTTACATCTGCAAAGTAGCTCAACATTGCAGGTAACCCAATTTACATTGACTTTACTCAATGGGCTGGTTTTGTACCAACTCTTTTCTCTGTGAGAAAAGGTTACACCACGGTGCAAAACACAGACTTGCCCAAACAAAGGAAAAATTAAGATGTGAAGACGTATTTACCATATTCCGTGTTGAGACCCCAGAGTTTTACTTTATTGGCTTCATACTGGGCTTTCTTTTTTAGTCTACAAGCCCTATGGCAAGAAGAGGGGAAGAATTAGAATGCTACCAGAAATTCCAGAGTAGTAAGAGCCACATGAACTCATCAACCAACCCTCCCAGAGCTGTGATGGACAAACTCATCCATCCTCACCTTCACTGAAAACACTCTGCTACCTGCATTTCCTCTCATTTGACACTTGTGGAATTTGCCACTGTCCCAGCTTAGTTCACAGCTAAGGAAGCCAATTCCAGTGGAAACAAATCTTTATCTAGGAAACAGGCAAACCACAGCTCCCAAGGTGCCAGCTGCCCCGCTTTTTGATAAACTGCTAATTTACATTTGATAAATTGGTAATTTACATTCGATAAATTGGTAATTCCCATTTGACAAACTGGCAATTCCCACTGCAGGAGCTGCCACACGAAGCAGAATTCCTTTAGGCAAAAATTATTTCCATCTTTATCATTGACTTGTAGCAATCCAAATTTTCTCCTCCCTGCAGCTTTACCCAATGCATACCTGGAAGCCAGCTTGTTCTTTTCTTTCCTTGACCTGGGTCTGGCAGTTAAGGGAAGTTCACTGACTGGTGTCAGGTCACTGATCACCTTATTCAGCTTCCTCAGCTCGTTACCAATCTGGAGGAGTTTCCTGGGGTTGGGAGTCAGGTCTTCTACATCAGTCCTCCGTGACTTCTTTGCTGCATATTTTCCTGTTTTAAATATGCAGAAAAATGGGTAGGGAAATGACACAATATGCACACAGTCCTGTGAGAAAATACTCTAAGATAGGCATTTTTGGGTGCAGTTTAAGTTCCTTTGTTCATTGCAGGAGAATGGGCCGGAATCAGGTGATCCCTGTGGCCTCTCACAATAGAAAGAGCATTTCCAGACTAAGAGCTTTGTACAATTCATATTCTATCCAGATCAGATAAGAGCAAATGCTGCTGGCCAGGCCTCTGGATGTGACAGAGAGCATACACACAACTCTGCTGAAAAATGTATGTCCCAAGTTCAAACTCTGTTGTTTTGCTCCAGCTGTAAACTTGTTAACTCATATTCAGCCAAAATATCCTCCTGCACACTCCAGTGGATTAAATTCCTAAATAATCTTATTGCTAAAGTTCTGTACTAAGAAAGAGTGCTGAGCCTGGTGCTGAAACAATCTTCAGTGATGCTGAGAAGAAATGATCCCCATAAAGGCCAGTTAACCCCTTTTATTACATGCATTTGAAGCTCTTCAAGGCCTGCTTTTGCACTTGACTTAAAGATCAAGTGTCCAAGTGTCTGGTGGGTTTGAGTCCTCAGAGCACGTTTGGTTATTTAGTGTTGGATAACAAATATAAAATAAGGGAATCACAGAATGGTTTGGGTTGGAAGGGACCTTAAACTTGTCTTTTTCTCCTCCTTGCCATGGGCAGGGACACATTCCACTAGACCAGGTTGCTCAGAGGTCCGTCATGAGAAAGAGCAGTGATTGAGACTTCAGGTACTGGTATTTCCCTACAGGATAAAGAAGCTTTGAAAAACTACTGAGATTTAAAGAAAAAAATGCTTTCTTCCCTGAATAAATCTACAGGTAAGAACAACAACAGCAACAAATCTTTTGATTTAAGAGAAGGCCAATTGCCTTTTTAAAAGCAGTTATTTTCAACTCTAAGGGAACATTAACCTTACAGCCAGGGAAATTGGTTTAATTTGCTCCTTCAAAGCTAAAATCAAATGGAGCAGCCTAAAAGAGGTCCTGTGACAAGAAAACAAAAATACCCCTAAGAGTGGTTTGTTTTGGGTGATGTTAATCATGTTTGTGGTGCAGTAATTGCTCACTGGGAATAAATCACAGTTATTAGAGCAACTGGTTTAAGTTTCTAAGAGGGCATCTTAAGGAAATAGTTTATTCCCAGGGGAGTAACTGCTTCACTGTGCTGCATTCACAGGGGGAAAACAAGGAGGGAGGAGCAGAGAGAGACAGTTGTGCCTCCATGCTTGTCCTCAGTTCATACCACAGTCCCCTTGAACCCCAGAGCCCTCCCAGCCTCCTGCTAACAGAGGCAGCACTGACAGGAACAGCCACGAGCAGCAAACATCAGTCAAGCCACCCATCCAATATTTACAGTATCACACTGAGAAAGCTTTGAACTCTTGGGGTTTCCACTGAGAGCCCTTGGAAGTCACAATTCTCAATTCATCCACACTCCTCTGGAAGAAACCACACTGAAAGTCTCTACTGTGTGTTCACCTTGCCTCCCCTGGGCACTGCACAGCCCTGGTAACTGAGCAACAGACCTACAGTGCTTGAATTTCCATCACCAAAACACAGCTCCTCAGCCCTTGCAAGGAGGGCATTTTGGCTGCTGAAGGTGTCACAGGGAGAAGACAGTCATTTGTGACCAGGAGGAGGATTTCTTACCATGATGGAGCCCATTCTTCTGGTACATGTTGCTGGGCAGGGTGTCCCTGTCCCACTCGGATGGCCTCAGCATCCTCTCCTGCTGGGACGGCATCAGCTGCTCGCTGTACTCCCAGAAGTATCTCCGCTTGCCTCTCTTCCGAGAGGATATTGCAGTCATTTCTTTTAAATCCTCCACAGAATCGTTTTCATACCCTAAAAGGATGCAGGGGGTTGTTTATAAGCTGGTGACAGAATTGTTTGTAGCCTTGTAGCAGTGGACTGAGGATTCATGTGAAGAGCAAAACCACAGACAGATCTGTTCTGCATTATCTAACAGATTTGCTTTCCAGCATCAGCTGCTCCTGGGTACTTGCCTTAAATCCAGGATAGACACTGAGCCACTGATGGGGCTTCATTAGTTGAAAAAAACAAAATTATTTATGCATTTAAAGTCCCTTTGTGTTCCCTGACCCCCTAAGCTGTAGCCCCCCACAACCCCAGCAGTGCCAAGTACAGACAGCAGATGTTGGACTGTGTTCTCCCATCCTGACAATTCTCTCCATGAATTGGCAGGAACACAATCCTAACCCACCTTCACGTTTGACAAAAAGCATGGAAAGAGAAACAGATAATAAAGATGGATTAGCAAAAGACAATAAAGAAAAGATTATTCAATTACAGAACAGCCTGAGTTGGAAGAGGCCCACAGGATCAATTCCAACTCCTGCTGCTCCTTGAGTCCAAAGACCTGCAGGGAATAAATCCAAGCACTGATCCTTCCTAGGCTGGAGAAAGGGGCTCTGTTATCAGAACAGTGATCAAAGGACCATCTAAGCTGAAGAGATCCTGACCCACTGTTCAACCTCTTCCTCCTCTTTAGTGGGATGAGAAGAAATGATCCTCAGTAAAGCTGTACAATATTTTAGAGGTGCGTTATGATGCACTTGATATCATGAACTGCTCATGAAGGACATGGAAACTGTAATGCCACTGTCCACATCACAGAAATATTTTACCATGACTATGTAAACACAAACCACAGGTTTTCAAACCCCAGACATGCTTTAGAAAATAAAGATAAGCTGTACTAAGGTTAAAAAAAATCTCAAACCACTGCCTGGTCTTTTGTGCTAAAATGCTAAATAATAGTTTAGATTTACTTAAAAAAGGAGCATTTCTAAACAACATGTACTTGATAGAGCTAAAGGAAAAGCCACCCATGCATGGACTGCAGGCTTAGCAAGCCTTGACCCCATATGCTTCAGCTCTGCTTCATCTTCCACCAGCACAAAGAAGACTTTCTTCTTTGTAAAGCAGTCCATTCAATTAGTCTGTTTGCACTTGAACAACCAGTTGAAAGAGGAAAAACAAACCTCCTTGCTTTGGTCTGACTCTCACGTCATAACCAAAAGCACGAATAGAAGTCAGGTATGCAGAAGGATGAAATCCATCCTGAAGTTCTGCTTCTCATCATTTCATCAACTTACTCATTTACTTGGATTCTCTGGTTTATTGGAAAGGCAGGATTTTAAAGGCAACCCAAACAATGAAACACGCGTTATAAAACATTTGTGCTGTATAGCCAAAATTATTGACAATTTACATTAAATACAGTTTCAAGTACCATAAATATTTGTAACTGCAGCTCCATTTTACTCAAATGCTGTTTGACATGTATCAAAGTACACTCAAAAAGCCCACTGACTTTTCACCTAAAAAAAAGCTATGTAACTCACTACACAGCAATATATAAATTGAGCCCATCTTCATGATAACACAAAATTAATCCAACCAATGAAAACAAATCTCTGTAAGAGCTGAAGTGTACAAATGTACAACAAGGTTAAAATCAGGACTTCCTGTTCGCTTATTCAAACTGTAATTAAGTTAGCAACTTCAATTACATTGACTTAAGACATCCTGCCTTGCAAGCCCAACACTGACCTGCCACCACGATAAAGTTACATAAAAGAATCCAGTGCAGTGTCCTAACCTAACACACAGACTTGTGCAGCTGCTCTGCACTGTATTTGTTCCTCCTCTTAGCAAAGATCACACAGCAGGGCAGGCTTCTAAGAAATCTGAAAGGGTTCTTGTATTTAACTCCGAAGCCCTTCACAAACCCTTCCTAAAAGTCTTTCTTCACATCCCTGCCTGTGGTTTCGGGTTTAAATTCACCAGGGTTAAATGAAGCAGAACAGAGAACAGTGTGCACATGACTTCTGCATCTCACCAGGTGAAAGCCAAAAATAGCCCCACTGAAACAAACCCAGAGGACTCCTCCTCTTCACCACCTCACCACAGAGGCTTCTGGCAAATCATTTCCAGTGGTTTTCCCCCAGCTGATGGTCCAGGAGCTCAGATCTAATGCAGCTTCTTAAAACAATCTCTGTGGCTCTGTGAGCACTTTTTCACTCATTTCTTCTCCAGTGCTACTGACAACTGAATAAATTGCTGCATTTCCCATTTCTGAAATCTCCTGATTACTTGATAGCAGGAACAGTCATATAAAAGTCTTTCTACTAAGTGAGATAGGAAAAATATACTCAGTAACAGCAAAACCACCACATTTAAATGCTAGAAAAGGCCTGGGCTGGTAATTCCCATAATAAGCCACCTTTGCAGGGGACCAAAATTACTAAATCTGTGTCATGGTGATAATAAAAACACTGTTGTCCAAACTTGCCTGAGAGCCAGTCACAATTTTAACTATTTCTCCTTCACTGTAGCTAAATATTTCCTCAGATAACACTTGAAGAAAGCATTTCATTCACTCTAAAAGCATATGTGAAGAATAACCAAAAGCAAATTATGTATTAAAAAACATTAGAGGGCCAGCAATAGCTAGTAGATTTTTGTCCTTTCAGTAAATTACATCCTCACTCAAAATACCAACTGATTTTGCTTTCAGAGCTGTGAAAGGTTCAATTTTCATGTGCTGTGCTTATTTTTCGATATTTTATCCATAGTATTTACCTTTAGAGGTAAAATAGCAACACAAAGTACAGGAGTGACATAATTAGAATCCCTGGAGATGTTATTTTCTAAAATAGACAAAATACATGATAAGCTTTTTAATATCACCACATTTGAGGTGAATGGTTTTAGGCTTCATTCAGAGAAGAGTTTGGCAAGCTTGGATAAGCCCAGATCCTCAGCTACTGCTGCAGAACGTGGATTGTTGGTCAGCAAAATAGTTAATGAAGTGAATTAATTCCACCCACAGCATTTAACACAACCTCTCTTTTTCATGCATCCCAGGCTCCCAGTGCAACACATCCCCCATGGGCTGCAGAGCTGGAACAGCTGCTCAGGGCCCCAGAAAGAAGAGGGAGTTCACTCCAGAAGGGAGGAAGAGGCTTCAAAATGTTAAAAGAAATGTGTTGTGTGCATGTGAAAGTAGCATAAAGGGCAGAATGCTAAACGAGTTTAATGCCAACGCAGGAAATCTAATTAGAAAATAATTTCATCTGAGAGTTCGTTATGACAAATGCTGACAAGCTTTAGGGAAGCTGCTGTTCTCAACAAGTAAAAATTTCAGCTGCTTTATCCCCTCAAAGTTACATATTGCCAAATGTATGAATACTTTAATTCTTACACTCTACTACAGGGCATTTATAAGATGTGACTATTGTAATACTTTCTGAAATGAAATTAATACTTGGTTACAATCCTGTCTCTTTCTGTGCAGATTTTATTTTTATACAATGTGACTGTTTTGTTACCTTCTAGGTGAAGGTTAGTTCTTATTCCTGCTGTTAGAACTCCATTTCTACAGGCAGGAGAGAGGAATTCAGTATCCTCTGAAGTCCCACTAAGTGTAACTGCTGAACACCACCTAGAAATGATTCTATTAATTTCAGTCATTCTTTGGATTCTGTGGAAAAACCGTACCTGAAAGTAGGACTTAAGTAATTATGAAATCATTTCATTCAGGATGTGATTTCATCCTGACAGATCCAACTCTGGATAAATTCACGGCTACAAGAAGTGTTAGAAAGCTCTGCACATCCTACCAGAGAGCTACAAAAAAAAAAAAAAAAAAAAAAAAAAAGGCCGTACTTGAAGGCAGCTGCTCTAACCTCAGGCTACAGCTGGGCTTCCTGTACTCTCTATTATTATTTTTGTTGCACAACCACAGCTTGTGTAGTTTTTCACCAAACAGGGCAACAGAGACCTTGTATACTTTGACTTAATTGCATTTTGCAAAGCACTTAGGAAATGTGGGAGGAGAGTTCACAATTTCAGATCAATGCTGCTCATCTGTAACTACCAGGAGTTCAAAAGCTTTCCTTCCCACTCAGAGGACAAATCCATCACCCTCCACGTTACCAAAGCCCAACAAAGCTGGTACCTGGTTCTGAGAAGGTATCGCTGATGTCGTCGTCCTTATCGTCCTCGTAATCTTCTTCCTCATCGTCGTTTTCAGACAGCTCGTGCTCACTGCCAAATCCCTCATCATGGTCCTCATCTTCAATATCATCCTCATCCTCCTCCTCTTCCTCGGGGTCTGCTTTGACTGACTGTTCACCCAAAGTGTCTGTTACAAACAGAGAATAATTGTGCTCTTCTTTCTTCTGCGAGGAGTCCGACACGGACGTGCTGGCGGAAAGGCTGCTCTCCCCCACAGCCAGCCCTGGGCTCTCCTGGGGAGGGCTGAGGAGCAGCTCTTGAGTCTCTTTAAAAGGCAAACCAGGAGTTGTACTGTGGCCATGGGGGGACTCCAGTCCTTTTCTCTCTTGTCTCTTTGCTACAGCCCCACAGTAGCAGGTGTTTTCCTTGGCTGCGTCAGCGTGCGCCTGGCTCAGCACGGGCCTGCTCTGCGGCAAGGGGTTGATCTTTACTTTTGCCTTTTTGACATAGTCTTTACATTCCACGTGAATGTTCACCTTTTCACTGCTGTACACGTTGGTCTTGGCCATGATCTGTGTGCTGGAAGCAGGCTGGCTGCCAGGCTTGCTGGCCTTCTGGGCACAGTCCGACAGCGCGGCCTCGGCCTGCACGTTCTTGGAGGAGCAGACCGGCGCCGCTGCTCTGCTCGCGATTTTTTTGCCAGGTAACAAAGAATTTAAAGGGTTTTGTTTTACACTAAAGAGCAAGTCAGGGTAATAGAGTGAATCTGAGACAGGCTGGGAGTCCTCGCTGTTCAGCTGAGCCAGTGTGGGTGTTTTGCTTATCACCTCTTCATCCTGGTATGGGCTTGAGAAGTCATCAAGGCCCAGGTAATCCACCTCTTTTGTTCCCCAGATGTCACAGCTGGTTAATTTAGTGTACTTAGTTAGGTCTTCACAGTAGGTATCCCACTGCTCCCACTTGGAGGTGAAAGCAGCTTCTTTGTCCAGGATGTCCGTAAAAGACTCCAGGTTCTCAAGGTCTTTGCAGTCCTCCATCAAAAGCAAGTTGTCCCTGGAGCTTTGCTGATAGTCCATTTCTCTGTCCTGTGCACAATAAGATAAGTTAAAAGTTAATACCAAAATGTACCCATTATCTCTTTCCTCTACTTAATCTGGTAAGGAGAGCTCAATTCCAGTGAAGTATGAGAGAGTGCTGACACAGGAAGAGACCTCAACTTTCAACTAAAAGCTTCTTTTGAAGGTCAGAATGAAGTTCAGCCTCTGCGCTTTGGCAACAGATCTTTCTGAAGACACTGCTCTGCCTAGAACACTGTATTTTCCTGCTATTGCAAATCCATCTACTTATCAGGAACTAAACCAGTACCAACATCCATGTATTTAAAATATGAAAGACATCACAGACATCTTTACAATCTAGGTCAGGCTTTGCTGTGTGCTGAATAGAATATCCTTGGGTTTACTAGTTCCTGGAAAACCTCATTCTAACATGACCAATTATTGACCACGAGTGACCCTTCTCCTTTGATGCAGGGAGAAAATGAAAAAGGGAATGTTCATATAAGTAGCTTGTGAGCCAACTTTCATTTTCCCTCCCCTGCATTCACAGCTTGGGTGAAGCAGAACATAGCAGGGGGAAATCCTTCCCTGTGAGGGTGGGAGGCCCTGGCACAGGGTGCCCAGAGAAGCTGTGGCTGCTCCTGGATCCCTGGAATAGCCCAAGGCCAGGCTGGACAGGGCTTGGAGCACCCTGGGCTAGTGGAAGGTGGATTTGAGCCTGTCCCAATGGCCAGTTTGAAGAAGTGCCTGCTGAGAAAGCTTTACTGTTGGACAAGCAATCCAGCTCTTCCCTAATCAGCAGCCAGCAATAATGAATAATTTCCCAGCATTCTTGACCCAACCCCCCTTTATTCCTACAGGAACTGGTGTCAGTCAAGGAGATGGAATTCTGGGCACTCCCAGGTGACCTACCAGTTCATACATGAAGTCTGGATCCGAGCTGCTCGCCAGGAGATCCGTGCTCATCAGAGTCTGCTCTGAAAACAGGTGGCTCCGAAAGGCATCCCCAAAAGGAGGGTCCATTCCACTCACACTGGGCTACAACACAAGGGACACGCATTTCAAACGTGATATCAAAAGGCACGTTTTCATCTTCAACAAACAGAAAGAGGGTCACCATTTCCTCCTAGTCTCCAAAGGTTTTTACTATCACAGATAAGCACATCATTCCCCAGAACCAGAGAATGCTTCAAGAGCAGCTGACAACATATGCAGGAGCCATCAAAGGACACATTTCTATCCACCACAGAGCTGCAAAAGCATTCACTGCTCCTTCATTCTTTCTTCCCTGTTGGTTTGAAACTCTTATGTCCAAGTTTGGGGATATATTGGCATTTGTAGAGGATGAGGGCCAATCCTGGCAAGATTTGGGAGGCCCTCTAACACAAATCATTTTGTACTAAAGCAGTGTTGACTGTGTTTAGAACCATGACAACTCATAAAACTTCCATATGAAAACTGCATGGAAAGCAAAATTTATGACAACTAAATCAGGATTGTTACCTCTCTCTCAAAAACAAAGTGAAATTTGGCAAAAAAAGCGTTATGCAGGATGACTGGGCATGCAGGGAATGGGCAGCAAGGCCTTCTGCTGCATTTAATTCCAGACCTCAATTTCTCTTCTAGACACTCTCACCCTGAGGGTTGGGAAGGGAGAAACACTGTGCTGCTGAAAGTCATTCAGTGTGCTGAGTGTGAATCACTGCAGTAATAAAAGGCTGTTCTGCTCTCCAGGCATCCTCCCTCACCAAGAGGCAACGTGGCTGAAGCTTGAACAAACACAGGACCAAGAGCAGAACCACAGCTTCCACCACAGACACTACAGGGACCCTACAAAACATACATCCTTTAATCTCTTACACATCTTCCTTCCTAGTGCTGGTCAAATTTGTTCTTAAACAGAGGTAAAATTATTTACAGAAATGAATAAAATCCTAGCAGACTTACCTGAGGCATTTCCAAGCCCAGATTCCCCAAATCCAATTCCAAACTTGTTGTTTTATTCACTTGTAGATTCCTTTCCAGCTTTACTTCAGTCTCATGGAGTTTACACTATCCATGCAATGAATTTTTTCCTTAGGATAACTTCAGTTCACCCTGATGGAGCTTTTCTATTTGTCGACTTCTGTGCAGAACAAACACAGCAAACCCCCAAGGAGGTGAGTAATCCTTCACCAACAAGGTGAAAGCTTAAAAAACAGCCAAAGGCAAGAATTTCCCCTGAAAATTGATTTTTCCTCATGCTGGAAAATAGAGATATTTTCTTCCTCTGCCATCTTTCATTGAATGAAAAGCCACAGATGCTACAGAACAGAGTTGCTGCAAAAACATTTTTTCACCAAATTACATTTTGTTGCCTTTTTTCCTCTCTGCTGAGACCAGCAGCTCCACAGACACACCTGAAGAGAAAACCTTGCCAAATTGGGAACAATAATCAGCACACTGCTGGCTATCCAAGAGAGAGACAACCTTTATGACTAATGTAACACAGCCAATAAACTCTAAAAATGTCTCAGGCAAAAGTCTCAAAATACAAATTTCAGAAGAGGCAGAAATGCTGTTTCAGTGGTATCTCCTCCTTTTCTTCAGGGATGAATCCATCCAGCATCAGATAAGATTACATCAATCACTCACACAGCAACATCTAGTGGTAGAGGATCACAGAAACCATCCAGCAGCAGAGTGGAAGAGACAGATTTCCCCAAGAGAACAAATTAAAAACTGCCAAATTCACAGCTGTCTAATGAAATATCTTCTCTATTAATTCACGTAAGGCACATGTTGAAATTGGACCAATTTATCTACTGGTAGTTTTAGCAGTTCAGGAGTTTCTACAGACCTGCTCTACTGCAGATGTTTGTCTACTGACTCTACTGAGCTCAATCCAGCATTTTGAACAGTGTAAGGAAAACCCTCACTCAGCGTTGCTCCTAAGTCAGATGTTGGTGCAATCTGCTCAGGCTGTGTTTATTCTCCTCTTTTGAAAAACAAATAGTAAACCCAAAGTGTTCTCCCACAGCTCAGAACTCTCCCCCAGCAGCACATGACACCATCCCCATGATTATTCCTACTTTCAGATGGTATCTCAGCTAGTTTGCCCTCTTCAGCATATGGACAATCAGACTGTGGTAAAAACAGACACTATGCAAAGAAGTCTTTACTTATCAAAACAGCCTGCTTTGCAAAGAGCAGCTGGAATATAAAGAACAATAGTTCCAGGTCCAGTTATACAGGAGTTCTCAGTGGAACCCTCGCTACCCCTGCCAGAGTGGCCGTTCCTCACAGGGCCCTGCGGTGAACGAGCCAGTTCCTTGTGAGAAAAGCTCCTTTCTGCTCCAAAACCTCCAGGGAACCCTTCACTTATTTAAAAGCGACATTTAAAGTGAAATTTGTGCCTCAGCAAGCCACATCTCCCTTCACCCAGCAAAGGCCACACCACAGCAGGACTGGTCCTTCCCAGGTGGGGACGTGGCAGGAATGACTGAGTCACTTCTCAGCCTCACCTGGGCTGGGAGAAAGGGTCTGTTCTTTAAAACACACGATGCTCTCAGACACAAAGAGGGAGGCGAGGTTATGATCCTAAATACCTGAACACTTTCTTTCCATGCAGATTGATGCCTTTTGCACCACCACATCAGATTAATACTTTGACATCACCACCAGACTGCATTCACAAGGAGACTCCAGAGTTCTCCAAGATACAAAGAGGAAAGAAAGGAAACATTTGCTGCTTCTTCACTGGTTATTCTTTGTTGTGTTTTTTGTTAGAATATGGGCCTCAAGCTGTTCCACACACAGCCAGCAAATGGGGGTTGGAACTTCATCTCTACTGACACTGATTTCAGTAACAACCAACAACACTTTCAGGTGCCAGCTTTTGGCTCACTTCCAAATCCTCAAAACAAACATTAAAGGCTCAAAAGAATTTTACCATCTCCAAGACTGGAGTGATAAACCTCTTGCACTATTTAAGAATGCCAATGCATTTAAGAATGCCACATCCTCTCAGGTCAAAGCAGTGTATCAGCTAACCCAATTATTCCTGTAATTCTCCTTATATTTAATTCTTGACATTTTATAATATTAATATTGAAATGTGACTTGAGTCTCAGTAGGATCTAGTCAACTATTCCACAACGTAGGATTTTTCTTAGTAGCTCTGTGGAGGGGGAAGACACAGTGAGGCCATGAAAAGAAAAACATTGCCTCAGGGAGCTGCACAATCCAGATATCTTTCATGCTCCCAATAAAGCAGCCCTACTTCCAACTGCTTTCCAAATTTCCCAGAAAGATCAAGGTCATGATTAAAAGCCTCCTGGTGTTTATGCTTTAGTACCAGTGTTTCTCCACAAACCGGTAAATAAAGATGTATGGCACAAGTCAATGGCACATATGGAAGCACAGGTGTAAAACCAGAACTTGCTGTGAAGGAAAGTAATTTGTAGACTGCAGCTAAAGTCCCATTTTTACAGAATTTATCATTACTGGCACTTTCAGCCCAAGACTGAGTTAGAAACGAATAGTCCAGCTGTTGTGTTATCTCTAACAAATGCAGCTCTGAATGAACTAAAAGAGCTGTGGCAGAGCTCAAGTACAGCAGCACTAAGAATTACTGAAGATAAATATAGCAGGAATTTCTACTTGAGGACAATTTCCATTAATGCCTTCCATCAGCCCTTCCCAAATGCAGAGACACAGGTGGAATACAGAGCCCAGAGCAGCGTGCAGGGTGCCGGCTCCTCTGGCAACAGCCTGCAGGAAAATCAGATTAAGGTGATTAAGGAGCCAGGCCCAGAGCTGGTTCTGTGTTTGCAGGTCTGGAGTCACATCAGTGCCCAGCTCTGCTCCTGCCAGGAGGCTCCTTCCTTCACTGGGGCCTGAGGAAGGGCAGGACACCTGAGGGGAGCTACAGCACTCATGGAGAGGGACCCGTTACAAGGGATGGAGGGACAGGACAAGGGGAATGGCTTCAAACTGACAGAGAGTAGGGTTAGATGGGATATTGGGAAGGAATTCCTGACTGTGAGGGGGGGAGGCCCTGGCACAGGTTGCCCAGAGAAGCTGTGGCTGCCCCATCCCTGAAAGTGTTCCAGGCCAGGTTGGATGGGGCTTAGAGCAACCTGGGATAGTGGAAGGTGTCCCTGCCCAAGGCAGGGGGTTAAAATGAAATCATCTTTAAGGTCTTGTCCAGCCCAAACCATTTCATGATTCTCTGATCTTGGGAACAGCTATGCCCATCTAACATTTAAGAATTTGGGCTACTGATGGAGGCATGCACGTGTACGTTGGTTAAAATCCCATCAGTCAGCAACAAGGAACCAAAGCCTGCTCTGTGGGGTTAACACCTAATTAATCTAATGACAAATCCTAATTAAAAATGATCCCTTGTATTTAATATTTACTTTCTGAAGAGGAACAGTTGTTCCAAGATGCAGAGGAAGACTGAATTTCACACAGGGGAGCAGCAGGTGCATTACCTGGGATTAATGACTAACCCAGCCCACAGCAGGAGCTAAACTCCAAATATGCAGCATTTAGGATACACAGTGCAGCTCCTGTCCATGTGCTGCCTCTTGGGCCACTAAAACACAACACAGCACCACCAAAGAAGCCCCTAGAAGAGAAAAACCAAAAATTCAGCTTTTAGCTAGGAACCTCTGGAAGTCTTTCTCGGTCACCTGCGTGAATCATTTGTACCGTGGCTGTAATGAAAGTTGCTATTTCTGGCCCAGTTCAGCTGTGTATTTTGTACCACTGGAAAGGCACATGGAGCGTGGCTGTGCTGTTTTGTTGGCTGCACACTGCTTATTATCCCAGCAGCTAAATGCCTGCTGTAAGTGCATTACAGGAACAATTACACTTTCATGATGGTGACTGCATCACGCAGCACAGCTTGTCAAAGTCACAATTTTGATGCAGGTATAGAAAAATAGCTCACGAGGGCCTGCCAGCACTAAACCTAAAAACTCAGGCTGAAACATCCATGGCCAACTCTGAATTTCAGAGAAAGCACAAAAACTACACCATGTGCTTGGAAAGAACCATTATGTACCATGCACTGTTTGCTATATCTGGACATTTTATGAAATACTAGAGTTAGAGATGCAAGAAGTTCTCCTGCACGTCTCTTAAAATATTTTTTCCTTCCACAGCTTGTGCCAACTTGTTTCTGTTACAGAACACCCTCTGCTCAGGGAGGTGGTCAGGCTGAGAACGTGCAGACTGCCCATGCTGGAGTCCCTGGAGGTGTCCAGGGAACATCTGGACATGGCACTCTGGGCTCTGATCTGGTTGAGAAGGTGGGAATCACTCACAGGTTGAACTCAATGGCTTTAGAGAACTTTTCCAACCTCAATGAAAGTGTATGTTTCTTACTTCTGTTTCTGATTAATGTTCCTTTTTTTTCTTTCTACATGATTCTTCAATGATTATCCAGACTTCAAAAAATTCTTTTACTTTTCCCCCCACTGCAAAGACACTAAGTTTATTAGTACTGTTATTATTATTTCCTAGCAGTGAGCAAAGACACTCTTTTAAATGTCTTCCTGTATTTCCACCCACCGTAGTCTCATTCCTGGACTCACAGAAGCAGCCAAATCCCTCTTGTTGATGAAGGATTTCTACTAAAATACCAGCACAAACATTTAAGGCATTATGCTCTTTGCTTTTTCTCTCCTGGACAGAAAACAACACCTGCTTAAAACACCCAGACCCTGAGTCTGAAGGAGCACTGCCACTTAAAAGAACTAAAGATCTGCAGACTGTTTCACTTCTTCTAAGCCTCTTCCCTTCAGGAGAGGGAAACTGTTACTTCACTGTGTTCCGGTTCCTCCACTGACCACCCCTTCCTCCTCCAGGGTTATTTTTCCAATCCTACTCGCCCACAGCAGACACACTTCAAGACCTGGAAGTGATACCACTAAAGAGAAGCTCTGGTCTGCAATCATACACATGACACCTCAGGCAGCAGAGCCCATGAGCCCCCAGAAGAACACAGAACTCATGGACCCCCCTGTGCCAACGCCAATCCCCAGCTCTGGGGGTGCTCCAGCTGTGTCAGCAAACAGGCAGATCCCAGAAACTGAGGAAATCACAGAGTCACACAATGGTCGGGGCTGGAAGGGAGGTTAAAGATCATCTGGTATCACTCCTCTGCCATCTGCCACCACCCCTTCCACAACCCTAGGGTGCCCCAAGCCCTGTCCAACCTGGCCTGGAACATTTCTGGGATCCAGGGGCAGCCACAGCTGCTCTGGGCACCCTGTGCCAAGGGCCTGCCCACCCTCACAGGGAAGGATTTCTTCCCAATATCCCATCTAACCTGCTCTGTCAGTGTGAAGCCATTCCCCCTTGTCCTGTCACTTGTAAATTGTCTCACTCCATCTGTCCTGTAGGTTCCCTTCAGGCACTGTGAGGCCACAGCTGTGTCACCCCAAAGCTTCTCCTCTGCAGGCTGAACAATCCCAGCTCTCCCAGCAGAGCTGCTCCATCCCTCTGCTCATCCTGGAGCCTCCCCTGGGCTCTCTGCAGCAGCTCCAGGTCCTGGCTGTGCTGGGCCCCAGGCCTGGGGCAGCTCTGCAGGTGGGCTCTCACCTGAGCACAGGGGCAGAATCCCAAACCCTTTCCTGCTGCCCACTGGGGATCAGCCCAGGGCATGAGGGGGGCTCCTGGCGGCCAAGGCAGGTCCAGCTCTTGGCCACCAGCACCCCCAGATCCTTCTCCCAGGGCTGCTCCATCTGTGCATCCCCAGCCTGTGTTTATATCTCAACCTGCATTGGTATTGACCATCATGTGAGAGGCAGAAGTAAAAAAAAAAAGATTACTTATTAAACTAACAAATATTCTGCATCAAGATATTTTGTAACAACTATGCTCCAATTAATATATTCCTACTAGAAGCACTTTTCCGTATGTTCTGGAACAAACACTGAGATTTTATTCTTATTTTAGTGCTAAGAGTGGGATGTGCAGCATGTTAAACTTATTAGAACTGTATTAACAGACTTAAATTAATTTTTAAAAATGGTTAAATTTAAAATATTAATAGCATAAAACTTTATTAAAATAACACTGCAGAGTCAGGAGAGCTATTTGCACGTGAGAATTAGTAGTAAAACTAACATTTAATTTTTTTAAAGCTGTGGATTTCCCCTGAAGCAGAGTGGAGTGAAAGCAAAGACAAAAAACAAAAGCAAAACTAAACAACAATTCGGCTTCCAATCTCCAGCAATATTCTACATCCTGACAGGATGGCTGTTTCTATATTTTTTTCTGACAGAGTCTTTCAGAGTAAGAGAAAAATAAATTCTGTAGTTTCCAGGAAAAAACAGAAAGCAACACAAGTCTTATGATGAAGGGAACGGTACAGTCTGGTCTACCCTTCATACCGTGAAATTACGATTGTTATACTCTTGTTAGAAGTGGGACATCTGTACCAAATACTTCAAAGCCAGCAGCAAATTTGGAAAATGCATCAGTCAAAATAGTCCAAAAAGTAAAGAAAATATGGCTTGAGAGTTTAAAACCAGAAAGATTAAAAAAAAATCAGGGAAAATATTATAGGTAGGTTTAAACCTTAAATTTACAATTTTCACAAAACTTTCAGTTTAACTTTCACGCCAATGCCGACTCTCAAGCACTTCTTACGCAGTGCCAAATCTCCTTATCAAGGTTTGATGTTAAAACATTCAGTTAAACTTCCCAAATCACAGAGCATGGACATGCAGGCCATGACAATCTAAACCTGTGGGTTCCCTTATTTATCCCACACGATCAGTCTATTAGTGGGACAAAAGCTTCTGTTTGTTCTCAATTAATTCCTGCTAATGCTGACTCCAATCTCTCTCCTTCACAAGGCTCTTTGCCTCTCTCATTATTTAAAAACCACCTGGGGAGGATGCTCAGCGGCCTGATGCCTCTGCTGCAGATTGCTCTTATCAGGGAATACTCCCATCAAACACTGAATAATTCCTTGGCTCAGGTGAACTACTGGATATGGACATGTTTGAGGTCTCTGAGCTACTGCTATTTATGCATTTAAAAAGGAATCTCTCCGAGATTATTTTAGCAGGAAAGCCACAGAGAAGCTGTGGCTTCCCCTGGATCCCTGGAAGTGTTGAAAGCCAGGTTGGGTAGGGCTTGGAGCAACCTGATATAGGGGAGGGTGTCCCTGCCCACCGCAAGGGGTTGAAATGAAATAATTAAGGTCCCTTCCAACATTCTGGGATTCTATGATTTATTTTCCATAGAAATTCTGACTTCTTGTTTAAGCAGCCAACAATAAAAATCGACCACATTTCTAAAGCTCCTGCATCTCCCCCTCCGTAATTTTTGCTATGAAAACACATGTAATAATAATCATAATTAACCTTTCCCACAAGGATGCTCAGAAGCGACCTCAGAGACCTTTTAAACACCATCTTTATAACATTTAAAGGTGATTAAAAGACAATACGAGAATCTGATTCTGTTCTGCCTGTTAGGATTTCAACAAGTTACCCCTCGAGTGGCACCAACAGAAAGATCACGATCACTTTAAGTCAGAATCGCACATTTCAGCGCGGAGTGCTCCAAGCCGTTCAGCCTGTTGCATGAGGAAGCCTGAATAAACACCGTGTGTCTTATACCGAGTGTGACAGCGGAATTATCCTGGATACCGGATCCCTTCCAGCAGCCGATGCCCTCAGAAATGCCGTGGGCTGCCGGGGACGAGGGGAGGGCACGGCAGCGATGCCGCGGGTGGGGAATAACGCCCAGGGTTGGGACCCTGGGGACAAAATAATAAAGATTGGGTTTGAGTCCTCGGTGACACGAGGGGCTTTCCGCAAAGTGTTCCCGGCTAGGAACCTGCGTGAGCTTAGACCGGACACGGAGAGGTGTTCGACACCCGTGTGGGGACACACTGAGACCCGCGGGCGGCTCCTGAGGCGGCCCGAGGAACTCGCGGATGTTTTATAACCCAAATCTGCGAGGACGAGCAAGGAGCAGGAGACGGGAACGCGCCCCGTCCTCCCCTCAGCGCGGGGAACGGGACCCCCTGTGCGCGGGCACCGCCCCGGGCCGGTCCCGACGCCTAGGTGGGACAGCCCCCCCGAGGCAAAGCGCTGCGGAGGGACGGGCACGGCGGGTGGCTCCCGCAGCCCCGGCCCCGCGCGGTGCCGGTGTCCCCCCTGTGTCCCCCGGCCCGGCCCTGACCCACTAACACACCTCCGGCCAACATGGCCGCCCCTCCGCCCAGCGCAGCCTACCCCAGCAGCCACCGCCCCGCCCTCCGCGCCAGCTCATTGGCTGGCTGCTCCGTCGCGCACGCTCCCATTGGCCGCCGCGCCCGCCGCTCACCCGCCCAGCGGCCCTTTCAAGCTAGGGTGAGGCGACATGTAAACAAACCCCCTCCCGCCGCCCCGGCCGCGGCCCCGCGACCCCCGCGCCGCGCCCGCCGCTCTGGGCACCCACCCGGCCGCCCCCGGCCCCGCCGCGCCGCACACACCGCCCAGGGACCCGTGTCCCGCGGGCGGCGGTCCCCGCCCGGCGACCCCCGCCAAGGCTGCGGGCAGCCAGAGCGCACCCGCGCTGCCCGAGAGAAGCCCGTTCCCGGGGCCGCGGCTCGCAGCAAACAGCCGTCCCCCCGCTCTGTCCTTATATAAACGCCGCGCCGGAGCAGGGACGGTTCCGTCCTGCCCTGCCCGGCACTCGCAGAGCGGTGACCCCTCTCCGCCACCTCTGCTCCTCAGCTTTCGGAGCAGAGCCGCCCGTCGGGCACCAACACGCTCTGGCACAGAGACTCCGCACGCCCACGGGTCACCCCCGGCCGTCTCGGGCATTCAAACAGGTCTCAGACGGAGGAGGCGACTACGAGCCCGACAGGCAGACAAGTGCAGGACCTTCCGAACCCTTCCCTCCCTTCCTGGGCAGCCTCTCCGCCCGCACACCCTGAGCGGCCGGGCTCCCCCGGCAGGACGGCGCTTTCCTCTCCCCCGCGCTCACTGCGAGACTCGCTTTCCTTGTAAAGGCACGGGCCGCTCCTGCCGGGCGGAGGCTGGAGGGGACAACCCCGACAACTCTCCGCTCAGCCCGCGCTCCGTCCCTGCAGCCCCTTCTCATCGCCCCCACCGCGGCCCCGGGCCCCAGAGCCCCGCTCCGGGACCGGACACCCCCTGCGCACCGCTGCTCTCCCGCGGCCCCGGCAGCCACACCCCCCCGGCGGACGAGCGGAGCGAAGGGGCCGCTGGCACCATCCCCGTCCCGCTGCCCTCGGCAGCCGGGCAGACACCTCTGTCCCGCTTTCCCTTCCTCCCTGCAGCCCTCTGGCCAGCGACANCGGAAATCGCGTGACTCGACCCTCACGTGGCCCGAGGGGGCGGGCACGCGCGGGGGGCGGGGGGAAGGGGGCTGCGCCAGCCAATGGCGGGAACTATCTCTGTCACATGACGGAGGAGCGGCGCGCGGGGGGTATTTAAGGCGGGGAGGCGGGTGCCTGCGGGCAGAACGCGGCGGGGCGGCGGCGGCTCCTATGGCTGTGCCGGGCTCGCGTCCCCACTCCCCGATGGCGCTGCTCTGTGGCCCCGCTCACGTACTTACCCTCTTTATCCGTCCATCTTCCACCTGCAGCTCTATATTTTTCCTACTGTCCTCAGCTACCACCTTTCACAGTGACAGGTGGCTGGCCTGGACTGCTTCAGACTCAACTGGAGAAATTATTACTAATAAACATAATAAAAAATAGACCCACCCGTTCTTATCTTGCTATTTGTAAGGGATGTCTTCTGTTCTTTCAAGAAGTTTCTCCATTTCACCCTATTTCTTCTATTTTTGCCCCAGAGAGTCCATGACATTTAATTCTGGAAACAAGGGAGCCACCCACCTTTGATAACTCAGCCTTTCACAGGAGTAAAATGATTCCATGATTTCCACTAGAGGAAAAGTAAACTTCTATAAAGTCTCCAGAACAATTTCTTGTGAGAGGCAGAGATGTAGATATTTGCATTTCCTAAACAATATGAACAAAAGCAGTTATAAGCATTTGAAATGACCGTGACCTCTCGCTCTATGCTTTGTCAGAGTTTACAACTTAAAAGTCTTCATAACTTGACTATGGAGTCAGTTTCCTTCACCTTCCTCATTTTTTTATCCAAATATCTTTCAACATGGGCACAGGTTTTCCATTTCAAGCACAAACTTCTTTCTTTTATGCTTGAACATTCTTCATTTGCTTCTGCTGTCAGAAAACAGAGGGATGTGTGATAAACGCTCTGGTACCTGCATTATTTGTTGAACACCAGTGGCTGAATCCCTCTGCTCTCATTTCCTGCAGTCATGCAAAAGAAAAGAAATTATCCCAAGCAGTGTTAATTCCTGGCACGCATGGAGCAGACCATTCCCCAACCACCATGCAACATCCAGCAGAACAGACACAAAACATTATTCTTTCAGCTTCTTCAGTCATGCTATCACCTGGCATCTGCTTCAGAGGAAATATTAACCACTCTGGAAAAGGGGAATGTCTTCCTGGGAATCATCTAGGTGAAAATTGCTCTATGGCTTCTTTGTCTTGGCTTGGAATAGCTCTTTCCATTAAATTCAGAACCATGGGAACTCTGTTTTACTTCTCTCTTCTAAAGCAAGTGATAGCTTAGAAGCTAAAATAGAAAGCTTGTTAAAGACAGTGGTAACACAATAAACAGCACTGTTTGTCACTGAGTGTTTTCTTTTGGGATATTTCACTTTAGGCTAAATATGGAACACAGATCAATATATTTTAAAATCTCAAATCTGTCAATGATATCTTGAAGTATTTCTCTCCTTCTCCTCATATAATGTTAACATATTTTATTCTCCATACACTTCAAAAATCAAACAGCAACCTCAAGGTTTTATATGATCACTTGGTTTCAATTTTCCTAGGAATTACTTGGTACAGACTGTATCAAGTAATCACGTGTAACATGATGATGTACAACATCTTGCATGGTAAAATACAGCTCTTAGAAGGTAACGTGACAAAAAAATCCACTATTCCAGTCCCAACAGCTGCTATGTTTATTTGTAATAATGGGCACGTTCTTCCTTCTTTTGCAATTCATACTGTCCAGTTTTGGATCACTGCAAGTTACATGTCAGGATCTTGGAATTTCCTGTGTAGTAATGAGTGCTGTCCCACTGAACATGTTAACAGTGCTATCCAAGAGGGAAAAGCAAAGAAAATATTAACCATTCCATTATGTTTTTGAATAATTGCAATTTATCTGGACATGAGGTAAGGAAGCATTCAGGAAGCAGCATTTATATCCTTTGAAGCTGCTCCTCAGCAAACAACTGGCCAGATCCATCCCCAATCCCCTGGACTCAGCTGACACTGTGGAGCCTCAGGAACCTCTTGCCTACGTTGCCATGCGCTTTCCCAGGTCTGCAATTCCACATGCAAGGGTCAGGTCAGTACAAAACAACTGGAATGTTTGCTGGTCAATTCAAGCCATTTGTTCCTATAAATATCCTCCAAATGTGCCAGGGATTAAAGCAGCCTCCTGTCAAAATCACTGTGAAGGCTTCATCCAAATTAACCACGTTACCTTTGCTACTCTG
Source organism: Nicator chloris (assembly GCA_013400495.1). Classification (NCBI taxonomy): domain Eukaryota; kingdom Metazoa; phylum Chordata; class Aves; order Passeriformes; family Pycnonotidae; genus Nicator; species Nicator chloris. The sequence goes on along the minus strand of WAAE01014082.1, from coordinate 306,497 downwards.
AGTCCCCCTCAGACAATGGGAAGTTCCTGGAAAAGAGGTTCTCAAGCCAAGCATGGACTTATTCCTGCACCTTTCAGCAGTTTTAGATTGCAATGTAATCCTATTATACATCTACCCCAGAGGTCTCAATACAGGCAACAATCCCCCATCTATTCCTACTATTTAACTTCATTACAATGTATCCATTATCTAAATAGCCAAATCTCAACTCCACCGATCCAATTAAACCAACAGAAAAGTAACAGTTAAACATGGCACGAGAATATTTTGTATCAAGCAGAGCATTAGTTTTATTTCCAGGCAAGAGAAATTTAAGGCCAGATTTCTCAAGAATACAATTCATTTGGAAAAAAAAAAAACAAAAAAGAATTGCCATCAGCACGTGGTACCACTGTTTCTCGTCTCCTCACACAGTTTATTGCACACAGTTTTGTCCAGTGCAAACAGAACAGGGGTGAACAGCACAATGACAGACAAGCTAAAACCTGCAAATATAAAGAGTTATTACAGATAAAATGAACAGGAAATGTGATTCCATGAACCATAAAAATAGAAACTTTCATCACATCTGGAGCTAACAGTCAAAATTTGACAGTACCAAAGAGGAGTATAAATTGCATTAGGCACTCTGTTAAACGGAATAGTAGGAAAAAGCACAGGACTTTGAAGAAGCCACTTGAAGAACATTAGAAAGGTTAAGGCATTACTGCAGGCTTCGTATCCACCCAGCTACGGAAAGGGCACCTTTGGGTCAGTGGAGTTTTTCATCTCTTCTTCACCTGCAAAGCAAGAGGCAACTTCATTATTCCCTTCCGTGGAGACAGTTTGCTAATTGAAGGCCTCACTGTTAACCACAGCTATTTCCATGCCACAAACGCACTGAGCAATGGTCAGGAACTGGAGATAATTCATCTGTGTGGATGTTTTCTTGGCAGTTTCATTTCTGAAGTTACTGCAAGTAGTTTTAGTTACATTATAAGCTGGTAGAACAACTCTTTCCCTCAGATGTTTTCACTGCTGTAACAGCACCCAGTGAGCTGGATGACAGCCCTTCTCCACTTGCACAAAGACAGTTCCTGCTCTGAGAACATAGACTGTGAATTCACCAAGCTGAGGAGAAAAGGCAGTGTTGGATCACAGTTTGGAAGAGTCCACGGTTCGGATTTACCACGGCTACAGAGCTCTGTGTGCTCTTACACATTGCCATATCTAAGCCATTAACTTGGTGATGTATCAACTGAATTGCTATAAAATCTTCCCTTGGATGGGAGGGAGACTGCCTGAAAACACAGAGCAAACTTGTGGAATTTGGCACAGATCAATCAAGTCAGCATAAGCAGAGTTCCTCAGCAGAACATGAGGAGCTCACTGGAGCATTTTCAGGCTGTTCAGTTGGTAAAGTAAAATAGGTTTGCTTTAATCATCTTTATTTTTAAGAATCTTTCCACTTCGGGAGTTACCACTTCATTCTCTTTGCATTTTCCGTACTAATCCACCCAAACCTCAACTGTAAGGAACAGGAGGCAGAAACAAGTATAGTACATGTCCCCTGAATGCTGGAAAAGCACATCTCAAAATCCAGAAATAACTGGTTGCTACACTGATGGGAATCCATGCAGTGTCAGAGAGATATCCCAGCTCTTATCAGATGGAACCTCACTCACAGCTCCTGTCTAGGCACAAAATCCACAGGAGCAAGGACAGGACATGGAGCACCTCAGCCCTGCAATAACACTCAAACAACACTGTTGTGGTGTAACCTGTGACAGCACATTTCAAGCAACAAAGAACATATTGATATTTGAGGATTATTGTATGCTTTTACTTTTCTACACCTTTCTTTTTCAAAGACAACAACCTTAATTTTATTCCAAAATCAAGCTAATAAAATCAAATGAAAGGTTAAAACAAACTCCTTCATGTAACACAACAGCATGTGCTATGCAGGGCTGAAATGCTCTATTAATAAGTTTTAAAATGATAGCTCCTCAGAAACTCTGCAGTCATCTTCAAACACAAAAGTTCCCTCTCTTCCTTGGTACAAATTTAACTCCAGTTTTCTGGAAAATCCTTCACTGAAATGGAGGGGAAAGGCCTGACTCTGTTAGCTGGAGTCCAGAGGTTGTGTCTCACCTCCTGCTGGTTTCAACATGCAGACCATGAAGCCCAATTTTTATGTCCAGATAACTCCAATTTCAGATCCCAGGCAAATGAATCATCCTATGGGATTCAGGGATCTTTGTGCCCATTACCAAAACACACTGTTCTCTGTTTTAGCTAACTAATTATATGTTAGCACCCAAGCAGTGAAAATGCTCCTAGGAAATTCTGCTTGACTGACTTAGCTAATTACAGGCCTGGAGTTGAAGCAGGGCCAAGTCTACCTTTAGCTTCTGCTTGGTGCTTAAAAGGAGCTGCAGACACACACATAGGCCCAGTCTGACAACATCCCAGTTCACAGGAAGCCTTCTCTGAAACTGGGGAGCAAATGTCCAGCACACTTCAGAGAAAGCATTTAACAAAGCTATAACATCAACTGTCACTGCCTGCTGCACTGAACTGAGACTGTGTTGTACAAGGACAAAAAAAAAAAAGTGTTTAATTATTCAGTTACCAGCTTAAAAACTATAATCATGGCTGCTTGTTTCCACATTTCCTTCATTTGGACCTTCAATTCCAAATGCTGCCCTCCTGGACAAGCCCAACAGCATTAAGGTACTTTTAGTACAACACTTTATTTTTGCTGGCCCTATCAAAAAGCCCAGGAACTGCAAGAACCACATTCCAGCAGCACTGCCCAGATAGCAACCACCAGGCTCACCTGGGATTAAAGCTGCACACAGGCTGTCATTAAAAACAAAATAAACCATCAAGCTGTGAGCTCAGGAGATAAAGAACATTTTTATGGCAGCTCACAGTCCAACTTCCCAGATGAATGAGGGCAATGCTGTGTTGCCTTGGAAATCAGGACAGGTCTTAGATGAAATGGTAGCAGGCTTGAGGAGAGGTTTAACAATTGGTAAAGATTAGGAAATCCACTTATGTTAGCTATTAGAAAACACCCCAGTTGAATTATAAATTTTTTTGGAAGTAATGTTTTGTTCTCCTTACAAACCCCTGAACACAGCACCACACGACAGGATAGAAGGAAAAATAACCAATAATTCAGTTCAAGCTTTTCACATATCAAATCAAGACTAACATCCAAAAGGTTTTGTTGCAGCCTATAGAAGGACAGATTTCTCCTACAAAAGAGCTACAGTAGTTTGAGCGTGCTGCTCACATTACTATTCAATGTCTCCTGAAGCTTTAACACACCAAATATATCAATAAATCTGATCATACTCACCTGTCAATGAACTGCAGCACAGCACAGACATCCTTAAGGCCAGTGATATTTAAGATACCAAATTGTTTCATTGCTTAACTGCGGCCCAAAGAGAGGGTTGAGTTGAGCCAGAATTGCAATCAGCCAACTGCAAGACAACCCCCCAACCCAACAGAGACAAATCAGCCAAATGACAGCTTGTGACAGGGGAAAGGTTGTCCAAACATGAGGACTATCAGAGAAGAAAAGGCTATTTTAGGAAAGTCTAGGTTCAAATAAAAGTTCTACTCAAGCTCATACACAAGGACCGGACAGCAGCAATGAAATTATGGCACCAAATCACTCTGCAACTGAAATAATTGTTCTGTTCAACTGAAAGCAACACAAAACCACCTGACAGCATTGCCCTCACACCTCTCTTTTGACAGGAAAGTGTTTTGAGACACATGAAACTCAGGTATTTGGGGGCTCAGAAGATGGAAACATAAAAGAGACAGACCTTTTTTCAGTCCCTTTGAAGCATCCTTTAAACAACCTCTGAGTAACATCCTCTCTCTCATTTGTTTCTCAGTGCACAACAACCTGCCCTTGCAGACATGGTCTATTTTTCAGAGACTTAACAAAAGTGAATTTAAACCTGGTGCAGAGGTCAAGAAAGAGGGATCTGAAGCAAAAGGGTAAAAAAAGGACACAAAAAAGACCAAAAACCAAGCCCAGAAGAACAAACCCAATGTGACACAAACCCCAGATCATCGGCACAGCAGCCTTGTCACTGGAGCAGAGCACAAACTAACACTGCAGAAGCCACGGACAGAACTGAGAACAAGAGGAATGTAGTTTGTGGAAAATATCCAGGAAAGCTAAACAGAAATTAATATTCCACTGTTGAAAGATATATTTGCTTTGTAAACGTTATAAGAGTCAGAAAAAGCAATGGATGCTTCCATGGATTTAAATCTATGTTAAATACTAACTATATAAACACATTTAGTGAACACACTGGCTCATCTGTCTGCTATTTCTAGAATGCTTTGTAAGGAGGAGAAAAAGCAGAGCAGCTTTGTAATGGGAGCTGCCACAAATGTATCAGAGTGCTTAGGCAGTCATGGAAAATTCCACACAAACCTTGATGCTCTGACCAGCAAACCAAGTGCAGGTCGGCTGCAAAACGCCTGCAACAGCCACGGACAAAAGATTTGGGTAAAACTTAAAGAAAACACATCAATCCTCTTCAAATTTACCAATATTTCTTTGCAATGCCCCTTTCAGTTTTGCACGGGGTAGACCTCCAGCTAAAACAAGGAGCTGAGCCTGCAGCAGTCCATCAGTCACACAAGCCTTGGAACACACAGCAGGCTCTACAAAGGAATTAAAACATCAGCAAGACACCACTGAGAGCAGCCAAAAAACCTTTAGCTTGACACGTTTCTACTTTGCTGTCCAAAGCAGTGACAACAATGTATTTTGAGACCATGGTGTTAAATCTACTTAAGGGAAAAGCAAATTAGCTCTTAAAATTATCAAGGAATTTCTTTTGTGAGGGTTAATTTTTCAGATCCAACAGACAGATCCAAAGAGCACTGTGCCATCTGCCTCCAGCATCCTGAAGTAACACAAGTGGGAGGAGGGTAGAACACTAAAAGCCTGTTAAAGCACATTATTCCTTTTGTCACTGCAGAGCAGGAAGAACTCCACGCACGAATCTCTCACCTCTCGCTGCTTCCCGAGCTCAGGCCCAGCATGGCTGTGAATTAGACGAGCTGGGAGCACATTCAGAATATCAACCTGTGTAAGCAGGCTTTGGGAAAAGCAGCGTGGAGGTTTCAAAAGGCATTTGTTGGGGCCGTGCTGGATACCCGAGCTCTGAGCCAGGGTGGCATTAGGGCAGCAGCACATTCCTCCTCCCTGCTCTGCGAGGGCTGAGGAATTTAAAGCAGTTGTTAGGCTGCAACTGCCTTGCATTCAAGGTAAGTCATGAAAAAGCTTTTCCCATGTTTTGTTTAAGTGATGCTGCTTTATACAATAATCCAGCGTGACAACACACAACAAAATGCAGCATTCAGAGTAAAACAAACCTCTGTATCCAAGAGGAGCAATGTTCCAGAGCTGCTAAAAGCAGGTATGGCATTCGAGCCACCCACAGGTCCTTAAATTCTAACAGATCCCACTTAGAACAGTTACTGTTAATTACCCAGCTCAGACAAGGAAATTAAAGTCCCTTCTGTTGTACCAGAGAGATTTTTTAAAAGGTCTTCCCACCACAACTGCCATCTGTCTGTGCTCGTGTTACAAATTAAGGTCCTGCTATCTCAGTTTAAATGTCAATTTGGGCATCCATATTTTAATCCTGTTAGAATCAGTAGCAAATAATACGATTTTCCAAGCACCCTGTCCTCTGTTAGGACAGGATGACACTGTTCAGGAACTGCTTCGTGCACAGCAAAATAGATTTAGACTCTGACAGTACCTCACAATATGGTGTAACCTCTAATTTCTGCAGCAGTAACTCCTTAGACTTTGCCTTAGATTTTATGAGGTTCCTGGGAATGGTTTATTCTTCAAAAGGCTGCTGGGTGCAGGATCTGTACACAAATTAGATGCAAATATCTTCCACAGAACAACCAAACGAATCCCATGTAATCAAGATGGTTATTCAAAATTATCACTGTTAAATCTAAATACAGATGAAACAGCTTTAAGTTGAAATGTAACTGTCTTCGAATTCAGTTCAGTGAAAATCCATTTGTCAATCAAGCGGCGTTTAATGAAGACAGGAAATTGTTTTTCCCCTACTTTCAACTGGAAAGTTAACTCAAAGATATGAAATCAGGTCTAGCAGAGACGAAACAGCTCCACAGAGAAGCACAGAGTAGCAGCAGCCACCTGCTAAGGACACACAAATACCTGGGACAGCAGAAATTATTTTAATCCTAACATATCCAATGAAGAGCCCTCCAAACAATTCTTTGGGCTTCCTTAAGACTGGTATGAAAAATTAATCTCTTTCTTTAATCACTGCCAATTAAGGTCTTAAATGTTTTCAGTGCCTCCTCTCCCACAAGGAAAAGGATACAGGAACAATAAACTTCCATATGTCTGAATGAAACAGAGGGAAAAAAGTTGGACCAGACCTTTTGAGATCCTTTCCAACCAGGGCTGTTCTACAATTTTATACAGAATAAATGAGCAAATAAAAAAAGAAAGACTGTGTGATGAGGCAAGTTCTGTCTTGGAACATGAGGAGAAAAATCTGCTTTTTGTTGCATTCTGGCAAGCAGACACTACAAATGCAATTTATGTGGTTGGGTACAACTACTGAGGGTTGAAAACATCCTAAGATTTTGCCTTTTTTTTTTTTTTTTTTTTTTTTCCCCAAAATATAACTGCAGAAAGCCAAAGGAAATTCAGAAAACAAGTTAGAGCCCACAAAATTACCGAAGAACCCCTGGACATGCGAGAGCAGTTTATAAAACATGTTAATGATAGCAGGCTTTATAATGGGTCTGTTTAGATAAAAGAGTCAACTAAACCTGCAAGTCAAATACCATTGTACAATTGAAGAGTTCACAGAATTCAGCCAAATGTTAAGAAATTCTACAACAAATACATTTCACATCACAATCCAGAGGATGCTACAGATGCCACACAGCCTCTGCTTCAAGGAAAACTCTCCTTCAAACAATAAACACACCAAATCCTAGGCCTCAAGGGTTTTAGAAGAGTGCGACTTACAAAAAAAAAAAAAAACAAGTGAGAACTTAAACAAAACCAAAACAAAGCTCAACCCTCCTCATAATTAAAACCTACCCAACTTACTCTAACATCAGTGCAGCAACCCAGTAAAAATCACCAAAAAAGTTGCCCTTTCTTAGCCAAACATTTGGGACTTGTTATGAGACTGGGCTGCTACAAACTTCATGTGCAGGACAAGGAGACCTTCTTAGCCCTGAGATTGCCAAATTTCAACCCCAAATTCAAACTGCTTGCACAAATTCTCAAATTTCTATATCCACCCAGCAAAACTTAAATTTAAAAACTTCTGTGGCTACAAAACAGACCCAAGTTTGCTGGACTTTTACAGTTAGGCAAGAGTGAATTCTTAGGAGTTCACATATCAAATACTCTGAATAGAAATACATTTTCTAGAGTATAAACTGATATTAACCCTGAATATCACACTATTAACCTAAACTAAATCTGTGTAAGTTGTACCACAGTCTAACCCAACAAACCTCTCCTTTGGTTTGTTGGGTTAGACAAACCAAACAAACATATCAACACTGAGATGCTTTCCTCTAAATATTCATATTAAATTCCTTTGAATAGCATAAATAATGCCTAAATAGTTCAATGAAGTACAAATATTCCTCAGGTTTGAATGGAATTCCAAATAATAATTTTTATAACAAGTTAACCCTTAAGATAAAACCAGACTTTTACCACTTTACTCTCCGTAACAGATTCTTTCAAAGTTATTTCTGAACAGAATTTTTTTTTTACAACATGAGTCTCTACAGTCTTTAAAGAGAGAGACAAACACAAGCAAGCTTTGTCTTGCAGCCTCCAGCTACAGCTGGCTTAAATTCTGATAAAAAAATTATATGAAGAGCTCTCAACATGTCACTTTGGTATTGCTACTAAATCTCCTACAGAAAGGAGGCAGCCTCAAAACACACTGTGCATTTAAACAGAAATGGTCTTAATATACCAAAGTCTCACTAAAAAAACCACCATGCAGCAGCCTTTCCACCCACAACTCTACTAGATTTTGAGAATATATCCAAGGAATCTAAAAGCAAAATATTAAGTCAAACCCACTGAACAGTTATCTCAGAATTAAATATAAAGTGGGAAGGAAAAAGGGAAAAAAAAAGCCTAAGAATCAGGAAAACCTTAGAATTAACTAAGTATCATTACACTTGTGAGCAAATGAGGCAGTGAACTGGAAAGGAGGAATAGCAAGCCCATGCAGAGGACACTTCACAGTTATGTGAGAGAGGACAACACAAAGAATTCAGGTTTCTTTTAATTCACTATTTTCCAATGGGAAAGTTTCTTCAGCACACTGAAGGTCTTTAGGACTCAGAATTCCAAGAGCTGTCAAAGAATGTGTCTAAATCTCTGTGACACATTCAGGAAGCTTCTAACTGTTCTGAGGCTATAAAAAAGGAACTTGTGATTACAACCGTAGTGGACCTTGCTTAAGAGGCAGGACGTTATTTGTACTTACAACAGGTAGCAGCAAACAGCACAGGTCACCAGCATGGTGTTGATAACTCTGCCAAGAGGAAGGAGAAACATGATCAGGTGTGGTGTTGTGACTGACCACAAGATCCACAGGAAAAAAAACCCACAGCAAGCAAGGACAAGTTTAACTTTGATCATATGAAAGATGACTCAACATGAATGTTCTGGCTTCTTCCAGCTGAGTAAACTGCAGAGGCTCAGATCTGCAGGACTGACACAGCTCTGCCAAACAGTTTACAGCTGGATTTAACAACATCACTGAGAATAACAGCAAAATCTGATGCCGTTTCCTTCACATTAGTGAACCACTGAGGCTGGATGCACACAACAAATGCCTTCTTCATTTGCAGAATTCTATTTAAAGAAAATTTTAGTGTCAAACTGTTACTTTACATTTTATATAATGAATGAGGGGTTTACAAGCAGAATACAAAATAAAATCTCAAAGCTGTAGTGTGAAATTTTCCTTTCTTGGTGAAACACAACTGTCTCAGAAACCACTGGAAAGCTGAAAAGAAGGAACGACCAAGCTCTTGAAACTGGAAATTATAAAACTGCAGCTACACACACACACAGATGGGTTTGAAATGGGAGGAGAGGAAATGAGATTTTCTAACAGGGATCTCTGCAGCTCATGGAACTCAGTGGTAAAGTGGGGTGGTTCCTTTCTTTTTAAATTATAAAAAGGCATTTCCATCTATGTATCTCCTCCCCCAACTGAGGAACAGAACCTCATGGTAGGTTCTTCTGTTGGTGAGGCCCAGAATTGCCACACTTCCATGCCTGGAAGCCATTATTTCAGGGTACTTCTGAGGACAGGCACGTTTCCAGGCATAAAACACACATCAGCTTTGAAAGCGAGGCAGGAAATATCAGAGCTTGAGGAATAGTGAGGGTTTAGATAAAGAACTGAGAGAAAAGACAGTTGGTACCTGTGGAGTAGAGGGAGTGTCAGAGAGAGCAAGAGAGATTAGGAAGCCATTATCTCCTAGAGAAAAGAGAAAGACAAAAACTTGTCTGTTTTTTAATCTGAGCAGCCACAACCACTGCAGGGAAAACCTCAGCTCAGAAGCCCTGCTGTTGTCCTCAGCTACAAGGGCACCAGCACACATTCAACCCAGAACTGAAATCCACTACTGCAGCCTTTCCAGTCTCACCCAGTGTGAAACCAGAGGACGGTGGAGTAAGTTAGGAAAGGTCAAGTAAGGAAAGAAAGAGGAAGTTGTTGCTCAAATACCGCCTGACAGTGAACCACCTTGACACAGGACGGTATGTCTGCAGAGGTTTCACAGAATGGTTTAGGTTGTAAAAGACCTTAAACCTCATCTCGTTCCACCCCCTGCCATGGGCAGGGACACCTTCCCCTATCCCAGAGTGCTCCAAGCCCCGTCCAGCCTGGCCTTGGACACTTCCAGGGATCCAGGGGCAGCCGCAGCGTCTCTGGGCACCCTGTGCCAGGGCCTCAGGGGAAATCCAAACCCGTGAGGGGCTCCGGGGGCACCGCCCGGCTCTGGCAGCCCCAGGGGCGGCTGCTCCGCTGCACTTCAGCCGGGCCCAGGCCCGTCCGTGCTGCGGCAGCGCTGCGCCGGGAGCCCGCGGGGCTGCGGCGGCGCCGGGCCCGGGCAACCTCGGGGCGCCTCAGGGCTCCAGGGCCGCCTCCGCTGGGGCCTCCCCCTACACCCGCGGGGGACGGAAGGGAAGGTGCCCCGTGCCCGCCGCCCCCCGGTCACTCACCCGCGGTTCGGCCCCTTGGGTACGAGCCAGGGCAGGACGCCGCCGACCACCCCCCAGAACACGCTCATGACGATGATGGGCACCGCCAGGCCGCCGTACGCCATGGCCGCGCTCTGAGGGGCGCGGGGGCGGTGCCTCCCGCCACGCCCCGCCCGGCGCACGCCAATCAGCGCCCGCAACGTCACCGGGACCGGCGGGAGCGCGCGGTGCGGAAGCCACGGGGCCGCGGGAGCGCGCGGTGCCCGTGCAATGGGATCGGGGCCGGGATGGGATCGGGGCCGCGATGGGATCGGGGCCGGGATGGGATCGGGGCCGCGATGGGATCCGGGCCGGGATGGGATCGGGGCCGCGATGGGATCCGGGCCGGGATGGGATCGGGGCCGCCGTGGGATCGCCGGCCCGGCCTGGCTCGGCTCCCCATCCCCATCCCAAACATGCTGCCGGGTGAGGGGACACGAAGCTCCTGCCGGGTAAGGGCTGGCTCTGAGCTCCTCAGGGAACCGGGGATGCGGGACACAATCCCACCGAGCAGCTCCGCAGCGGGAAAGGTCCCGGTAATTAACAAAGCTCATGGAATTCCTCAAACACCCACTCAAAGGGAAGAAATTTCGCATTAAGGAGCACGAGCTGGAGGGACAAAACCTCGGAGCCTTCAGGAGAGAAACCCACTCACAGTCCACCTAACACAGCTTCACTGTCAGGCCTATGAATGGCTTCTGAAATGCAATTTTCCTCGACTGCCAGCATCCTTTTTAGATTCTATTGTTGTTCAGGCAAATGAATCTCTTTCCCTCTGTACCAGCAATTAGAGGGCCATTCACTGAGCCAGTAAATTCACTTAACTGCAGGGCTGTTTTCAACACGCTGCAGCAGCTCTCAATTATGGAGGTACAAAGTGCCAGGAAAGATCTTCTCTCACAGAAAATTCATCCAAAATAACACCAACAACACTGAGACTGCTTCACCCCATCCCTTCCCAAACGACTCAGCTCTGCCTCGTAAGCAGTGGTCATAAACCCCTTTGAACTCAAGCTGTGCCATTAATATAAGACCAAAATTAATTATACCTACAGTGCACAAAATTACCATGTTAGTATTAAAAAAAATAGACACATCTAATGAAGAGACAAATACAATGACTGTTAAGATGGATGTTTCAGCACTGCACTGCTTTCAGGTTGGTTGAAACATTTCTTTACAGCGAAAAAACCTTTTCTTAACAGTAAAAAACAGGTACAAAGAGCTTTTTAATTTAGTGTATTTTTTACAAAGTCAAAATACAAGAAGGAATATTTAAATGCTGAGCAGGACACATCAAGATTTTTGAAAGAAGACACACAACAGGTTGAATTTTAGCAGTTTTTTAATGGTGTCAATCAGGAAACCATCTATTCTTGCATCTTCTCAATTGTCTCCTCCTTGTATTTGCCCTTCTCCTTGCCAACCTGGCGGGACTTGGCTTTACGCTCCAAGATCTTCTTGCGGTCCTTGTCCAGCTTTAGCCTGGTGATCACCACCTGGAGAGAGCACAAGGAACTCATGATCCCTGCCCAGAGTGAAGGGCAGCAACCAATACCAGACCCACCTGAGCCACAGCACAGAGCTGATCCCACCACCACAAAGGCAGCAGTCAAAGCTGGCCTTGGACACTTCCAGGGATGGTGCAGCCACAGCTTCTCCAGGCAGCCTTTGCCTCACTACCCTCCCAGGGAAGAATTTAGCCAACAATTCCTGTTCCTGCCTCCTCAAACCGGCAAAGAAATCGATGTATTGATTGTATGGTACTACTGAAAGCACTACTTGGAAAATAGAACAATCAAATCCTAGAAATCCCATATAGGCACACTTTCTCCTTAATTCCTTGTGCATTTAGGTCTCTCTTAATTGTAATTCCCACCTCTTTGCCCAGGAGAGGTACAAACTGTTCACACAGCCCACTGCAAGTCTGTAACAAAACATTCCTCTGCTCTCTTTGCATTAATAACCAGAATCTTTATGCAAAGCTTTATGGAGGTCTAGTTCCCAATTAAAAGAAATTTACAGAGTCAAGAACCATCAGAAAATTCTGTTTCTCTCACTGCCATTCAGCACACAGATCCACGCACTGGCTCAGCCACAATGTCACCTTGTCAGTCAGATGTTCTTGCTGTACAAAAGTCGAGATGTTTTGGAATAATTCTGCCCTCCCTCTGCTGAACACATCAGCCATTTACACCAGAAAACCTGTCACAACTGGATTTTTTCCACCAACACTTCCATCTTCGTGCCCACATGGTAAGGCTGAAGCAGACTGAAATTATCTGCTTCAAACCAGGTTTTGGCAAGTTCTTGTGTTTAGTTTCCAATGTTTCCTGTTATGATCTGAACAGGCTTTGCCTGGTTTTCACCAGCACTAAATACCTCAGGCTAAACCCAGATTCACTAGTATTCAGTTCACAACCGCTCCAAGAAAAATCACAATTCTGAGCATCTATTGAAGCCTCTCCAACAACAACTCATCCACTGCAAGTGCCACATAGCAAAGATGAAGGATTGTTTTAAGTGATTCATTTTGTGCTTTGAAAACATCAGTCTCTTCCAAGTATTTTAGCAGGATTCCAAAGTCTCTAGCAGCTTTCTACTCCTAGAAGCAGCAAGGAGTTCTCGGTTTCAACTCACATCTCTGCTCATGACACCCTAACATTTCCTTAAGGCAGCATCTCCATTCCTTATTCACAGAATGGTTTGGGTTGGAGAGAACTGAAAGATCATGTTCTTCAGGGCAGGAACACATTCCACTATGCCAGGTGGCTGCAAGCCCCGTCCAGCCTGGCCTTGGGCACTTCCAGAGATCCAAGGGCAGCCACAGCTGCTCTGGGCACCCTGTGCCAGGGCATCCCCACCCTCCCAGGGAATAATTTCTTCTTAATATGCAATCTAACCCTGCTCTGTCAGTGTGAAGCCATTCCCCCTTGTCCTAACCCTATCCCTCCAGGCCCTTGTAAAATTCTCTGTCTTTCCTGCAGCTCCTTCAGGCACTGTGAGGCCACAGCTGTGTCACCCCAAAGCTTCTCCTCTGCAGGCTGAACAATCCCAGCTCTCCCAGCAGAGCTGCTCCATCCCTCTGCTCATCCTGGAGCCTCCCCTGGGCTCTCTGCAGCAGCTCCAGGTCCTGGCTGTGCTGGGCCCCAGGGCTGGGGCAGCTCTGCAGGTGGGCTCTCACCTGAGCACAGGGGCAGAATCCCAAACCCTTTCCTGCTGCCCACTGGGGATCAGCCCAGGGCATGAGGGGGGCTCCTGGGAGCCAAGGCAAGTCCAGCTCTCGGCCACCAGCACCCCCAGATCCCTCTGCCAGGGCTGCTCCATCTGCTGATCCCGAGGGTTGCCCTGACCCAGGTGCATTCCCACCACTTGGTAACAAGTTCTACCCAATCCCAGAGTGTCCACGTGTCCCTGCTGGCAGGTGCCAGCCCCCAGGTGCCCCTGTACCTTGCTGGGGTGGATGCCCACGTGCACGGTGGTGCCGTTGGCCTTCTCCCGCTGCACGCGCTCGATGTAGATCACGTATTTCTTCCTGTACACCTGCACCACCTTCCCGATCTGCTGCCCCTTGTAGTGTCCTCGGACCACCTGCACACAGCAAACACACTGAGCCACGCTCCAAAGGCACCCCTGGCACAGCCACCCCATCTGACAAAGCATGATGGAAGTACCCAGCTGAGCTGCACAGGATGAAACCCCAGCTCTGCTCCTCGCACACACAAGCCCCAAAGACATGAGTGACTTGACAATTTCAGCAGTACTAACATGGAACATATTCTGGATCAGGATTGTGCTTCTCCCCCATTTTCCCTGCAGTAAATCCTCATGAGGGAGCTCTGTGGCTCCACAGCCAGGTTTCAATTTTGAACAGTTTTACCCTAATTTTTCACCTATCTTTCTGTTTTATATAAAAAAGCCACTTAGCTTGGACTCATTTCTAATTCAGTCTTCCAAATATCACAGGTAGCAAAACAGTCTATAAAATAAAGAAACAATTCTTTGCTTTGTGCTTTATTGCTGGAAGTTTTTAGTTTAGCACAATGATCAATCCATGTCACTGAAGTGCAGCAGAATTGCCAGCACACTTGTGTTCCTGGTATCACCCTTGTCACTGAAATGAATTTAAGAAGTACTTGACAGCCCAAGACATGACTTGATTAACTTAGATTATTTCTGCCACGCTGAGGGCAAAGCTCCAGCACCAATGTGAGTTTGTCTCATCCTTCCCTTTTGCATAGGCTCCACATGAAAACAGAATCCCAGAATCAGCTGGCTTGGAAAACACTCCCAAGATCATCAAATCCGAATTACGACCCATCCCCACCTTGTTCCCCAGCCCAGAGCACTGAGTGCCACATCCATCCCTTCCCTGGACACCTCCAGGGATGGGCACTCCAAACCTCCCAGGGCAGTTACAAGGCCTGAGCACCCCTTCCATGGAGAAATTCCTGCTGAAAACTCCACAGAGAGAAGTTCAGGTGTGACAGAGCAGGCGGGCAGGGCAGTACCTGGACCTCGTCGTCCTTGCGGATGGGCATGGAGCGCACGTTGTACTTCTGGCGCAGCTCCTTGGACAGGGGCGAGGACATGATTTTCCTGCGGATGTGGGAGGGGGCATTGAAGTGCCTTTTGCGGTTCTTGCTGCGATCCGAGGTCACAAAGGGGTTGAACTTCATTTTGGCTGCACAGAAAAAAAAAACAACCCAGCAGCTGGAGAGATGCTCACAGCACACACACTACACCCCATCACCTACGCCCAGAGTCTGCCACGGCATAAAAAAAGCAATTTTAACTGTTTTTAATCCCACCACTGATCAACAAACCCTGATATCCCGGACTCCAAATAAGGTTGAAGCCTATTCTCTGACTGACAGTGACCCTGTGATTGACACACGTGCACATCAGAGCATTCTTCCAATCTAAACCTCCCCGTTCTCAGCACTCAGGATCCTGCCCTGCAGTCACGCCACTCTCATTCATATCCATTTATAAAAATGGATATTTTGGGCTTGCAGAAAGAAGTCGCACTGCTCCAGGACCTCCAATAACGCTCCTCACCAGACCGTACAGATAACGCATCTGCAAATCCAAGATACTTCTAGCCTTTCCTACATTTTAACAACTGCGCTACAGAATTGCGTGTCAGGGCATCATTCATCCTGACAGCAAGGCATAAATTAAATCAAGAGTAAATTAAATTTAAGGCTGTTTTTGCTCAACTGCCCAACTTTGAAGTGCACACACTGGCACCTCCCATGCGGCCTGGGCTGCGTTAATTCAGTAATGCACCAGGAGAGCACAGACTGAAGGAGCCCGAGCTCCCCCCGGAGCCCGAACTCTCCCGGTCCCGCAGCTCAGGGCCGGCCCCCGCCCACCCGAACTCCTTCCCGCTCCCTGCCGCTGCCCCGCGGAGGCCCCGCCGGCCGGAGATGGCCCCGGATGGCCGCGATGGCCCCGGATAGTGGCTCCCGGTGCCTCACCCGCTGCCGCCGCCGCGCCGCCCGCCCGGAAGAGGAGCCAAGGCCGCTTCCGCTTCCGCTTCCGCCCGCGCCGCCGCGGCCCCCACAGCGCGCCCCCTGGCGGCCGGAGGGCACACCTGCAGCGGGGACGGAGCAGGGACAGGGGAGGGACAGAGCGGGGATAGACCCGGGACAGAGCGGGGACAGAGCGGGGATAGAACCGGGACAGAGCGGGGACAGAGTGGGGATAGACCCGGGACAGAGCGGGGATAGACCCGGGACAGAGCGGGGACAGAGCGGGGATAGAGTGGGGACAGAGCCGGGAGAGAGCGGGGATAGAGCGGGGATAGAACCGGGATAGAGCGAGGACACAGAGCACGGAAAGAGCCGGGATAAACCCGAGACAGAGGGGGGATAGAGCCAGGATAGACCAGGGACAGAGCGGGGATAGAGTGGGGATAAAGCGGGGGTAGACCCGGGATAGAGCAGGGATAGAGCGGGGACAGACGGGGGACACACCTGGGAGAGACCTTGTATAGACCTGGGACAGAGCCGGGGCACAGCTCGGTGGGAGTCAGGACACAGCTGAGACACAGCTGGAACAGACCTGGGACACAGCTGGAACAGGCCTGGGACACACCTCGGACAGACCCAGGATACACCTGGGACACATCTGGGCATCATCCCTGGTGCCCACCTGAGCGTCACGCCCTGGTACCGACCTGGGCGCTGTCCCCGGTACCGACCTGGCACCACCTCCTGGTACCCATTTGGGCATTGTCCCCGCTACAGACCTGCTGCCCACCTGGGCATTGTCCCCAGTGCCCACCTGGGCATCCCTCCCTGCAGTCAGTCCTCCCCTGCCTTTCACCGGCAGTTCCTCCTCTCCATGAATGAGGGTGAAAACTGGTTCCTACTGCCCAGCCCATGTCCCTCAGCCCCATGAGTCACCAGTGACACCAGTGCCATGTCCCTAAGCCCCAAGGGACACCAGTGACACCAGTGCCATGTCCCTAAGTCCCAAAGGGACATCAGTGACACCAGTGCCATGTCCCTCAGTCCCAAGGGACACCAGTGAGACCAGTGCCATGTCCCTCAGTCCCAAGGGACACCAGTGAGACCAGTGCCATGTCCCTCAGTCCCAAGGGACACCAGTAACACCAGCCCCATGTCCCTACGCCCAAAGGGACACCAGTGACACCAGTGCCATGTCCCTAAGCCCAAAGGGACACCAATTCCCCGGGGTTCTGCCACGTTCCAATTCCCCTGCCCAGCCCCTGCTCCTGTGTCACTGTCACCTGCATCCCTGCCCCTGTAAACCAGCTCATCTGCACAAACCACTTCCCTTTCAGGCAGATGTGGCCCTAGCACACATTTTCGGGACACAGAATAATTTATTCTCAATGAAAATTGGTAGAAATTAACCGATGAATTGGCTGAGACACAGCTTGGTTGGGTTTGAGTTGGGTTTTTTATAAAGATAGGCTGGAGAAATTTGGGACTGAGTTGCAGCAGGCTGGGATTTGGACCAACACCTTCCCCAGAGCCTTTATTTATGATTTATAGCGTAAGGGACTTTCAGCAGCACCCCATCACTTGTGGAAATGTGAGCTCCAATCATTGGAACAGGCAGGATCTCTTCCTTCACAAAGATCTTGTACAGCCCACACCGACATAAAGGGAATTGCTTGCTTAAGATGGTGCAGATATCTTGAGCCCAAACTCAGTGTGTTGTAACTCTTTACTGTTTAATCTTTAATAATTGACTCAGCCACTTATTTCTAAATAGTTATGAAGCAAGGCTAAGTGGACATTAAAGAAGGGGGGGACAAAAATTGGGTTATTTCATATACCAAGGAGCACGGTGACCAAAGCCAAACCCAGCAAGTCCCAAGCACAGTCCACTCACCTTTCCTTTAAAAAAGGGAGGTTGGGACACTTGGTACTGTACAAAACCAGGCACTGAATGTCCAGACATGACTCAGGGCTGATTACAAAAGATCCTCGTGCTAACTTTCACCACAGTGACCTGGCTCCCAGTGATTTCACTGTGTGATAACGCTCAGTTCACTGAAACCATAATTAAAAATGAAAGAAAAAAAAAGCCCCTTTAGACTGATTTTGCAACAGGAGTGCAACAAGAAGCCAATCAAAACATGTTTTATTTTTAATTATGGATCTAAAAAGGCTAATAGTTTATTAACATAAGGTTGCAAATTAAAAAGACAAATGCCAGAACTCCTTAACAGTCTCCACTGTAGAAATGTAAAAGACTTGTGCTTTAAACATTGCTGTACCAGACACGGCAGGGCTGCTCCTCCTCCCTGCCCCTCTCTCCCACATGCCGAGGAGAAACCCCTCATTGACACCCCTAAACTGCAAATTCAAACAACTCTTCTAAAGCAGAGACTCATCACAGCCATTCCCAGCCCCAAGAGCCCGTGTGTCCCACAGAGAAAGAAGATGAAACCAGAAATACCCAGGAACTGGTGGCAGTCAGGGCCACCTACATTGCAGATCTCATTTTTTACAGCGCACATAAACGAAGTGTTTGAGAGATCAGATCAAACATTCACAGATGCATTTCTCCCAGATTTTTGTACCCCATTTCCATTTTATTTTCTTTGAAAAATCCTCTTCAGCAGTCCAGATACGGCTGGAACACACCTAATAACTTTCCCTAGAGATAGGTGTTTCTAACTCCACCATGGCAAAGCATCCTATGCCTCCAGTTCTCACCGTAGGGTGGAGTCTGGAGTGACGGGGAATAATTTAAAATGGGGATTTTAAATTTTTTTAATTTAAAATAATTTCAAATTCAAATACTTCCTACAGGGATGTCTTTCTTGCAAATCCAAATACTTCTATCAAAAGACTGACTTGAAAGGGCAAAGTCAGAAAACCCTACAACTGAGGGTTTCCTTCTGCTCTGACTCGACATTCTTTTGTTTGCAAGGACGTTTAAAAGCATGACTAAGCTCATTTTCCCTTCAGAAAATTAAGAATAAAAGTGAAACCTCATGGGTGCAGAGGCAGTAGCTGCCTTGCTTTCTGCTCTGGAGAGATGAAGAGCAGATTCTGCTGTAAACACAATGCAGCAGCCCGGTGTGACCCGAGCCAGCCACGCCTGAAGGACAAGCTCACCACAACTTCCAACAGCCCCAGAAGGTGGCCTTGGCTTGGCAGCACTCAAAGGCTTAGATCTGGTTTAGAGAACCAGAGCACAGACTCTTTCTCCTGCCAGAACTTGAGTACA
This sequence comes from Nicator chloris, assembly GCA_013400495.1. NCBI lineage: Eukaryota > Metazoa > Chordata > Aves > Passeriformes > Pycnonotidae > Nicator > Nicator chloris. The sequence continues at coordinate 287,452 of WAAE01014082.1, read as the reverse complement.
ATTTGGTTTCCACATCTGGCAAAAAGTGATTTATTACCTTATTGCAGGGGATATTTTGGCAGAGAGAGCAGGCACGCTGAAGTGTGTTATTTCCAAAACGAAAAAAAAAATCCACAAACCCAAACAAACCAATTTCACTGGTCTGGTTTAGAGAACTGGCCTGGACTGCTCAGGAGGCAGTTTCATACAGAGAATGGGGAGAAGGATGGGAATAACACACCAGAGGACACAAGGAATCTGCAACCACCTTTGTTTGTGTCAAAGAAATTGTTCCAGAGGAGAAGTTTCAGAAAATGAACTGTACTGCAAAGAAAGATCTCCCCTTGCCCAGCTCAGGAGAAGGATGCACTAAATAAAAATCTCAGCCTAAGAAAGATGCTAAAATATTTAAAATCTCATTGTTGTAATCCACTGTTCCCAAGCTGTCAGCAAAGACTCACCAAATCCAAAAGGAAAAATTAGGACATTCTAGCTGAGAGTTCCAGCTGGTCACAGTGGATTAGAGGAAATCCTTCAGCCAGCAGGAGAAGCAACTGCCATGGAAAATCCCACATTCAGAGGGTTCCACTGGCAGGCACACGGACACGCAGCCCAAATGAACACAAGCATCTCAATTTCAAGTTCATTTTTGTAAATGGGAAAAAAAAAAAGTAAAAAACAAAATCTATCCATACATGAACGGGTACAGGAAGTTACACAACCCAGTTTACACCTAAAGGAAGAGCAATCAGTCCAGAGTAAGAACAGGGAAAAAATCCAATGCTGTCCCAAGTCACTACAGGGCAGAGCATGGCACGGGGAGAGCAGCTGGCTGCTCCTTCTTGGTGGGTGGGTAAAACTGGCTACCCCTTCCCTGCTTCCAAAGCAATGAGACAATTTCAAGAGACAACCAGGAATTCTTTTGAAATGCATCTGACTCTAACAATAACACTGAATATTCAACAATTCGTATCATCACAGCATAAAGTCTGGATATTCTGCCTCCAGAAAAGGCAATGGATAACATCCAAGAGAAACCCTGCACCCATCTTAGAATTTACAGCACTGAGTTCAAGATTTTTATTTTATGATTTTTTTTTATTCCACCCTGAAAGACTTTAAATTTGTGTATCCTCAGCTCAGACATTCACAAGGCATGCGGAGACTGTCACTACTCAAGGAACATTGATGAGGCTCTGGAAAATGCACTGGTGGGCATTTGGTCTCATTTTTGTGACCTCATGCCCACCATGACATGCAAGACATCCCTGGCAGGAGTTTTCCCCTCACACCTCCGTGTTTTGGAGGCTCCAGAAGACAAGGCCTGAAGGAATGGACAGGGAAGCTCAGGTACCATTTTAAGGGATCAAACAAAACTCCCAGCAAGGGTCAGCCTGTGGGAATGCTGCCCTGTGTACCTGTGGGAGAACACTGTCAGTCCAGGGCTCACAAAAGATGCCTGACTGAGTTTGAAAGGAAAAAGGAGGCACCTGAAATCCTGAAAAGTCAGAATTCCTGTGTTTGACAGGTGTATTGAATATACACACACAAAGCAAGAGAGGAAGCTGTGCTCATCCACCCAGAAGGCTGCACCATTTTTCTGAGCACAGAGAATATAAAACCTTTTTTTTAAAAAAAAACAACAACAACAACAATAAAGCAGAAGTGCAGAAGGTAGACTTTTGGGTGGTCTGTGTTAAGAAACAGAAGAAATAAAAGCTAATGCTGTAAAGTCAACTATTCCCTTTCAAAGCAAAGGCCACATAAAACTGTGTTGCTCAGTTTGGTTTTTACTTCATGCCACCTGTAAACACAAGACTGGATATTCAGTTAGTGGGAAGAAATGAAACCACTCTTACATCCAGAGTAAAAGAAATGCCCTCCACTGCTAGGATCACAGATTACCCAGGAAAAGGTAGCTGGGGAAGGCTTCCTCTTCTCCTTTTCTCACTTCCTTAGAAAGGTTGTATCTGAACAACTGAGCTCTCAATAAAAGCACAAAACATTTCTTGGTATGTTATTTCTGCCCTCTGTCTCTTAGGTTTGCTGTGGGGACTAACACTTTCCATTCCTCACCAACAGATACATCACCTTTTTGGCACCATGGGTGGAACTTCTTCCTCATGTGTAATTTTGCCCTATACAAAAGTCGATTGTCTGATCATGCAAATCCAACAGAACTCCAAAAAGTGCCACAGGACAGTTCAGCTCTTTGCCATCTACTCCCTAGTTTGTACACTGAAATAGGAACCTCCCAGAGGACAGACTGCCATCCTTACTCAGATCTGATATGGCATTTCAACCTCTCTTTCTGGGGGGAGGAAATCGAAATCCACACCCTGATTCCACTGATTTTTTCCTCTCAGAGCTCTGAAATGCATGGAGATTTCTTTGATTTGTTGAAGATGTCTTCACTGAACAGCCCGATTAGAGAAAAACATACTGATTCAATCAAAGAGAAAATAAAGACAAAAACAGGTAGTGGTAGATTTCTCAATCTTTGCTCCTGTCCTTGGAGTCGAGGGTAGAGTTTCACTGCTACTGCATTTTGCCCAGCTGGATCTTCTTCCAGGCCTCTGATGCTGTGAAAATGCAGGAGTCGAGGATCCCAGCTACAGTAAATGTTCCTCCAATGATGGCACATATCTGGAATTATAGAGAGAGGAAACACCTTTGTCAGCAAGGAGGGAAACTTCTACATGGCTTCAACTGGAGGAGGGATCCTGCTGCTGGGGTATTTTCTGGAAGCACAGTGGGTAAGAGCACTGGGGATGGAATTACATGAGAATCATTCACAAAAACCATTCCCTGCAGTGGAATAAATTAGTGCTGGACTCCTCATAGCCTGAGCCCATCACCAACCCAGCTCCCACAGCAGGAACACTGTTCCCTTCTGGGCTAAACTCCACCTAACTCAGCTTTCTAGAAGCTCTAGAATGTGTTGTTCACATCTTCCTCCTACTGTTTTCTGTTATGAACACCACAGCCTTGTAGTCCTTTTTCCCTATTTCACACGATAATAATTTACAAACAGGCAGAAGACACTGAAATAGCACGTGAAGGGCAGTGACTAAGAGAGAAACCCAGCTCCCAGCGACAGCACAGCTCTGCCTAACACTTTCCATGACAAGGGCTGCTGGGAACAGCCAACTTAACTCTTTGTGGGACAGAGTTTTCCACACAAGATGTGGATCTTGGGTCAAATTAAAACACATCATTACTTCCAAGAACAGGGTTAGGGAAAAAAAAAATTCATCTCCTGATTAGCATTAACAGCCTACTTCACTTCTCAAGTGCTATAAAAACACAGAAATAATCTGTGTATTCTGTCAAAGCAGAGTCCTTGTGGAAACAGAATCACAGAACCGTTTAGGCTGGAGAAAACCAACAATACAAAATATTTCCTTGCTACAATGGCTTGGTGGTTTGGGATTACTCTCTCCTTCAGCTCCTAGCTCGTAACAAATGCCCTTTTTGCAAGGCAGGCCCTTGTCAGGAGGTAAGCTCCATATCTTGTTCCCCTTCTCACAGCCCAGTGTTGTTATCCTCAGAACCACCTCATCCTACACAACGTAAAAGACCAAATTAAAAGAGCATCACAGTTATGAAGCAAAAACTGGGGGAGTTAGGAAATGTGAACTGTGTCATTAGAACATGGCTGGTCACATTTTTAGGTTACATTGTGGTGTATCACACTTTCCGTGCGAACACTGCCTGGTGGCACCCTGGGACTCTTCCCCTCCTGTGGTGTTGGACTTCTGCCTCCCCACCAGGTGGTTTGTATGAACCTAGTCTTGAGCATAACCCAGATGTTTTTGTATCAAAAATAGTGTGGCAGCAGCAGCAGCAGGGTGGTGATTGTCCCCTGTGCTGGCACTGCTGAGGTCACACCGTGAGCGCTGTGCCCACTTCTGGCCCCTCATGGTGAGAGACACGGAGGGGCTGGAGTGTGCCCAGGGAAGGGAACAGAGCTGGGAAGGGCTGAGGGAGCTGGGAAGGGGTTCAGCCTGGAGAAAAGGAGCCTCAGGGGGGACCTTGTGGCTCTGCACAACTCCCTGACAGGAGGGGACAGCCGGGGGGGTCGGGCTCTGCTCCCAGGGAACAGGGACAGGAGCAGAGGGAACGGCCTCAGGCTGGGCCAGGGCAGGCTCAGGGTGGACAGCAGCAGGAATTTCCCCATGGAAAGGGTGCTCAGGCCTTGGAAGTGCCCAGGGAGGTTTGGATGCCCATCCCTGGAGGTGTCCCAGGAAGGGCTGGAGGTGGCACTCAGCGCTCTGGGCTGGAGACAAGGTGGGCATGGGACACAGCTGGGACTCCATGGCCTTGTAGGTCTTTTCCAACCTAAATAATTCCATGATGAACGTTATAAAACTGCAGCACAGCTGGCCCAGAAGGGAACTGGTGCCACACTACACGCACCCTGCCACGTCTCTTCTCCCACACAACACCCCATGGACAAAGTCCCAGACAAAAAACCAACGTAAGAGCAGCAGCAGCAGCGCTGAGGGGAAGGAACAAACAGCTCATAAACGGTGAGCGAAGGCAGTGAGAACTGCAGCTCCTTTCCATGTGCATTCAGAACCAAGATAGGAACATTTAGTGAGCTCAGTGAAACGGGGAGATGCAGGAAACGTGGCTTTTTCACGACACTTCAGCAGATCAAGGCTGCTAAAAGCAGAGCACCAGCCTGAAGCAAAGTCAGGATTTTTAGGGGACGAGTCCAGCTCCTGCCTCTGTGGCCCCCTCCCTGCTGTCCCTCGGGGTATGACCCAGGGTGACATCCCAGGGGAAATGGCCACCATGGAGCTGGGTTATTCCAGTTCAGAGCAGCCCAGCTGACAGCAGATGTCACACCACAAACACAAACCCTGTCCAACACCCCGATTCTGCATCACACGGCAGGAAAATCTGACTTCAGTGCAGCAGCACAAGGGGCTGGGGAATAGAAAAAAAACCAAAGCTAAATTCATCAGCAGAGCTCTGTAGTGCTGAGTGGGGATGAGTCACACACACCTGGCACTGGCTCGGGGCCTCCTGCACTCACAAAGCTGTGAGTCCTGGTGACGAAGAAAGGGCTCAGAGTCCTTGTGGCCAGTGCTGGGCTCTAGCTCAGCACGGCAGCTGCACCACAGCCTTTCCTTATCATCACAGCTCTAACACCAACGGGAGGCAGGCGTCAGGCACTTCTTCAGATTTCATGGAACAATTTATTGGGAATGATCTGCCTTTAGCTCCAGGAGGTCTGACTAAGGCCCCGCCATTAGAGGAGGAAGGGAAAGAGACACAGAAGTGGAATAATCCCAGCAGTGAGAGCCCTCTGGACATGAGGAATGCACCTGGAACAGAAGGTGATCACAGCAGAGTGGGATGCAGGCTCGTGCCTCAAGAAAACACAAGTGGACACACAGGAGGAGGCAAGGCTGCAAGCAAGGTGACAGAAAGGCAAGGGTCAGATACATGACTGTGCTCCTCTGGGATGTCCTCAAGTCTGAGAATTACTTTTAAGGTCAGAGGGGACCAGTAGGACCCTCAGGCAGTTCCTAGTAAGGTAAGCTGCAGAATCCCACCCAGAGATTTTCAGCACATCTTGCAGAACAGTGTCTTGGCTTTAAAAATGCCACAGGACTGAACCTGTGACCTGTCAGGACCAGTGACCATGGCTGAAATTACCCTGCCTGCAACCACTCTGCTCCAGTTCCCACCCTACATTACTTCCAGTTTGGTTTTTTTTTTCACACCTAGAGGCCAGATGAATCCTCTCATATCAGGAAAAAAAAATTTCTTTGGATTTTGAATGCTTCAGCACAACTTTGGCTGCTTTTCTGCCTGCTCTCCCCTCCCAGCCCCTACACTGAACTCATGACAAAACCTTCTTTCAGTTTGGCCACTTACAGGAACTCATGAATTTTCAGCAGTGAAACTTTTCCCCTTGCTCCATAGCCTCAACCAGGAGGTCTTGAATGGCTTCTCTTTAAGAGGGATGAGTTGATTTTAAGCAGCGCAGTTTGACAGACAAAAAAAAAAAACAAACCCCTGTGTTTAACACTCTGCCAAGTGTCTGTGGTTAACTCCAACATCCCTGGCAAACTCATGGAACAGTGACAGTGGCAGCACTGACCCCCCAGTAACACAAAATCTTATTGAATACTGAACTTCTTCGAGCACAGCATGTAAAGTAAAAAAAAACCAACAAAACTTATGCTAAACCAAAGCCTTTGCACAGGAAGCACCTCTCACGTGGTACAGAAAATTAGGATAATTCTTCACATCACAAAAGCCTAAGGAGCAGGCATGAGTTAGAAGGGGGACAGAGAGGATGTGGGAATGCTGCTACAGGTAATGTGATGTGTAATGCTGCTCTTTGCAGTGCTGAAGTTTTGGAGGGCAAAGTCATGAGTGGCAAAGAGCATCAGAGAACCTTGGCAGCAGCACAGGAGATGCCTTTGGCTCTCTGCTGAACAGCCAAGACCCCTCTCCCATGGGATCATCCCTCAGCAGTGTGTCCTTCCCTCCAACACTGACCCCCTGAAGCCTCTCTGGAGCCCCCAGGATCACCTCCCATCCCAGGACTAATTGACATTTACTGAAAGCCACAGGGGAGCCCAAACACACAGTGAAGGAGCCCTATCCCAGAGCCTGTCTTGTGGTTTTTAATCTGAGCAGCTGCTGCTGAGAACAAGCTGATGCTTTCCATGGCCAGGCAGTGACTGCACACGCCCCAGCCCAGTCCCTGCTGGCCCTCAGCCCAGTGCTGGTCATCACTAACTGGTCTCCAGAGCAACTGTGATGCAAAAGGCCACGCTGGAGATACAGGAAGGGGCTAAAGAACAGATCATGTCATCCCAACAGGGCAGGGCCGGAGGTGTTTTGATGCTCTGCAGGGCTGCTGCCCCTGCCAAGCTGTTCTGTGCCACCTGGAAGGCTGTCAAGCTGGAATGCAGAGCCAAGGCTGCCCTGCTGCACAGCAATCCTGGCCCAAAGGAGGGCCAGATGGCCCAGACTGAGAGCCAGGATCCAGTCCCTGCAACACAGCTCTGCCTCCACACCAGGAGTGTCTGTCACACCTGTGTGACGTCCTGACACAGCCACTGCCAGCACCAGCATCATCCTCATCCTCCAGAGTAAGGACACTCAACTGGAAGAGCCCCCAGTGAGCTGCCTGACACCACAGACACTTGCAAGACCAAACAAAGCAGCCACAAACCAACTGCAAAACTCTCCTCAGGCAGCCCAGCAGCCAGAATGTGCCTGGCTGCCTTTAAAGACACAACAGGGCAAAATTCATCCTGGGGCCAGGGATTCAAAACACTCAGTCCAGTGAGGAATATGGTGTGTGGAGAGGACTCTTATTCTGGGGAAGAGGAGAAACTGAAATTCTTATTTAATGAAAATTAATCAACCTTTAAATCTTTTCAGAAATACAAGTGTTCTATTTTTGGCTTCTCAGCAGGAAACACACATTTCAGCTTTTGGGATACAAATTCAAATGAGATACAAACCCAAAATGTCACTGTGGCAACCAGGGAGGAAATTCTCTCCTGTGGTCCCTTATGTCAACTCATCAATTCAAAAAAGATGCTTTTTATAGGCATATAACGGCAGATCAGCAGTGAATCAGTGCTGATAATAAAATCAAAGATTACTCCCAGCTATCAAATCATTTCCCATGAAAACACCTCCACACCTTCACCCCCAACAAGATGTGCAAGAAATCTCTGGGAGCATAATTTTAGGGAAAGAAGCAGAGGCAGAATGAGATGCCAAGTCATGAAATGCTGATGTTTGACCTTTTTTAGGATTATGTTTTGAAGCCAAGCAGACGTGCTAAGAAGAGAAAGTCTTTCACCAGGACATTTAGGTTTTACTTCAAGCCCCCTTATCTGGTCATTTGTGTATTCTGGAGGTCACTGTCTGAAGTTCAGTGAAGGGAACTTGCTGTTTCTCAGAAGTTGCAAAATCAAAATCTTGAAGTGCAACTCTGCCACACTGTTTATGTGATTTCCAATTAAAACAGCCAAACAGTTTAAAAATCAGAATTTCAGGTCTCCAGCCAATTTATCAACTGCTTCACACTCCACCATGCCTCACTGGCACAGCTCACTGCAGCTTCAATTTTAAGCCAACTCCCTGAAGACACACTTTTTTTAAAGTTCTGGGGGATCTTTAAATAGCTCCTTGCCTAATGAGCAGTTTGGCCAGCACAGCTTTGTTCTGGATGCTGAGATCAGGACTGCAGGATGCTCTCTGGACAGATCCAAATGTAACTCGTCAGGAAAACACCTCTGGAATTTGATAATGCAGCTCTTCTCCACTTCTACCCAGGAGTAAATGCCTGCAACTGCCATTCCCATATTAAGCCAAGCAGCAGCACTGAGTAAAACTCAGTGTAAAAAAAAAATTCAGTGTCTTGTAGGAGAGGAGAGAAGTGGCTGCTGGTAAAATCTCCACTGCCAGTTTTCTTCCTATTTACTGTAAAAATCACCCAAATACCAACAGATACCAAGGACAGGCAGCTCTGTGTGATCTAACAGTTCTCATTCCCTCACCTGAATGAAGGAAAACCCTCTGGGTGAGAACAGGATGACTTTGGGGTGGAAAAGGGTGGGCAGGCCCTGGCACAGGTGCCCAGAGCAGCTGTGGCTGCCCCTGGATCCCTGGAAGTGGCAAGGCCAGGCTGGAGCACCCTGGGACAGTGGAAGGTGTCCCTGGCCGTGGCAGGGCGTGGAATGGGATGAGGTTTAAGGTTCTTTCCAATCCAAACCATTTAGATTCTCTGCACATTTGATCTCACCATTACTGAGCAGTTTATTGCAGTTTTCCTGCTGACCACTTCAGCTTTACTTCCAAGCTTCTGACACGCTGCAAAATAGAGCCCATCCTGCCTAGACAGAGCCTGGCACTTCTGGAATAGGTGAATCTTCCTTCTTTTTGTGCCCAGCTATTAAATCAAGCTGTCAGGGCACTGGACTCACCTCACACTTCAGCACCACCCCAGTGATGTGCTGCTTTATCTCCACCATGTCACAACGCTCTGAGGCAGAAACTCAGTTCCTCTGGACAGGAAAGGCTCAGGAGAGACAGGAAAGGCAGGCAGAGGAAGGGAGAAGCAGAGGTTCAGGGTAACTCACCGAGGTGATGAACCTGTACAAAGGCTGTCTCCTCTCTGTGTATTTCACTGTGATGGGGCTCAGGTCGTAGCGGAACCAGATGGCCGGGATGATGCGGCCGGTGTGGCTGTAGGCGACGTATTCCTGGGGGAAAAAGGGGGAAAACGGCACAAAAGGTGAGCAGTCTCATTCCAGAGAGCGTCTGCCACAGAACTGCCTCTGTGGGTTCGGCCCTCACCCCACTGCTTTGTGTCAGTGAGCAGATGGGAAGAAGCAAACGGTGAATTCCTGTGTGACTGCTCACCTCCCATCCTTATCAAACAGGAAAACAATCTCTTTACAGCCTGATAATGAAAGAGCTGGGGACAGAGTGATGGTAAATACTCTCACCTTCAGACAGAGCTACAGGACTAAACAGAAAGGCTGTCATTGATTCTCCATCCTAGATCTGCTCTGTTTCAATACAAACAGCCTGGCTGCAGGTGAAGTTTTGGTTCTGTAAATCACATGTATGTCTATATTTTGTATATAAATCATTCACCAAACAAATGGAATTTAGTTTGTGAGAGCCTGAAAATCCCTCCTTGTCCTTGCATTGCTCTGTCAGGCCCCCTCCCCACTGGGACCAGCAATGGGAATGCTTTGCCCTCTTAGTCTGAATCATCTGGAACCAGGTTCAAACCACGTTTAAAACTCCTGCTGAAAGCCAGCATGAAACTGCATACAGAAAAATATTGGCAGAGGTTCGAAAACTATTAGCAAAGGTTCAAAAAAATATCCCAGGCTGGTTTAGAAGAGACATCTTCCAGATTTCCAGTGACAATCTCCCTTAATCCATTTGTTTCCTGACAGGGCCAGTGCCACCCATGGCCACAGGACAGCACCAAGCAGTACCAACACCAACACCAGCTTGGTAATTAAAGTCACATCTTCTTGAGATAATATGTTGTCTGTGATCCCAGTGGAGATAGACATCAGTTTTCAAGGATCAGGACATTCACAGGGTGAAGAAAAACCCAAGGAAAGCAGGCTGGGGACCCAGCAGTCCAAGGAGAGCCCAGTGTGGCACAGCTGCCTCTCCAGCCAGCTGCTCTTCCCTTCCTCAGCCCTGTGACGAGCTGCCAGCTCAGATCTCCTCTCCTGCTTCAATTCTCCTCCACAAAGAGGCAAAGGCAGCCTCAAATACTTCAGAAAGATGAAAAAAAGAACAAGCAACAGGATGCTCATGAGCATGACACAAAAAAATTAGTTTTGTTCCCTGTGTGCTAGCGAAACAGCATTTATCTTCAATCATGTATAAATCCCAAATTCCCCTATTTTTAGGGAGTTTATCCCACGATGACAAGAGAAGCAGAAGTCCCCAGTCATGTCATTTTCAGGGCTTTTACTGGAGTTCTGCAGCTCACTTTGGGACAGCGGTTATGTGGGAAGTGAGGAAACAGAGGAGCTAAGAGAGGAGACAGAGTTTACCCTTCAGACTCTGCTCATACCAGCCACTCTGTGCCAGACTGTCCCAGTGGCTTCCCATTTCCCCTTCCCAGTGCTCAGTGTGGCAGTAAAGGACTGAAGCACCATGAGAAGAAAGCACAGAGGCAGCAGTGCTTCTCAGCACCTCAGTTCTGACAGAACTGACCTCATTTTTTCCCTCCTCTCCCCTTCTCCCCACCAGCAATCCTGCCCTAATGAGTCAGACTTGGCTGAACGCCCCAATTTGCAGCCAAGCTCACAGAAGTGTCAAAAGCTCCTGCTGTCTATTTTCCAAATTACTTTCAGAGCTCCTGTCACAGGAGTCTTATCAGAACAGCAGTTGTGACATTAAGCAGAACAAATACATTGTAATCTGAACAGAGGGAGATGTCCAAATCCCTGGGACACATCACACAAGCAAGCCCAAAAGTCACTAGTCAGGAACATTAATCTGACAACTAGTCCAGAAGAGTGTGTGCTTAATTATCAGTTAGGGCAAGCTACAAGTAATTAGATATTACAAACAGATTTTGGACTTTATTTAGTACCTGAATGGCAAATCATTTTCAACTGGAAGATGCTTTCTACCTTAAAAAGTAAATAGGGTCTTTTCCTTAAAACAAATCCAATACATTGAACTATTGAAATACTGGATGTGGCACTCAGTGCTCTGTGTGACAAGCTGGGAATTGGTCACTGGCAGATTTGGTGATCTTGAATCTTTTCCAAACTAATGGATTCTGTGATAATTCACTGTCACAGAGCAGGGACTGTGAAATGCTCAACCAGCACGTATTTGCTGCTACAGCTCAGTGCCTTAATGTCTGAAATCAACATTTGTAAAAAGCTAAAAACTCTGCTGGTTTTTTTGTCTCGTGCATCCATCCCAACTGAGACTGTTCAGTTACTAAAACCAGGTGTAGGTGATGTTTTGTGTGTTCAGCTGGATTACAGTTTCCACTCAGATGCACCTTGACAGGCACAACAGCAGCTCCTGCAGCCTGTAAACACCTCCCACACAACTTACAGAAATCCACAGCAGCTGAACGGACAGGTGACAACGCCAGGAGGAAGGACACCTTCCTGGGCAATGAAACCAACACCACCACCTGCCTTGCCAAGCCCTCACAACCCCAACCCTGGCAAATGCTACCACCAGGAAAAGCCCCACTCTGAAGAGCTTCAGTTCCTCCTTCTCCCAGCAGAGGCTACTGCTCACCTACAAACTCCCGCAGAGGGCACAGAGAGGAGCAGCAGGGGAAGGAATGGTGGCTGACCATGCCCTGGGATGCAGAGAGGAGCCTCCTGGAGAAGCAGCTGCTCCTTTACCTTATTTGCCACCGTGTACTGGTAGGAGTAGCGCTGCTTGCCGCTCATGTCCTCGTACACCGTGGGCACAATCTTCAGGATGTAGTCGTGAGAGGCAAGGGCTGTGCTCAGGGAAGGAAAGGGAAGGACACGTTAGCACTGAGAGAAAGGAGCCAGCCCACAGAACAATTCAAAGTGCAGCAAGTCACCAAAAAGGGTGTCTCCCTCCTCCTTATCACTGACAGAGCTCCACATCCCACATTTCTGCCCTTTGTTCAGAGCTCTGTCGGGTCCTTGGGTGACACAAGAAGCCGCCCATCACCTCTGCAGGACCACAACCCACCCAAGGTTTGGGGTACTCAAACCTTCCCAGCTGCCTGCAGCTCGAAATGGCAACACTTTCATCATCACCACAAACAGCCTGGTTAAATCAGGAACTGGTTGAGGTTAGGGCTGCAGATAATTTTGACAAAAAAAAACCCCTGAGGTATCACAACCTGTGTACTTGCATTTCTTTCTTGCTTTCTCAGCTTCCTTCTCCTATAGCTGCTTAACTCTTTTTTAAAAATTATTTAAATGGCTCATTCCAGTTTCTATGTCTGCTAAAATAGTCCTAAAACAGAATTCTAAATGACATCTCTTCAGGACCCTCCAGCCAAGTGTAACACGAGGACATTTGGCTCCTAGAGGTAAAAAAAAAGCCCCAAACCAAACTGTATAGCTTCAGGAACAGCCATAGAAGTTTTGTTCCAAGAAACGGACAGGACTGATATCCTGGTGGAGCCTGAACATTTGAGAGACAAATCTCTACACTGAATTGTAGCAGGCATTGAATTTTCCTTTTTGTGCTGGTCATAAAGAGGGGGCATGAAAGTGTCCCTCTTGCCATCCACAGAGTAGAAATTTAAAGGTGAAACACAAGTACAAGGAAAAGTCCTGGTGGAAGTAACAGCAGCAAAGGGACACTGCAGAAACAGGGTATGGATAAAAAACTCCTTAAGGACTGCAAAGGACCTTTTGGGCTAAGCCTTTTCTGTAGGACTGGAGGAAATGGAAATGTCAGCCAGCAGTGTCTGGATCGTTTTGGCTAAAGAGGCAAATGAAAGACTTCTGGATACAGCAGTGTTGCATGAGTGGCCCTGCTTTCCCTCCTGCAGAGGGTGGCTGAGAGCTGCAATCCCCAGGAATACCCACGGTTCGAGCTGAGCTTGTCTGCTCCCTCCAAGGCATTGAATGCTCCGTGAACGTTATGGACCTGGAAAGCAAAAAGGAGGATGAAGAAACTCTGCTCTGACTTGATACTCTTGACCTTTGCTGCCCTACCCTGTAACCAGGGGATCAGCCTGATTCAACCTTTCCAAAAAACAAAATCCACCAGTCAAAGATGATCCCAAATATCTTTTGGTGACCATCACCACAGCGGTTGGTTCCAAGTGAAAAAGCTGATTTCACAACATCTTACAAGATGAAACCCCAAAACCACTCCAAAGCTAAAGGAATTGCAGCTGGAAGAGGCCAGTTGTGAAATTTTCACCATGAGGTATTTCCTAAGAGCTTTGCAGAGTTAAGTGTGAAATTAATTTATCAGGATGAAAGGGGAATAAATAGGAGTCACACTGGGGTTAAAACTCAGGAGTTCTCCTCTAAAGGTGGCTCATGTGAGAGCAGCTGGGTCTGTACAACCCATCAGCCTTGGAGATGGAAGGACACATCCCAACAGCGACATCCCTTCAGCTCTTCCTGCAGCTGAATGCAGATTTCAGTGCAGATTTCAGACCTGTGAGTGTCTGTTTGCCCAGAATCACAGGATTTCCATGCCTTGCTGTGACCTGGAGTCTGATCTCCACCAACAGAACAATCCATGTGTGAAGTCTCCAGACAGGGAAAAGCCCACAGCAGCAGCTGTAGGTCAGAGGTTGTGCTGCTCACAAAGTACCAAGAAAGGAGAAAGAACTCCACAACCCAGAAATTCCTGACCTTAAGTCAGACAACAGGGAAGAAGAGTTTGGAAGGAGGATTTGGTCATGGTTGTGACAGTTCCACCTCACCAACAGGGCAATGGCATCTCCTTGCCAGACCCTCTCAACAACTGACAGCAGGTGGATGTCTCTGTCTCATCCTAAGGGACATTTCCCTATTCCCAACACTACAGAGGGGATGGTGGAGGAAGCAGCAAGTGACCCAGTTTTGATCAGCAGAAAGGAAATTCTGGAGAGACAAAATCATCAGCAAGTTCAACTGGAAGGGAAGAGGAGCAGAGCAAAAGCAACAGCTGATCCTGCTGCAGTGAAATCCCTCTGCTGGGATTTCACACAGCCACGACCATTCCCAAACTACACCTGCAGGCTGTGCTCATTCTTTACTCACTGGAAAAGGCAGAAGAAGGAAAAGAAGCCCCTGGAGTGGGCTACAGAGTTATGTCCCATTCTTGATACAGCTAAGAAGTCTCTTATAAAATATCTGGGCCAGAGACTTTAAGGTCCACCTCAAACTTTTGGTAGATTTTCCCCTCATGTAGACAAGACCAAAATTGAAACCAATGAGTTCCTACCTCCAGCTGTCAGGTAATTCAGTAAAGAGAGAGATGTGGAAATAGGAGATGTTGCATTTTTAATCATGATTTCTACTGAGTTCTACATCATGGTGTTGAATAATCCTGGTTTTAACCTTGTCAGGAGAGTCATCTGCCCCTGACAGTAAAAAGGCATCATCTCCTGATTTCCTCATCTCTCTCCTTGCTGGGTTACCTGACATGCAGGAACTCACTGCACCAGTTTTAATTCTGCACGTTTTAATTCTGATCTCATCTAAATGAGGGAAAAATCTACAGGAAGTCTGCCACTATTGTGCACAAAGTACTGATGAAGACTCAAAGCTCAATCAGTGCCAGATGATATTTAAATCTCTGCTTCAAAGAGACTGGTTTTTCTGGAGAACACAGCCTGTCCCTCAGTGGATCACTGTGGCACAGTCAGTAATAACCCACAAACTCCCAGCCCATGACACAAGTGAATGAGAAGCTCCTCACCATCTTGAAGGAATAGAAGCTTTTATTACATCAAAGCAGGAGGAGACAACCTGAAATATTCAAAGGTGCAGCTGGGCAGATTTAAAGCTCTCCACACTTGCTGGCTCTGACTGCTTGCTGAGTCGTGGCAGCACCTGTCTGGTGAACATATCCTTCTTTAATTTGTGCTGCTGAGCTGCTGTTTGCCTGCAGCACCAGCAGCACCTACGTGCTCCCTCCCTGAGCACTCAGACAAGGAGCAGTCACCCTGAGCTCTGAAAATACTCATCTGAACTTGTCCGAACCAGGAGCCAACTCCACATTTGCCAGGCAGGTTTCTCCCCACAAGAACTGAAGACACACTTGCTGCTTGTCTCTCCAGGCTCCTCCTTCATGCTGATTCACACTCCAGCTGCCTTACTGCAGGGCTCCATGAGAAAACAATGGGAATGCTCCCTCAGAGCGCCCATTTCCCACGCAGGCTGCACAGCTCCCTATTACCACTCACCTAATATTTCTCATCATCTCAGTGTGCTTTACAGACACTAAGCCAAGCTTATTTATACGCTAATATTTCCTCGTTCCCACACAAGGTATTTCCTAAAAGCAGCCGGGAGCAGAATCAGAAGACTACAAAGCAACGCTTAGACTCGTTAGCATGAAAAAGGGGTTTGGAAGTGGGTGTACAAGGAGCAGACTAATGAGACGTCTGTGCTGAGGAAAGAAGATTACAGAGAGACTACGGGTAAGCAATGTTTAGGGTGACTCTCAAGCTGGGTGTGCACATGTGGAACTCCCACCTGTGAGGCCAGCTCCTTGGAAGTAGGCTAGAGAAGTGCTGTAATGTGTCCTTATTGAGAAATCAGGTGATATTACATAACTTGCAGCACCTGGTGAAGCTCTATCCACTGGGCAAGTGCATGCATTCAGATTCTTCCCAGCAGGGAATTGGCAGTGCTAAGGCTAACTTGTGTTTCACAGAACAAATTTGACTAATAGGTGTCTGCTATACAAGTACAGTGAAGTGAATTAAAAAGAGCTTGGCTGCTGCTGTGGTAAATGCAGTAACGAGCACACATCTTCCCTGAGTGCATCACTGCTCCTCCACAAAGGCAGAAAGGTTTGTTTGCCGTGTTCGTGCTAAAATCAGGATTTTGCTGAGCCACAAACCCTCATTTCTAACCCCCTGCAGGAAGACAGCCCCAGAGTTTTCCAAAAGCACTTTGAGTTTCAGAAGGAAACAGCACACTTGCTCTGTGACTGGACACTGCTCCTGCCCCAACTGCTGGCAGCTGTGAACTCGCCCAGACTTGAGCTTACGTTGCAGGGACACACAGGCCTTCCATAAAACCAAAGTGTCTAATATTAAACCACTCTCACTGCATTCCCCTAGAGCCAGGGAATTTAGAGGGCTCACCTGTAGCTTGTCCCCAAATGAGAGCTTGTGGATGACGTGAGTCATGTCGGGGTTCTGGGGCTGCGCCGTCGCGCTGTGCGTCGACACGTGGAAGTTACCAGGGACCTAAAATTAGCCAAGACAGGGAAGACAGGATTTCACATTTTATCCCTCAAGGCATTGCCAGGCTCTGTGATGTGACATGGGAATGCCTGGATCCATCCAGGAAGATGGAAGAATCTTGTGATGCCTTCCTGCACCTGACCAACACGGCCACACTCAAGTCCTGCAGCCCCGGAGTCTGGCACCCCCACACTGCTGATGTTCCTGAGCAGGAGGTGATGAGTGGGTCACTCCCAGCTCCAGGGATTCCCAGCACTTAAGGCTATGTCTTTCATCCCTGTTAAAATAAAATTCCTGTCTGTCTTGCTCAGTGTCTCACTCCCACATCTGGCATTTGCAAACGGGCCCACTGCTGCAAGAGCAGCCCAGGAAGCTGGGGATATATTTCTCTTCTGGTGCCAGCCATGAGCAACTTTGCCTTTGAGATTGCATGCAAGAATGAGTTTTATATCAAGAGAAAATCCACCACCAAACCCATGTGGGCATCCCATACAAACTAACCCAGATCTTCCCTTTTCCACCTGGCAGGAGCCAGCAGGAGCCCTTCCATTTAATTTTTTTTTAACAGAGGGAAATACAAAGAACTGAAAAACACAAGTTTCACCTAAAGGCTCAGTTCCAAGACAGAAAATGAGCCCTGGTGTCACTCTGATGGCACCACTCAGGTCACTAGCCCTGAAGTCTTTCAGTAAATCCAACTCAATCACTGCCACGAAGGGTGCAAGAATATTTTCCTATTGAGAAAAGGTTGTGAAATGAAGCAACGCTGAGGAGCAATCTGGCACTGCCCAGGGCAGGAGTGGGAGGCTGGTTATACAACTGGTGTTGCTCTGTGTGCTCCCAGTGTGCTCTCTGCAGAGACACCTCACCAGCAGGGCCACGGGAGGCCACATGCCCAACCATGTGCTTTCAGGAAAGCTGATTTAATGACTTGAGGAACAGCAGTGCACTCCTGGGAACACTTTCAGGTGTGGACACCAGCTGTGTCATAAACCAGCTCAGGCAACAGGGCGTCAGGCCCTGCAGCAGGCAGCACACACCATCACCTCACTGTCACCTTGTCCGCCCTCGGCAGCTGTGACAGCAACACCCAAGTGCAAGCCTTGGTCAGGTTTCCAAGCCTGGCCAGGTCCCACTCCAGCTCCCAGCTCAGGCTGTCCAATTCCTGCCAAGGGACTGCAGACTTTCAGGTCACACACAAGAGATTCAGGTTTGCAGTGCCAGAAGTCCTGGGTCAGCTCCCCTCCCTGTGACAGCTGTCCCAGCCACTAAATGGGACACAAAGTAGCAGTGGAGGAAGCTTCACTGCCACATTCTGCACCCTCTTTTGGAGCTGTTTTGGTGAGCAGGACACACCACATCCAGCTCACAAACACCCAGGTATCTCAGCTCTGTGCTCTGGACAATTGTCCCCTTCCCAGTTTTGTGGACTTTCAGCTGCCACCGACCCTGGTGGCTTGGAGATGAGGACAAAGTCCTCTTTTTAAATCCATAATCCTTTCCATGCCACAGAATCAGCAAGAGGTCCTGTCTGGTATTTTTAGATGTGCTTTAACACGACCTGGGAGGAAAAGAAGGAAGTAGGATTTTGTAGCCTGTGGTACACGAAGAGGAGTGAATAAAGGGTGTGCCCTTCTTAGGACATCAGCGGGTCCCACCAGTGCCTCCCCCACCCCAGCAAGTCATCTCCAGCATTACATAGCAAGATTATTCAATCTGGAACACACCCATCCCAAAGAGGAGCCTCCTCCAGGCCTGGATTTCCATTCCTTGAGACAGAAGCAGAGCATCCCCACCAAGCATGCGCCGGGCCTCGTGCTGTACTCCAAACCTCCCAGCACGGGGCCCTGGCACCCTCCAGCAGGGAACATTCCTGTCATTCTGCAGCTCATTCTGCAGCTCTCAGAACAAAGGAGAGCTGGGATGCAGCCATTGCCAAAGACCTCTCCACAGTGAGTCACGTTTTGGAGGTGCAGAAGTCGTGAGGAGTAAACACAGAAGGCCTCTGGCATCCGTAGGGTTTTCACACATCCCCTGAACACTGGGCTGCTGCACAGAGCTGCCCTCTCTGTTCAGCAGTTCTGCCTCCATTTGAGAGTGAAGAAAACCTCTGATCTAACACATTCCCTGTGAGTCTGACCATGCAGCCTCCTCTCCCCACACTGACTTAGATTTCTGTCTGATCAGGGTCATACACACAGGGCAGGAGAGATTTTCACATTTTCATTTTTACAGATGGATCCTGCCAGCATTTCCCCAGCCAGCATACCCTCACCCACTGCCACTCACCTTGTTGATGCTGAAATGGCCCTCAAACCTGCAGCCATCCCCATTATTGAGAGGGATCTTCATCGAGTTGTCAATGTGACCCACTTCGTGCCTTCCCATTTCATCCTGGATGTCCAGTCCAACCACTGCAGGGGTGGGAGGGAGAAGACAAAAAAAAAAATCAAAGTAAGTAACAGGAAAGTTGCATAGGAAAAGCATGTATTGCTTTTACTTGAAAAAAATCCACACTTTTTTTCCTGACATTTGGCTAAACCGAGCTAATAACCTCCTCTGTCAAAAATTGTTATACCAGAAAAACTTTGTAACCAAACTTTTCACGCTGCCTATTTGCCACAAATACACCTCCCATGTCCTGCCAGCTGCCTGCAATCCCAATCACAAACAGAAAAACTTCAGGCAGACAAGGCAGGTGACTTGGGAAGAGCCAACAACCAGCTGGTGCATTCAGAGCTCCCAATGGAACTTGGGAGGTTTCCTGCTCCCAGACACAAAAAGGTTGCTATAAAAAAAAGAAAAAAAAAGGAAATAAGATTTAGAAAGAAGCCAGTGAAGGAGATCAGCCATTAACACATGGTCCAAGAAAACAGGTGCCCTGACCTGGAACAGAAAGCAATGGGATATTGGTAGAGGCTGCAGCTACTTGATTTGCATCCTGGTACAGAAGAAGGGCCACTGTACCAGTCTGGGCCCATTTCAAGTCTTACTTAAAGCACAAAGAAAAGCTGCTAAGGGAAAGGGGTACTCACATTCACAGTGCAGGTTTGGCAAACTGATGTTCAGGTTCACTTCTATCTTCCCCCCACTGTCTTTGTCTGGGTCATCCACATAGAGCTCATTCACTCTGGAGGGCAAAAACACAGGAGGGTTCAAGCACAGGCTGCTTCCCACAGGGAAAACCCAAAATCCTGCATGGGGAGGGGGAAAAGGAGACTGGAAAGAGGAGGTTTGATTGTGTGATGGCTACAACAGAGGTACAGAGAGCAGGGAAAGCTCTCCAGAATGGAATGGGGGCAAATCATGGCTTATTTGACTTCTTGCTTGACAAGTGCAGGAGGTTTTAGACAAGTTCTGCACCAGCAGAAAACAAAACTGCTGCTCTGTGCTTCCTCTACCCTTCTCTACCCTGAGTCCTCAGAGGTGCTACAAAACAAGACCTCGATGCTGAAGAGGTGGCAGGTTATTGATCCAACCCTCCCCTCCCCTGGGCTGCTCCTCCTTTTAGGCAGGAGGGAAGCATGTGTTTTTCCATTTGTTCCATAAATAGTTCTAGAGAAAGGCTGCTCTCTGCTACCCCCCAGGAAAGCTTATTTGTGTCACTAATTGCCTTTTGTTATTGCCAGCCAGCTGACAGAGCAGCAGCAAGAGAAGGAAGGGCAGCACGACATATTTGTATCCTTCTCCTTAATATCACATTTCAATCTATGAATGGCAACCAAAAGTGGTGACTAAAATTGAGGAGAAGAGGAATTGAGCCAGGAACAGATGGGAAGAAACATCCTGGACAGCAGGATCTCACACACTCTACACCAGTCTCCCAAAGAGTAATGTTGTCTCATAGCACCCACAGTGCTGGCACACATCTCACAGGAGACAAAACACAGATAGAGAGGCAGAGGAATGCTGGAGTATAAATATTTATTGTTGGCACATACAATCCATCCCACATGTAAAAAATAAACCAAAACAACCCCAGTGCTGAATTTGCTGAATGGTCCTGGAGAATGCACTCTGGGGAGACTCACCCCATTGAGCTGAGACGATGGTGAGATTACCTAGAAGCTCTTTTGTCCCTGTTCAACAAATAAGATTTGACAATTTCTCTTCCAGCTGGGCAGATTATAAAGCTAGGGGAACTTCGATTCAGGCAAATTACAAAAAATAAAACTAGCGAGTGCTCTGTAGCATTTTTATTTTACATTCAAAGTGCACTGAACTCTTTGACAAGCCCCACTGGAGAGTCCACATGGTAACAGTCAAACCAGAGTAAGGCAGCTACAAGACAGATTCGAAGTGATTTTGCTCTGGTGATAATCTCAGGGCCATGATGAACTGTTTGCCCTGTGGATTCAGAAGAAAGAAACCTTCACACTGAGAAACACACACGCTGCCAGGTTTTTTGGAGGCAATTACTCACAGGTCAGTGGGGTTTACAGACACTCATTTAAAACCAGCACAGCATTTGTCTTCGGCTTCACAGCCCTACCTTTCTCTGTTTTTAATTGGCTTGACAAGTTGCTTGCAATCATTACTCAACCTATTTTTCAAGTGATTAATAAAAATGACACAGAGGGAGGGGAAAGATTGCTCATCAGTGACCTAGTTAGTAGCTTTTTGCCTGAGCCCTCTCCTCCTGGATGGAATGCATCCTCTCCTCTACGTGTTCATTACGGACGGATTGGGCAGCGATGGGATTAAGTCATATATCCAAATAGGGCCGGGAGGAGCAGCTCCAGCCAGGATGGGCATTAATCCCCCAGAGCAAGGCACCTCTCAGTGCTCCCATCCATTTCCCAGTTCCAGCCAGCCCATTTCACAACCCCTGGCTCCTTCCCAGCGCCGTGCTGGCCGAGATGCCCAGGCAGTGCCATGGGCACCTCGGCGTTCCCGGCGAAGGGAGCGCTCCCAGCAGGGCTGGCAGAGCACAGGCAGCTCCAGCAGCTCAGCTGAACATCCCAGCTCTCTGGAGAAAAGCCCTAGCACGGTCAGTGTTTGTATTTGCTGATTTGTAACCCTGAAGCTGTCAGAAATCGTGCGGCTCCAGCAGCGAAGGCGCAGGAGCCTGTCGGCGATGAGCGAGTGAGAAGGAAATTTCTGATTTCTCTGGCAGAAATGGGAGGATGAACTGTGCACAGGGAGCCCGTGGAAGCTCTGACATAGGAAGGCAAGTGCTGAGGTCACTTGGCTGCTCGCTGGATCACTGAGGCACAGAGAAGTAGGGCAGCTTGTCCAGGTCACACAGCCCATTAGCTGCAGGTAAAGGAAACTGGTTTCCTGTCCCGCAGTCCGGTCACTGGACCAGTGGCTCCCAACCTGTCCCTTGGGCAAGGCCCACGGCCACTTCCTCCTCCTCCTCTTTACCCAGTAGCCCCCTGCCCCTCTCCTACTCATGTTCCAAATTTCATAACCCAATCCATCACTCCACAGACATCAGACAGCTCATGACAGTGGATCCTTCCTTTCCTTCCCCTCATTTCAACCCACAGCGTCACCTTTCATGGAGCACCCATCCAGCTGGATCCTGCTTCTCCCTCCCAGCTCCAGCCACTGCCTCCTCATGGCATGATCAGCTCTTGCTGAGGGCCCAAACCGACCAATCCAGCTCCAAAGTGCATTCTGTGTGTGCCACTGATATTCCCTCTCCCTATGGGGAACCAAGGGTGCAATGACAACACACAACAGGCTGCACTTGTTGGGGCAAACCCCACAGGAAATGTTCTTTTCAACAAACTGGACATTTCTCTCCTCAAATATCTGGAGTATTAGAATTCTGGAGATCTCACAGGTAATGCAAATATCCAGGGTCAAGGCTATTTCTTCCAGTGAACCACTGGCACCCAGGTTTGGGTGGCAAAGGGCTGCCACCCATATGTCCCTTGCTATCCTCCTCCCCAGGGCCACGAAGCCAAATTGCACACAGCCTTCCTACTATTTATTCAGACTCTCCTGGGATATCAGGAAAAGCACTATTTCCCCCTCTAGCCACTCTCCCTGAAGGAGTGACATCTCTGGTGGGAGAAAAGAAGTCGACTCTAATTTATGTCTGTCTGTCCTGGAATACAAAGTGTCCCAGGAGTAACAGTGCTTTGACAGTAAATCTGGGATGGTCACAAGGGAAATAAAACCTGAGGCCAGGCAGAGAGAGGCAGTGGTATTGGTTATACTGTGACTCCTAAAGGCACGGTGTACCTTCTCCAAACATGTAGGAGTTGGTGTTTTCCTGGCTGCTGCTAAGGAATGTTTG
This sequence comes from Nicator chloris, assembly GCA_013400495.1. Classification (NCBI taxonomy): domain Eukaryota; kingdom Metazoa; phylum Chordata; class Aves; order Passeriformes; family Pycnonotidae; genus Nicator; species Nicator chloris. Next base: position 264,815 of record WAAE01014082.1, on the reverse strand, counting down.
AATAAAGGCAGCACAGTAAAGGAGGGGGAGGGTGCAGAGCTCTGGAAGTGCAACAGGACAGGTGAGAGCTGGAGCCTCCCACCACTGACCCAAGGAACGGGAGGGAAGCTTCTCCCTGATCCACACACCAGGAATCTGCTTCACTTCTCGAAAGAGCCACTTGGAAATACTTCCCATTCCTGAGTGAGGCTGCTGGGCTGCTTACCCCACTGCCTGACAAACTTCCAGTGTTCCATGCCAAAAGCTGGAGGGACCCTTTGGCCAGATCATGCCAAAGGCACGTGAGAGCAGAGGAAAGGGGGCCACAGCAGCCAGAGGGCACGGCATGGCTTCAGGGTTTTATCCAAAGAAAGTCAGACCTGTTCCCCGTGCTTTGGGTCTCAGATTTATGACAAAACAGCTTCGTTTCCCCAGAAACAGAACTTCCCCAGTAATTTGTTTCCACCCAGCAGCTCTGGCCACTAACTTCAGCACTTCAACAGCTGAAGAGCCTGCAGCCCTTTGGATCCAAGGGTGGGCACTGCATCCACCTTCCAGAGCTTCTCACACTGCGTGGGTGCTCTCTAAACACATCTGCCTTGCCCCCTCTCCTCCTTGTCCAAGGCCCTGCTTCAGGTTTTAGCCTTTTTTTCTCCTCCTTTCACAGCAAACAATCAGCCTCCTCCTCAGTCATCAGCCACAGAGAAAACACAGCCACTTACTCCAGAAAGCTGCACTTTACCTGGTCCTCCAACTCCCAGGAGGCACCCTCTGATCTCCAGGACCCATGCCTAAGAGGGAAAATAATTATTCTTCCTTGAGGAAGCCCAAAGCTTCTCAAAAGACTTTCTCAGGTGAGCCCTCCTGGCTCCACTTGCCCTTTCAGCTCCAATCAACCCCCTTCCAGAAACACAACCCTCCAATGCTGAGATTCCTGCACCACCACACTTTCAGTGGTGCCAGAGCAGAAAACATTATCCAAATCTTCTTTTCAATCTGTGTGAAGAAACAACAAGCAGGTCAGCAAACTCCCTACTGCATCATGTGTCTGTTGCTGTGGTATTTGTCACCTCCTGCATCCCAATCAGCTCTTGAGTGTGAAGGTCCTTGTCCCAGATCAGCTGTGGAGCACAGCAAACACGCTGCCCTACAAAGGCAGGAATTACAGCTCTCCAGGAGACAGGAAGAAGGAGAAGGGTTCCAAAGACGTCAATGTCGACTTGAGTCAGGAATTGCAGATGACATCATGACACGACCTTCCACTTCCTGCAAGCCCACACAGGGCACAGCAACCCTGCACAAATGTCTACCACCTCGTCTTAGGTAATCCCCACGTTGCTACCCAAACATTAATTAAGCTTCTTACCTGCCTACCTCTCTCAGGGCTGCTAAGGATTACATCCTTCTGCAGAAAAGTGTCTGTCTGAAGGTCAGCCCGTGGCAGGAGCGGGATTACAACTCCCATTCCCCTTTGCCTATAAAGCTGTGCTGCCTGTGCTGGGCTGGTTGGCTCCAGCTTTTCATCTGCCTCAACTGGATGAGCCAGCAGGGTTGGAGGTGCACCTCCAGCTTGGTGTCAGGACACAGGAATCTCCTGGCTTGTGCTCCCAGATTACGGTTTGCAGCAGAAGAAACCCCCGTTGCAGCAGGATCACATTCTGCTGGTTGGTACCATTTCCATGGGCTGAGAGCCACAAAACACACCCCACACGCTCTGGAGAGCTATGGGACAAAAAGCCTCTGAAGACAGGTCTGGTGACAATCCTGGTGCTCTGCAGCATCAGTCCTGGGCATGCAAATGAATCCAGTGTGGACAAGGAACACTGTGCCCTGAAACTGCTGGAGTTTTGCTTCCTCCCACACTCCTGACAGCCTTCTTGGGGCTATCCTGTTTCAGGCCAGGAATTGGGCTTTGATCATCCCAGTGGGTCCCTTCCAGCTGAGGATTTTCCGTGATTCCATGATCCATGGTTTATGCTTTCATGAAAAGGCAGTCATTTTACTGCAGATATTCTGCTTAAGTAATTAATTGCATTGCAGGGGGGCTCAGCTTTCCAATTACCAAACTTGTCACTTCAGATGGGTTTTTGTCTGTCATTATACTAAAAAAAAAAAAAAAAAGAAGAAGAAAGAAAAAGCAAACACTGCCAGGAACAGTCTGTTGCTTCCTACAGTGTGCTGTGGTGGATGAATTGGCGTTGAGCAGCAACATTCATACCACAAGCACCACACTCATACCCTCCTACCCCTTCCCCTGGCTGCCAATGCAAGGCAGACTAGATTAGTTAATTACATCTTTAATCCTTAATGATGGAATACTTGAAAAACTATTATTGATCTTACAGGACATAATTCATGACCTAATTACGGTGATAAAACTGCGAGATTAATGTCTTGCCAGCTATTAACGTCTAGCGCTGATCTGAGTTAATTAGAAAAGAGATGGGTGATTTCTGTGCTTCTGATTGGCAACGCAGCAGCAGAGTAATGCAGAGGCTGCTAAAGGCAGGACAAGCCATTTCAAGCCCTCAGACTACTCTCAACTCAACCAACTGTGGATCTTGCCCAGGAAAAACCAGACACATTTAACCCCTTAGCCTAATTTCTTCAGCCTTCTGAGTCATTGGCTCAGTGGGACAAGAGTGTTTGATGCTGCTCATCTTTGAGAGGTTCAAATGTGGAGCACAGACCTCCTTTTCTTTATCTTTTACAGAATTGAAGAGATTCATCAAAGTTCTTTGTCTGGAATCACTTAGGTTGGAAAAGACCTCCAAGATCATGGAGTCCAACCTGTGACCTACCCCCACCTTGTCACCCAGCCCAGAGCATTGAGTGCCACATCCAGGTACTCATTGGAGGCCTCCAGGGATGGGGACATTCCAAGGCCTGAAGTTTGGACTAAGTCTTGAGTCATTCTCAGTCTGGACTAAAAAAACCAAGGGGATCCTTGACTTCCAGAGTTAAACTCGCCCTCCCCTTCATGCCAATGATGGGTTGTGACTGAGAAAAGAAAAAAGCTCTTTTCCCTCACCAGCCCTTCACTGCGCTTTTCCTGGGAAGGATGCAGCCCCACCTAAGTGCCAAGCTTGGATTTCCTTCACGGCAGCTCACAGGCCTGTTAGGGTCACACGATAAATCTGGAAGATGAGCAACTTGGGAGTTTTCTACCCTCCTCAGGGCTGGTCTCCCCAGGAAACGCGTCAGCAGCAGAATAGGATGTGCCTTTAGCGTGTGTTACCTCTTCCATGAGCTTCCTGCAGTGTCTTGGTTTGACTTCCTAACTGGAGTCAGCTCCTGTGGCCAGACACAGCCTGGGCGCTCATTAGAAATGCCCACACGAGTTATGACACAGCTGCTGTCCTCCCCACACAGGTAATGTTGGGTTTAGTGCTCTGACTGTGATCCTCAAGACCAGGGTGTCATTTCTTGGCTGTCTGCCAGCCAGACAAGCCTTCAGCAGCTGAGACTGTAAATGCTACGACAAGGGGCTGGTCAAGGAAAAACAGCTTTGAAGTTGGGCAAGAGTGGCCAAACCGAGATTTCGAGTAATACCAGGCACTGAGGTTGCTGCACTCATGTGAACGTGGAACGAAGTCCAGCAGTGGGCAGGAGCCAGGGAGTACTTGGGGTCAGTGTGGTGCACAGGAGACCTTCTTTTCTCATGTTTTTCTCAGTGTAACAAGGCTCTGAGGGGAGCAGGAGCGCTCAGCAAGGAACCTAAAAATCACGAGGCCAAGCGCTCACCTCGTCATCAAAACTGTGCAGCTTCCCCCAGCCAGCTTGGCTCTGTCAAGTGCTTTAAGGGACGTATGACACAAAAGGAGAAAGAGTGATGCAGTCTCAGAGCACAGCTGGCAGTGACAAAGCAGGAAAGTTCACCCCTTGTAACTGCACAGCTGGAATCATTCAGGTGCTGGCTGGCATTGGGAAACTTCAGTCTGGGTGAGGTATCTGTTGTAGGAGACTCTTAATCCTAAAAACAAACCCCTTGAAGCTTGCAATAAAAGTTGATGAGAACTGAATAATTTGCACAAAAGGAGTCTTCCATATATTTGTAAGTATTTGGATCACGGGCAAACAAGGCTCAAACCCCCTTTTTGAGACAGTATTTCCCCTGTTATTTGCTATTACCCAGTTTAATGGCAGCACAGAGTTCTCACCAAGTTCCAGACCACGCAGAGCTCCCAATTCTTACTCCCAGTGATGAGGCTCTGCTGCCTCACAATGCACTGCCAGTAATACCTGACTGAAAGGGAACCACAAGAGGCTCACAACAACTTGTACTGAGCTTCTCAGAAGAGAAACCAATGAGTAAGAAACGGAAAAAGAAAAGTTTACTCCTGCTTTTGAAGTCGCTGAACTGGGAAGGTCTTGAAGTGACTTTCTGAAGTATTTCCACTGTTCTGGGAGAGCCTTTTCACAAGTGCTGGGGGTGAATGTTCCCAGCAAGAGTCTGATGACTTGTAACTCATCAGAAGGAGGTTTTCCTACTCTTTTGTGTGAGCTTTTGTGTTGGACAGCCCATGACGAATCCAGGTTCCTGCAGTCATTTGTCCCAGACTCTTGCATGACATCCTCTCTCAAATTTTTCTGCTTTATGGCCTGCAAACACCTCCTCCCCACACAGCTCCTGCTGGGAAAGGCACTTACCATCTGAGGTTTTAATGAGGAACTTGCCAGCTGAGCATGCTTACAGCACTTCCCAACCTTTTTGTGGAAAATGCATCATCTTCTTAAGGAAAAAGCAAGAAGAGGCCTCAGAGAATTATGCAATTGTGCTGCTGTTCAAAAAGGAATTTCTAGTCAGGAAACTGCCACTACATAAAGACAAGTGCACTCCAATAACTGGGTCAAAACTAGGTAAATATTACTAATTCCTCCTCTAAAGCATTAACTGAAAGAAAAAAGAAAACCAGGCAAGAGAACGAGATCTAAGAGGAGAGCAAGAAAAAGCAGCGCTTTACTTGAAGCAGTCTGTCTAGCTTTTCTCTGTTTTTTAAAACAAGAAACCCAAGGAAACTCAGCCCTGTGAAGTGGCTGATAAGGTGACCCCGGATTTCACAAGCAAACACACGGAACTGAAGTCAAAGAAACAGTGAGCAAGCAAGAAATCTGAGATAGCATCTCTGAAGTAAACGTGCAACAGGCACAAAAAAACGATCTGGAGCCTGATTACACTCCTGCCTTCAGTTAAACATTAGTCAACCTAACGTTATTCCTGAAATCATGTTCTTGATCCAAGACAGAGCTGCACAAAAACAATGAAAGAGACTCTTGGTTATCAAAATGGTCAATCGAACCAAGGTTTCAGAGTTTTGCTTTTTGCTCAGCACTGACATCTGTTGCTATCAGGACCATCATGTGAGCCTGACACAAGTTCCACCCTTCCCAGCTATCCAGGAACTGTGCCTCACACTCAGTGAGCTCACTGCCACATCAGCAGGGCGATGGAGAAGGTTTCCTAGAGCCCAAAACAAAGGTAGATGTGTTAGGAGTTACCAGAAGTTTACTTTGAGGAAGGAAGAACATGAGAACAGGGGCAAAAATAAAAATCTGATTAACTCGGTGTTAACAAGTACTTCATGCTTGTTCAATGAGCAATTTTTAAAAGTAGAAATGATTGCAATTTTTCTCAAAGCTGTCTCCACCTGGGGCAACTTGTCCTCAGGCACAAAACCTGTGAAAAAGGTTTCCTAGGAAGGCTTAACAGAAGAAGAAAGAATTCACACATTAATGAAGCTACCTGCATGAATCAGAGATTCAGCTCTGACATTACCAAAAAAAAAAAAAAAAAAGGCAATTATTGATAATTAACTAATAATTCTTATTTTATGCAATCCATTTCTCCATGGTGCTAATTATGCAATCCAGCATGCAGCTAATAAAGGATCGAGCAAGTCTGGAACAGCTTCCTCTATCAAAAACAGTTCAGAACCAAGTTTGCCTATTAATTTTAGCAAATTAAAAAGCTGAACAGATGTCTGAGAATTTGGACTCAACCTAAAGGAATCCCAAACCCATGAGGCAACTAAGTGACCTAGTGAAATAACAGGAATATTTCTCTCAGATAACAGTAAAGCTGTAAAGATTCACATCCACACAAACAAGGGAAAACATGACTTTTACTTACATTTCAGTGGCTATGAATCCGGTGAGCTCAGACAGGAAGAGAAACAATATGAAGAGACAGCAGCAGACAGAGACTGGAACAGAGGGAAGGAGAGGAAAAGGTTAGTTTTGTATGCCTAACAAAGACAAAAACTGTTTTTGCACAGCCATATCATTCCCCCCATGGATATGTCACCCATAGACAATTGAGATTTAACAATCTTTAGAGTCCATGACCCAGAGGAGCCCACCAGAGCAGTGACTTCAATGCCATGCCAATATCCAAACATCCTGAGGGGTATCTTCCATTTTTGGGCCACTTTTTCGCATGATTTCTGTCACGATTTCCATCTCCCCACAGCTCCTGCACTCTCCACCTTCAGCACACCACGCTGGTCTGCCAGCACTCCCTCTTCTTGACACAGCTGCTTGACAGCATCACTTCTTTGGAGCCTTGGCTCCCAAATTTATCACTGTTAAAACCTCCAGAAGGCAAAAAGAACCAGCACCTCCTTGCTTGGAAAGCACACAGCCCCCTAAGGCGGTGTTTTGGGGATGAGGAGACATTTTGGTTCTTTGTCAGGTTCCAAAGCTCTATGTGAGGCACCTCAGAGCCTGCACTCCCAGGGCTGGGTCAGCAGAGTCAGGGCAACACTGGAACTGTGCAGCCAGTGCCTGACTTCTCTAACTTCTCCACTTGCTGACATATTGACTCTGCAGAGAGGGAACATCGCCACTGAAGGAACTGTGAGGTACCCAGACAACAAGTCTCACGTCCTTCCTAAGAATTCCAACCTGGAATTGCATGGAGGGATGTGGGCCTGATATTTCTGGCTCTGAGAGATTTTAGCCTGCTAGCCTGCTAACTTTCTCCCAAGGGAGAAATTCTTAAGAAATCTTCTTCTCAAAACAAATCCTGGCAAACAATTATCCTTTCTCCAAACAATCTTTCTCCAAGTGGTATTTTGCTTTTCTAGTTCTCAAAATATTTGAGCTGTTTCTCCAGTTTAACCAGTGGGATCAGAGAGGTGTCGTTCCTGTTCACCCATCATGTTAAGTCTGTATCAGAACAACTTATAAAAAGGCAGTAAGAATCAGACAATAAAGTTTTTTTCTATACTCTTTGCCTTCTGAAATAGTTGGCATCTCTCATCCTTTTTTCATGTCCTACAATGACAGAGGGAACCGAAAGTAACTGGAATGTTAGTGTTTACTTTTCACCAGGAAATTATTCAAAGCACTGTCCAGGGACATTCAAGCAGCAGTGACAGTCACCCACACAGGAGGGGCTGGAAGGAAGCACAGCCGTAAATCCTATGGATCAGGGATGATTGGAGCAGACAAGGATGTGCCAGCTCAAGGAGACAGGGCTGCAGCGTGTCTCTGTGTTAAACACAATTCCCAAATTCACCATGAATCACTCCCAGAAGGGCAAAGCAGGAACTGACAGGCTCCTCCAGGGCTGAGACGGCCGGAGCACAATCCCAGCACAACCCCTCCATCCCAGCACAGCTCTCTGTGAAATCACCACTTTAGCAGAGCCACTAATTAAGGTTGAGAAATACATTAAAAAACAAAAAAATGCCCCGTTCCTCAACTTTATTCCACATGCCCTGTGCAGCCTGACTGGCCATTCCTTCGGGAAGCTCAAGTAACGACAGGCTGGGAACAATTTTATCACAACAGCCTTGGTCCAAACTCCCTTGGTAAAGAATGTGAGAGGCAAGGGAAGGAAAGAGGTGCTGAGGGCAAGTACTGAGACAGACCCTGTCTTTTTGACTGACCTAAAGCTTTGTGCCTCATTCTTCCAGTTCTGAGGAAAAAGAAATGCCTTGCTTCTCCTTCCTCAACAGAATAATTTCAACTGTGGATCCTTTTACTGACCCTCTCTGCAGTGCAAGGGATTAACAGAGATGCCAAAAAATCCACTAGCTAGGATGAGGAAAGAGAGGGGGAAAAAACCTGAAGACCAGTAGGAAAACAAGAAGCAAGAAGGGCTATTAATTGCTAAAGAGACACCTCAGATGGCCACACAGCTGCTCCCAAGTCTGGGCTGTCAGGACACAGAAGGTCACCAGGGCTGTGACCCAGCTGAGCCCCTGGCACGGGGCACCACGGGCTGGGGGAGGAGAAAGGTCTGCCTAAAGCACAGCAGCAAATTCTTGTCAGAACATCCACACCTACATAAGAGCCCAAAAAAAGCCACCAAGGCAGGACATGAGCAGATCCAGTGTTTGTACTGCTGATCACTGACAGACTGACACGAGATCTCTGATCTCTGGCAGTTGCAGGGGAGAGAGTTTGACGTAGAAAACCCTTTTTTCTTTAATTGCTTCACATATTCCTTGCTGCTTGTTATAACCCCATAAAGGCTTTCCACAGCATCAGCCAGACCTCTCTGCTCTCAAGCACTTCTAGGAAAGCCTGCTACTACTAGCTCTCTTAACTAAATTCTCTCCCAGAGCTTCCTCTCTCTTCCAATTTTTAAACTTCCTTCTCTGCCACTTATATAATCAAAGTATCTTCTTTGCCAGTACTTGCTCCCTCAAGTCCATCTTCAGTTCAGCTCTTGCAGTGAAGGTTCGTGACAATACTTACCAGACACAGCACAGTAAAATTCCACTACCCTGTATCTAAAAAACCCTGCAAGAATGCCCTGAAGTGCCTGGCAGGGACTGACTTTCAAAGCTCCTCAATGCTTTTCCCAGCCTTCAAACCACACAGCCAGTTTTGAAGCTGCAAAAGAGATTACTGAGGGTGGACATGAGAGTGGGATATAAAATCACAAGCAGCTTGAAGGAGGTGAGTGGGGAACAACCACAAACTGTCCCTTCCAGCATCGGAACAACAGGGAAAGGGGAGGTTAAAAACAAGAGAAGGTTTTCCTTTACACAACTGAATTCTGGGATTCTTGACTACAGATGCATAAGAAATAAAACCTGATAGATTACAAAAAAGAATCATAAATGCCCTGAGGAAGAAATCCATTGAGGGACACTAAACACAAAGAACCAACTCCAGCTTAGGAAGCTGAGGAGCCAACTGAGCAAAGCCTGGTGAAGTGTTTAAGCTGCCCCTCCTGCTCTTTCTCAGGCATCTGCTGCCGGACACTCTGGGAAAGAGGACACTGGACACTTGCACTGACTGTTAAACTCTTCCTATATATACACATTTCCAGGGCAGGGGGAGTTTTTGGCATGAGACTCATGTGACAGCATTATCAGGGACTCTCTCCAGAGGCAGCATTTCCTCAGCTGCAGAACAGGAGCTCCTCTCTCAGCGTGGAGCTGCAGGCACAGACGACGACGTTCCCAGCACAGGAATTTATGCACGGGGTGCTTCAGCTGCTTCTTTCACAGTGAAGGCTTTTACTTGCTTCCATGCAAATGTGCAGTCCTACCACCCACATTTGACAAGTGTATTATATTTGGAAAAGTAGATTAAAGGCTGGGATCAGACAGAATCAAACAATTCATACATAAAGCTTCGCTTAACTGCAAGAGCACGGCGACGTTCCCACAGAGCTCCAACAACATCTGAGACAGGTTTTTTAAAGCTCTAATATGATAACATGATCAATATATCAAAGGTTGCTGGTGTAGACACACTGCTGTTGGCTAATCTGCAATCCCAAAAGGATGGGAAACTCTGCCAAGGTTTTTATTCCTGCACTAACCTTTTTGTACTTATCCCTTCTGCTACATACCCCGTCTACGTACATTCCTGGCTCTGCCTCCCCACCCCAGGAGAAATGAGAGAAAGGCAAAGTGTTTAACACATCACACAGACTGAGGACGTGGAGCCATGTCTATATTAAGGCATAAAATTAATAGTATTTATTATTCAATGGAGCAAACTGTTACGAAGCGCGAGGAACGGGTCCTGTTACAGGCGCCACGTGAATCATAACTTGGATATTTCCTGATGTGTATTTAAAACTCCAGCCCCCAAACAGCAGAGAGTATTTCTGGATAACATTTCCATGTGTGCATACAACATGTGCATGCAAACTATGCATCCACACCGACGGCTGGAGAGCAGGATGGTGACAGCAGCTGCCTGGGCTGCAGGCTGCTCTCCAGAGCCCCACTGCTCCTGTCCAGCCAGATGCCAACTGTCAGCCAGCCAGGAGTGCTGCTGCTGCTGCCTCTGTACCCAAACATGGCCAGGCTGTCACCACTTCTGTCACAGTGGCACCACAGACACGCTACACATGTGGGAGGACCTGCAAAAACTGGTGGAAGAGGGACAACAGCACGACGGGGATGCTGCCTGAAGAAGGCACTTTTATTGAGGAAAAGGAAGGAGTAAATTCTACACACTTCCCAGCACACTTCACAGCAGTGGCTGTGTTGTTCTGGACAAACCTGACTCCAAGTTAACAGCAGTGGATTGTTCTTGGTTCCTTCATTCCCAAAAAAATTGTTTGTAGCTGAGTGGTTGCCACACGGATCTGAAGTGTCTTGTATGCAGCATTCACTGCAAATTTGGGATTTAAGAAACCATACCTAATAAAGCCTCAACAACACTCCAGCTGGCTTCTGAACTTGCTCAAGATCACCTACTCTTCCCCTTCAAAATTCCCCAACACTTACTCTCCCTTAGCTGCTTCTTCCCTAAAAGCCTTGGCCCCTTCAGCCCTGGCTCCTTCAGCCCTGGTGTCAGGAGCAGAGCTGCTCTTTTCCATCTCTTTTCTTCTGTAATCTGATCTGTGCCTTCTTCCCTAATAAACCTCAACCTTTTTTTGAAAATAGACCTTTTTACAATCCAAAACCCACTGTTGAAATCCTGCAGTGAGTCCATTCCTATTCCAGAAAGCCTTCAGCACCAGAAGTGATACTGAACTAAGGTTTCAGCAGAGATCATGTGGAAAAGGCCTAAATTAATAGTTGGATATTATAGACTATTTTATATCTGCTCTGTAAAACTTGGAGGACTTAAAGAAAGCCAAAATAAAGTTGGAGTCACAGTAATCTCACATGATTACTAAAGCCTAAAAGATTTTTGAGAGGCAGAACCTTGCCCTGCACTCAAGCCCCCAATGTTAACACAACCTGACTTCCCTAAAGCATTTTATCACCAGGTCATGCAACTTCCCAGGCTTCCAACTGGCCTGGCAATGGGCTGGTCTCATCCATGGCCTCCTACAACACCTAAGATTAGTGGCTTTCAAATTACAAGCCACAGGCTTGGTCAGACAGAAGAGCCCATTAGAAAAGCTGCTCACAAGATCCTCACAGGCAAAGCCACCAGTTTGTGGCTCAGAAGCTTCTATCAGGCTGCCTAAAAACACCCTGAGAAAAAGAAGGAGAACCAGTTAGAGAAGAAAATCAAAGCCTGAGAAGCTGCAAATAACAATAGAGAGAAATAAGTCAGCTAATAATTGTAAGTAAGAGTCACAACCTTCAAGCCTTCCCACAACAGACTTATCACTTGAGGTGGTTACTGCAGATCTGAAAGCCTAAACTCCGTGGCCTTTGATGGTTTTTTTTGCTTCTAAAATACTCTTTTGCAGGTGATTCATAACATCACAAATTCTCAAAGGGAGCCCAGTGGCAGTGTGGGAACTCTCAGTTTCCAAAACAGAAGAGAAGGCAGGATCACTCACAAGTTCAAAGTGTTCTTTCAAAACACTAAATCTCATCCGCCCCTGAATCCCCAAACAGTTTGAGTCAAGCTCTTTGTTCACAGCTCCAGCAAACCCAAATGGGAGTTGGGATACAAGGAATTCAGTGGCCAGGAGAACTCAGGGGACAAGGACTCTGAGAGTAAATATTTAGGGGAATGTGTTATCTTCACAGAAGCACAGGAGAGTTGAAGCTGGCAGGGATCTCTCTGGAGATCATCCTGACCAACTCCCCTGCTCTGAGCAGGTTGCTCAGGGCCAGCTCTGGTTGTTTGGAGCATCCCCAAGGACAGAGGCTCTACACCACCCTGGGCAGCCTGTTCTTGCTCACAGCCAGGAGTTTCTGCAGCTCACGGAGGGCTTTCCTTGGTGTCCTGATTCACTGACACTGACTCAGTCCTGCGTGCTGTCACCAAGGGATGTGACATCACCCACGTCAGCAATGACACACAGGACTACTGACCCATCTACCAGCACGGCTGCATGGGGCACAGCTCCCTGATCAAAGGAAGTCCCTGCTCAAGGGGACAGGAAAGCTGCATGAGGAGGGGAATGACAGGCCTGGCAGGATCAGCCTGATCCATGTTTACCAAGCCCTCTGCCCAGCCAGCTCGCTGCACATAATTGTGTGAAATGGCATTACTCAGCCTCCAGCTTCCCTCAGCAGCAGGAAGGAAGGAAAAGGGGCCCAAGGCAAGAGATCTGTATCAGCCAAAGTCTGTGTATGGATACATGGGAGTGAGAGTGGATCGCTATCAGTGGTTGGAACTGGAGGCTCTTTAGGGCCCCTTCCAACCCAAACCATTGTGACACTACAGTTCTGAACTCACACAAGCTACTCCACTGTTTGATGGGCAGAACAAGCTGTCTCAGCAACATTGGACGCCCTTTCCAATGCTTAACATCCCTTTAAAAAAAATCCCTGCAGACAGAGAGGCCAAACAATCTTTAATTTTAGACCAGGGCTATGCAAGGACATCAAAAAGAAGTTACTTACTAATGGCCCCTGTGTAGGTTGGCTGTGTAAGGTCTTTTGGCACCTTCCTGTAGATGTCAAACCTGAAAGAGGAAAAGCACCAGCCATAAAACAGGTGGAACATTTCAATACATTTCATGCCCCCACAGGGATGAAGGACGCTGAAGTTTTTTCCATCCAGCTTTCCAACAACATTTTTTCAGTAGGCAGGAGGATATGGGAAGGAAAACCAAAACAAAAAAAAAAACCAACCCTTTTCTTTTGTACAATTATGTAACTGTGCTCTGTCTTGGCTCCCATTTCCAAAGCACTTCCCTCCACCTCCCTGTTGTGGATCTGTGCAATCTGAACTGTGAGAGCAGCCAGGCAAGAAGTCATGCTGGACAAGTTTACAGACCACTGTAAAAAGAAACAGATACTCTACAGACTCCTGAATAAAGATGTCTGGCAAAAACACCCCAGTGAAACACAACCTATATTTCCCCTTGTCATTTGTATCCTGCAAAGCCAAAAATAGACAACCCCTAAGTCAGAAATCCAGGTGTTGAGACAAAAAAACATCCCTTGGACATTGGATACAACAGCAGAAATTAACCCAACAGGTTTGTTCCTCCCCCAGCAAAATCCAGCTTAATATTAGACCCTTGTTTTGATTCAGTCATAGCTTTTAATATCCATAGGGCTCAGCTTTGCTATTTTAAACTGCCCATGGTTAAACTCTCCCTGCCCTCATGTGTTAGCTGTATTATTTCCTACCACCTTGTGTTCCTGCCCGCCCAACCGCAATGCAGCTCTGACATCAGTTTTTCCATCACTCAATAAAAATTAATTAATGCATTAAAAACACCCACCCAGCCACCCTAAAGAAGGATGTGACCAGTTCTCCCTCAAAATAGACTTTTTTGGATATGCCACAAGTGGGTGAGAGCTGATGCTTTTTCCAGCCCTGGAGAGGGCTTCCAAATTCCCAGTCTACACTGCACCAAGATGAAACACCCCTGTGTTTACTCGGTAGCTCCTACTACATCAAATATTTTACTGGGAGTTTAAAAACTAGATCATTGTTCCTTTCTTTAGTCTTCAGCTGCTGAGATAACTCTGAGGAACTGCAGGAACAAAACAGCATTTGCTCTGCACGAGATGAGAAGGATACTGTGCCTCACTCAGGAGTGAAGCTGGAGGAAGGAAGGGAAGAGAGGGAATGGAGAGCAGGCAGAAAGAGATTTCAGCTGCCCAGCTCGAGTCCTGAACAAGCTGTGCCATCACTTAACACCCCAACAACCCTCTGTGAGACACCTGAGAGCACTGCTGCACAGGAGCTGTGTTTTCATGACCCTTCTCACTGCTGTCTCCTGAACAGACCAGCAATATTCCCCAACCAAAGAATCCATGTTTGGTTTTCCAGCTGCCCCGAGAACATCTGGAAAGTGCTGTTCGCATTCTTTCCACATCCACCGAAGCATCAGGATGCTGAAAGAACCCAAAGCAGCTGATGACATCATGGTCTCACAGGCAGAGGAAGCTGTTGCTCTCCCAGCCCATTAAATGCTGAAAGCTGGCGTCGTCTGGCCAAAGTCACAATAATAGATCAACAAGGCTAAAAAAGCTGAGAGAGAAACAGAGGGAGGCAGAGCACGTGAGCACCAGGAGCTGCTGAGTGTGAGCAAACACTCAGAAATAGGAAACAGCTCCAGGCTGGGTTCAGTAAAAACAGCAGCGTGTGGATACTATAAAAGGAAGTTTGTTCTCACCATCAGAAATATTTATTAGTATTGAAATGATGGCCCACCACAGCATTAAAAGAAAAAAAATCTGCTTTTCAAACAACTCACTGGAAAGCTGATGTCATACGAGGCAGAGCTCTTGCCTCTCAGATTTCATTTAATCACAACAAATTAACTTTTCCATGGCCTAAGTAAACTTGGATTAGGCAGAGACACTACAAAAAGTGTTTGATTAAGGTTTTATGGATGAAAGCAGAAGCTTGAGGGATGATAGGCAGAACCTGACCCAGGGGAAGGGAAGGGAAGGAGGGAAGGGGTATTAAAGCTTGCACAAGGATGCTGAAAAGATCACAACATTCAAAAAGGACAAGTTTGGGATAAGAGGCAAACACTAGTAGTTAGATTTTGCTCACTGATGTGTGATACCAGTAAATCCAAATGATGACCAGCCCAAAATAAAAAGGACTGGCTGTGTGCAAGTCTCCTGGCAGAACAATCAACTGCTTGGAAAAGACATGTTCTGAGCTAGGAGGGTTCCTGGTCTGGCAAAGGAACAACAGTCCTCAGGGTTCCAGACAACTTCTCATAAGGCATCTGATACTGGCCACAGTTTGTACAATCTCCTCAGTCTGATCTCTGTTAGTGAAAACAGCAGTGGGGTTTATGCACTCAGAGAAGGGCAAGGGGGAAGCCCAAATGACATCAAAGTTTGAGGAGAATGATGGAGGTGGCACGGCCAGGCCAAAGAGCCACCTTCTTCACTCCATTTCAACTCCGAGTTAATTAAAAGAAAATGTAAAGGATTCAGTGCCAGCTTGACAAGTGTGTTTGTGAGACACCAGAGAGATCAAATGTCAGCAGTGAGGACAGAACCCCAAAGAAGGCTTCATTGATTACATATAATTATAAAAATAAGTAAATCAAGCAAGCGTCTCAAACAAGTCTGTGAAGTTGACAAGAGTTATTGTAACAGGAGACCCTAAGCCCCAAGAAATGAGAGATTTGTGGCAGCTCCTATCAGACCTAAGGGTTAAAAATCTGCTTCCACCAGAAAAACCTTTCTCCTTTTGCCACTGGCTCCTTGCCTACCTCCCAGAACCGAAAGCAATCCCAGGAGAGCACTTCCACTGTCCTGGGAAGAGAAGAGAATGAGGATTAGACACCAGAGATGATTTGTAATGCACGAGGGAGGAGGCAGTGGAGCTGTGTGCATGGCAAAGGGGAACAGGTTTTACTTGCCCTGGGGTCAGACGTTCCTGCAAGCACCTGCAGTAAAAATTCCAACAAGGCTCCAGGTTCCTGAGGCATTGGTCACTTGGAGGAGTATTTGTACCCCGGGAACACAGAGGAACCTTGTGCTCTGTTGCAAGAGCTGCCTCCCAGCTCCCTGCTGCAGTCAAAGCAGTGGAAGGTATCAGTAATGCTGCAAGGAGATGGATGTGCAAGGGGCTGGACCTGCCAGCTGACAGGGCACAGACACCCTGTGCCACCCTGGGCATCCACTGGCAGAGTCTGGCAGTCATCTTAAGTGACCAGGAGAAACCAGGGTGTAGATTTACAGCTGCTCAGTGAACTCCCTTAACCTGCAGCTCATTCTGCTTTAGGAAGGGAGACATCACTTCACACTCCCAGAGCAGGCACATGTGCATTTTCCACTGCACGTTGTTTATATTTAGCTTTTGGCAAGTTTCTTCCTCCCGTCAGAAAAGCAAGACTTGTAAGGCGAAGTTGTATCTTTGAGTTGATCAATGAACACGGTTTCAGAGTGGAAACAACAAACTTGCTGCTAGGAACGTTCTTCCTCCAGGTCATACGTGTTCTCATAAAGGGAAGGCTGGGCCTTGCAATTCCAGAATATGAGGCTAAAGATAGAATTAGGCTGTCATCAGTGTAACAAACGAATTTCCTGACACATCTACAGTGTCTTTTCTTTCAACGGAGAGCACGGTTGCAAACAAAGACATAAAAAAAAGCCCATTTGGCCGTGTCAGAGGTTTGCAGGAACCAACATTCATAACTAGCATCAGGGAATGCTACAATGCCTTTTTATCAATCCAAGAGTTCAAAGGACACGGCAAAAAAACTTTCTCACCATCCTGGTGGGAATGTCAACAAACTGGCAAAACTGAGATGAGCAGGGGTCATTCCTAGCTAGGTTCAAACAGAGAAATCACAAATCTTGGTGTGATTAAGGCAGGTCTGGGGCAGAACTCCAGCTCCCTGATGGACAGGAGTGCCACAGCCCTCTTGGAAAGAGTGAGGTGACATCCAGGTGGTGACCTCAAAGGACCCAAACAAAAGGGTGGCAGATTTCAAGTGCCAGTAAGTGCCAGAAAGATTTCAAAAGCTGTGCCTACACTAATATGGTTTGGGCTGGTAGGGACCTTAAAGAGCATCTCATTCCAAACCCTGCCATGGGCAGGGACACCTTCCACTATTCCAGGCTGCTCCAAGCCCCGTCCAACCTGGCCTTGGGCACTTCCAGGGATCCAAGGGCAGCCACAGCATCTCTGGGCACCCTGTGCCAGGGCCTCCCCACCCTCACAGGGAATAATTTTTTCCTAATACCCTATCTAACCCTACTCTGTCACTGTGAAGCCGTCCCCCCCATCCTGTCACTCCAGGCTCTTGTAAAGTTTCTCTCCATCTTTCCTGCAGCTCCTTCAGGCACTGTGAGGCCACAGCTGTGTCACCCCAAAGCTTCTCCTCTGCAGGCTGAACAATCCCAGCTCTCCCAGCAGAGCTGCTCCATCCCTCTGCTCATCCTGGAGCCTCCCCTGGGCTCTCTGCAGCAGCTCCAGGTCCTGGCTGTGCTGGGCCCCAGGGCTGGGGCAGCTCTGCAGGTGGGCTCTCACCTGAGCCGTGTCTGACAGTGCTGGATGAGTGGCAGGGAGGGCAGAGGACCCAAACACTGCAGGTTTTTTCTAGAGTTGATGCTCCACCTGCCTCCCCTGAGCAAAGGATGAGCTCACTGCCTCAGCAGGAGCTGCCACAGGCAGGGCTGCCTGCCAGGGCTTTATGTACACTTGAACGGTTTCATGTTTGGACCCGAAATATTTCAGGAAATGAAGTAATAAATACATTATTTCAGTGAAGATTTCCACATCTCCAAACAGAAGAATCCTCTCTGACATCTCTGGAATCTGAAAAGAGCTTTTTTAACAACTCTGTAAGAGGCTGTTAAGTTTTTCACGAACCAGAAGCAAAGAACGTGAGGCAAGTAAAAAACCCCAACAACTTTTAAGTAGAACTAACCAGACAATGGTTACATTTAAATGTCCTGTAGCAAAGGGAAACCCTGATACCCAAAGGAGCTGATATCACAGAAGGAAAAACGCTAATTCCTCCTTCAGTTTCCAGCATTTGCCCACCCCTCCCTGGCACAAAGACAGCAGGGATGCACTGGTCATGGCACCCAGGGCTGAACTGATCCCAAAATTAATGATGCCCTGTGTGGAGTCCCTGCAAAGACACAGCAGCAGTGGAATGTTTTCATAAGGCATTCTGCAAGGTCTGGTTTTACTGATTTACCTGAGGGGCCAGGGAAAGGCTGTTTTGGAGCTCTTGGACTGTATTTGGGATTTCAGTTAATCAAGCAGAACTGTAACACATTCTCGTGTGGCACTTGGTCACAGAACAGAATTCGGGCACTGTAAATCAGCAGCAAGAAGATTAATTTTTGTCCCTTTCCAGAAATTAATGCTCACAGACAGGGGAGAAATGGTTTTTTTCTTTCGGCAGATGATGTTTTTCCCCAGGAGAACCAAATATTTAAACATCAGTCTTCTTTTTGAAGCATACTGGCTCTTTTGTAGGTACTTCAGCACGTCTTGAAAGTTAGAGGCTGTGAGCATTCCTTACAACAAATTACATTTCTGACGTCAAAGATGATCTAAAAAAAATAAAAACCCAACCAGTATCATGGCTGGCATTCCTTTCAGCATGTCAGTGGTGGTGTAAAAACACCATTGTCATCTCGGCTCAGCAGAAAGGGTCCATGGCTGTGATTCACCCAGAAGAATGTGGGTGTTGAAACAACACTTGATTCTCCACCTCCCATGTTCACCAGCTGGGAGAAGTGGCCTCTATTTTTCAGCAGATACCACATTTGGAGCTGAGGTCACTAATTCCTGGTGACATTACTCACTCTCAATAACGAGTCCGGCAGCTCTGGCACAACTACCTTAATTTTATTACACATCAGTAGCTTTGAGATCTTGGAATAAACGAAGACAGCCTGGTGCTGCTGTACCGATTTGTTTCACTAACAAAAAACTTGAAGTGCCTTGCAGGGACAACACATTTTCCAGCAGAAATAGAACTTCACTGTGAAGTTCATCACACACCTGGCAATTCTACAGCAAAAGTGACTAAACTACACAAAGGGAGAATTATCAGAGAGAAAAAGTCAACTTTGAGGGTGTGGAGTCTCCCTCGCTGGGGATACTCCAGAACTGTCTGGATGCAAAAGGTTGGACCAGTGACCCACTGTGGTCCCTTCCAACCTGACCCATCCTGGGACTCTGTGCTCCTGAAAAAAGGGGTTCAGGATCAGTAGAAATGCCATCCCTGACTGTTTCCTTCTTGGTAAGAAACATGACTTCCCTGAGAAAGAGATGGGCTGCAGGTTGAAAAAAGAGAAAGGCAAGACAACTATGAGACATTTCCACATGGGGTGGAAACAAAGAATAATACACCTTTCCAGGCTGAGATGGCTTCCTGGATCAACAAAAGCCCTCACTCAAGGGCTCCAGTTGAAAAGACAGCACAAAGAAGCGAAGAAATAACAACCCCTCTCTCCAGCCCTGCAGTGGGAGGCTGATTTGGGCCCTACCACCCCGATTTCTGTGGAGATCCCTCTTCTCACACAGAATTTATGTATCTGCAGTACAATTAACTCACTCCCAAGGCAGCTAGAAGGCAGGGCTAAGTCTGTCTTTTCACAACATGAAAACACGGCTGTCACACCAAAGCCACTCTCCTTTCTTTGCTCTAACCTTGCACAGCAGCTAACATTGCCTTTTTAGACAGTGCTCTCTGCTCTCTAAAGTGAAAGAAAGACTAAGTTGGCCTTTGAGGAGCTATTTCATGCCAGAACTCTTTCCTTGCCACTGCACGGGGAATACAAGTGGGTTAAAGCAGTTAGCAAACCTTGTTTACCCTTCTTCTTGTTTGCTGCTAATGCCCCTCCCCATTTATCAGCAAGGAGCTGCAAAGTGGAGATAAATTCTGGAGAAATATCGCTGCTGGTTCCCCCCATTGGTCAAGTCCTCCTTGCAAAGGGGATCAGAGCGTGGCTGCAAACCTCAAATCTCCAGAAGCCAAGAAGGCATGAGGTCACTATTTCTCCACATACACACACCAATTCCTGACTGAACAAAGAGCTTGCCTGTTCTTTACAAAGTCCACTCATTACACACTCACCAGTAAACCCAGTTACAACGTGGAAGAGAGAATTTCTACTGCTACACGCTGTCCTTGTCACTTTCAAGAAATGACACACAGGCAGCCCATGCAGACACTAAGTTTTAAAAAACTCAGTCATGAAAAAAAAGAAGGTGCTTTTTGTCAAAAGAAGATAAAGTACTCTATCTGTTACACTGGTTTTCTTCTTCAGGTGGACAGAAAAATTGCTGCACTGTGCACTTCTGGGAACATCCATTCAAAACAACAATTGCAGATGGCTTTTGATGAAAACAACATCAAAGAAACTACAGCACTGTGGAAGATACACAGAGAGCAAGGCAGGTGCCAAACACAGCCCTGGACAGTCAAGCCTATGGCAGCACCCATTTGGTTTTTGATAAGAGTCACTTTGAGGCAGGTCTGTCTGATAACAGGCTTGAAAACATCCACTGCCTTTTTGTTTTTGAGACTGTCTGTCATTTAGACATCCTAAACAAATTCATTTTTAGGCCACATCCCTCAGAATTACATAAGCCTCTCTAATTACTTCATATAGGTATCAGTGAATCCAGCCAAGTACAATCTCTATTTATAAGTGCCTTTAAAGAGAGGAATCATCCTCAACTCTGAGGATTAGTTTTCCCTGGAGACAAGGACATAACCTTGGGATTTGTCACTCGACACACTTCTCTTTTCCTATCTGCCTCCTTGAACCTTTCTGTTGCTTTACTGCATGCCAGAGAGCAGAGATGGATGGTTCCATCCCCTTTATTTGGGCTCCCCACGGGACCAACAGACCTGGTGCAGGGACAACCAGCTCTCCCCACAAGGTTTGTAGAACTGGGTCTGTTTTGAAGTTTGATTTCACGACAGAAGAGCTGCAGTAGCAATTCAGGAAACCAAGGCAGGTGTGAAGCAAGAAGAGAACGAGCAACCTCAGCCCCACTTCAGGAAACACATCTGAGTGCACATGAAATGAGCTGGAACAATGCTTGTGAAGAGTCTCTCCCCATCCCACCACACAGCTTTGTTTCCTCATATTCCTGCTGCTCCCACCTCTGGAAGACCCTTTCCTAGAGACAGCAGAAGAGTTTCTGGACTATGATTCATTCAGTAGCTGCTACTATTAAGGCTCTTAGCAGAGATACCAATTACAGCTGAGAATCCACTTTGCATAAAACACTTCATCATTTTTAAGGAGAACATGGGAAGCAGAGAGAAACTTAGTCATGGTGAATAGAACTTGGATTAAGTCCATCTGCCATTCAAAGATGACTGTGCACAAACAGACTCCCTTTTCTCTCTCCAGGAACACCTCAGAGGAGGTTGGTGTTACAAAGGGGAGATCAGAGTTCAAGCACCCTGTCTCAGAAGCTTCCCTTCTCCCCTTCCCCAAATCAAGGCAGCTTGGAGGCAGAAGGGGAGGAAAAAACCCAGGCCATATTGTTTATTTTCCGTGTGAATTCATGGTATCAAAAGGAAGCTCTGCCTGCTGTCAGAGCAGGATCATTCAGGCTGGAGACACAAATGGAAACGCCCTGGCTTTAATCCCCACTGGTATTTCTAGAGAAACCTTCCCACCAGAGGCATGCTGCTTAGTGACAAGGAGCATTTCTGTGTGCTCTGCTGACTTCTCAGGCAGCTTCTCTGGTCATCCCAGCAAAGCTTGAGAATTAGAAGTGCCCAAGAGAAAACCTGGCTCCCCCAGCTCCGGCACGGTGGGGTCTGTGATCAGCCACTGGAACACCCAGGGATGACATCCCCCATCCTCTCCCCAGCACCCAAAATGGAAATATGAAGTAAACCAGGTTCTCAGGCTGTAGTTTCTGGATCAGGAGTGGAGACCTGGAGCTCCTGGAGCAGATCCAGAAGAGGCTGCGGAGCTGAGCAAGGGCCTGGAGCATCTCGGAGCCCAGGAAAGGCTGAGGGAGCTGGGGCTGCTCAGCCTGGAGAGGAGCCCCAGCTGAGAGGGGCCTGAGCCTGGGGTGTCCCTGTCTGTCCCTGGGTGTCCCTGGGTGTCCCTGTGTGCAGGGAGGGTCACAGCAGGGCCCAGGCTCTGCCCCAGGCCCAGCAATGGCACCAGAGGAAGGGGCAGGGACTGAGCCCAGGAACTCTCCCTGCACAGGAGGCACAGCTCCTGCCCTGGGCAGTGCCCAGCCCTGAGCAGAGCCCAGAGAGGCTGTGGGGTCTCATCCCAGAGCTGTCTGGCTGTGCCCTGTGCTCTGGGGTGGCCCTGCCGGAGCAGGGAGGTGGCACCAGGGACCCTCTGAGGTCCCTTCCAGCCTGGCCCATCCTGTGAAACTGCTGCCCCTAGACTGGATCTCTTGAGACAGACCAAAAAAAGAAATAGATGGGGCTAGAAAAAAAATAAGAGAAACTAAGATGGTATAGAGAATACTGCAGGGTTACCGAAAAAAAAGTAGATTTAAAATTAAAAAATCCAATCACTTAGCTAAGAGCTTCCAAGTCGTTTAACAGGCAGCGACTGTTCCTCTCTTTCCTTGGGTCACTGCTCCCAAACAATGACTTTGGGACAATTCATCCCAGCTTTGTCAACAAAGCTGCTGGGCACCAGGAGCCCAAGCACACCAGCTGAGGAGCACAAGCCATCAGGTGGCTTTTAACCTCTTCAGAGGCATTTAGCTCTAAATAAAACCAAGCAGGCTTAGACACAGTCTCACCCCACCAAAGGCAGGTACTTCTATCAGAACACACTTTTCTGCTTTCATTCCCTCTTACAAAGCACATCAGACACCCGTGGTAAGATCTTGAAAAGCAAAGCTGTTACTTCTGTAAAATGGAGAAATCCAAAGCCACCAATTTAGCTTTCAACGTGACAGCTCAAGCTGAGGGAAATACAGAGGTAGAACAAACAGCACAGCTGTGTCAGGTTTGCACACACGGCGCTGCTTTGATTAGCAAAATACCATTTACTTGAAAAATCAAAATGAAATCCCAGACGCCTGTCTGAAGTAGCTGGGGTAAGTTTTACTGCTCACAGTTGTTGAAACCATCCCTAGAACTCCTGTGCCCAAGACCAGAGACAGAAAGATTAACCTCTTTACTTGTTCAACTGATCTTATTCAGCAGTGTAACAGCTGGGGCGTGCAGAGATGGCCTGAGAGATCAGCTACCCCATTCCATGTGCCTAAGGACAGAATATGTGAAGTAAAAGAGTGAAGATGGCCCTGGAGAACAGCTGGGGTCTGGGACACAGGTAAGACAGGAGCAGGACACAACTCCCATCTCCTCAGTGACCCTGAGAGGGGCTGGGCATCACCAGACTGCTGGTGAGGAGAGGAATAAAAAGAGGCCTGGGCAAGGGACACAGACTGCTCAGCAGTGCCCTGGGCTGAATTATGTCCCCCAGGTGCCCAAGAGCTGCTACAGGAAAAAAAAGTCAGACCTGGTCGACCAGTGTTTTGGAGCAAGTCTGTGAACTAGGAAAGGATGGGCTTTAATTGGGGAGGCATCAAGAAAAGCCTGTCCTTTTAAAGCAAAGTCTCTCTTACTTGACACAAAATAACTGGTGAGTTCCAACACTCTGCATTTTCAGTTCCTGTGGTCCTTGCAGTACCTGTGCTGGGCAAAAATCTCCAATTTTGCTCCACAAATCTAGCAAGAAAGAAGAATTTCTACACATAGTAAATTCATTCTAACACAGGTGAAGAAGTAGAGCTGCCTTATTCTTACACCTTACTCTACATGTGCATAGAAAGCACATTTCATTGAGAAATAGTAGTTCAAGATTTAATTCTGAAATCGTTTCTTTAGCTGTTTTTCTTCCCCACCCGAAGACAAGTGCATGTTCTGACAACTCTGCAAGAGCACTTAGCTCCTACAACCCAGCACAGACAATAAAATCAATCACTCCTCTCCCAGTCCAACCAAGTAGGTGAAATCTGTTTAAACGAATGGCAAAACAATGGTAGGAAGTCAGCAGCAGGGGCAGAAAATAGGACCTACTGACTCTTGAGCCCTTCATTCTGCTAATTCTTTGTTTAGATGACATTTCTATGTTTCCTGTCTGCTGGCAGATGAGAACATGATGTGCAGAGAGCAGCTCGGGAGGGCTCTGGCAGAGCCAGGCTGCGATCCCGCGGCCGGGATGAGCAGTGGGAGCCAACAGACCTGAGTTCGTTCTGCTCCTGGTGCTGACTCACTCGCTAATTCCAGTTCCACTCAATTAAACTTTTCTTCTTCAGCTCGTTCCTTCTGCACAGCAGCACCTGGCAACATCTGCCCACCTTTCCTGCGACAGGTGGGAATCCACAGATGGGAAACTGCAGGTATCTGAAGCTAAAATAGCAAAACTCCAAGTCCTACCTGAAGGAATGGCTGGGGTTGTGTTGGGGGGATTTTAGGGTGGATATTAGGAAAAGGTTCTTTCCTCAGAGGGTCGTGGGGCACTGACCAAGGCTGCCAGAGCTCCAGGAGAGTTTGGACAACGCTCCCAGGGATGCACAGGATGGGATTGTTGGGGGGTCTGTGCAGGGCCAGGAGCTGGATCAATGATCCTTGTGGGTCCCTTCCAGCTCAGAACATTTTGTGACTCTCTGCTTCTTTGAAAGTCTGTACAGGGAAAGCAGCAGGAAGGTGGCTTTAGGAAAGCAAACTGGATGTGCTCTGCAAGAGCCGAGCTTGGTTCAGTACCAGGGCTGTGTCTGGAGAGCAGTTTGTGAACAGTCTTGATGGTTTTGTGAATTGGGACACAAACTTCGAAGCATGTGCAAAGTAAGATAAGTGATCCTGCTAATCGCAGTTTCACACAGAAAATAAACACTGAGAACACAAACAGGAAAGCCTGGCCCTGAGTGTGAGCTGGAGATGCAAATACAGATTCAAAGCCGGAGCAATAAGCCGATACTTGTAAACACCAAGCAGCTATTAACACATTTTATAAGCGGACAACTGCACACATCACTAAGCAATCAGCCAGTCCTCATTTACACACAATGGGACGTGAACACACACCGCAGAACCTGAGCTGGACTGGACAAACTCTCAAGGCTCCAGAATGACATGGGAACCTGTTTAATCCTCAATTACTCTGAGCAAGCTCTGATATGACAAGGGCCAGACTGGAAGGTGGAGGGGCTGATGGAGTTTTAAACCAGTTTCTCTGGACTGCAAGCAGGCGAAGACTGCAATTTTTCGAATGCTGTGTGACTGACTTCTCACTCACAACATCCCACCACTTTTCAAAGCAAACAGGATTGTTTTTGACCTGCTCACTCTCCACACTTCCAAACCCGGGAGTGAAATGTTGGAATACGCTTCCTTGCCAGCCAGCTCCTCCCTCTTAATTCTAATTCCAAGAACATAATGAAACTAACAGAGGAAGTGTCTGAAACAAGGAGGAGTACTGAGAACAAGGAAACAAGGTTAGGCCAGGAGGACTGTCATTAATTATATAATCCAGCCCTTGGGTAACTGGACATTTAGGGAAAGGGGCTGAGAGCACCTTGGAGGCAGCAGCCTGAGCCCATTATGTCATCTGGCCTGCTGGTTACTTAGCAGGTACAGATCTGCATAGGGACAGCAAAACAAACCCATTTATTTCTAGGACAAAACACTTTCAATGCTCACAGCAGCTGCTGAAAAAAGGCATGAAAATTCATACATTCTGCTCCCACTTAGATTGATTCCTTTCCAAGGAGCCAGTTCTCTTTTTTCCTCCCTTCTGCCCACTCTGTGGTTCTATTGTG
The DNA here is from genome assembly GCA_013400495.1 of Nicator chloris. Classification (NCBI taxonomy): domain Eukaryota; kingdom Metazoa; phylum Chordata; class Aves; order Passeriformes; family Pycnonotidae; genus Nicator; species Nicator chloris. The sequence continues at coordinate 239,288 of WAAE01014082.1, read as the reverse complement.
CTGTCCTGCAGAATACCTTTTTGTCAACCATGTGCCAAATTTTGTGGTTTTATTCTTCCAGTGCCTATCAAGGTTGTTCTCTCAGGAGTATAAACAGCAATTGTATTGCTGCAATATGCCAGAAGTGCACCTATTTTAGGTGACACTAAGGATGGAAGGCAGGAAGCGGTACATCACTTTTCTTCTTCCTTCAAAATAAAATGTTAGGCTCAAACACATTCCAAAGGCAATTAGGAGGAGGATGAAAGTATAATCACAAATACTCAGAGGTGGAGTCTTGCCAGCAAGCATTTTATTTCCTTTTAGGCAGTGAAGCAGGTGTCAAAAAGAAGGATGGAAGAGAAATGTATTTTTAATAAAGTGAGCAAATTACACTTCGCTTCAACAAAACAGGAGAAAAGTGTCATGAAGAAAAAATGTTCAAGTAAGGGGACTGGTATTTAGAGGGATCCAGCACTTTGCTGGACTGTAAAAGCAACTGTACTCCTGAGTGGGAGCAGCATTTTCTGGAGAACAGAGAGAATGGGGAAGAGCATCAAACATATATGGCTGCTCCCCAAACTAAGCAGATTGTTCAGACACCTGAATGCCATAAGCTGACTGTAACCCTTCCTGGCCCAGAGCCTTCAACTCAGAGATTCTTGTTCCTGCAGCTCCCCAGCACATCCCAGCTCTTCCATCCTTCGTGATGCCCTGATCCCCTTGGTCCCTGAACATTTCTCCTTTTCCCAATGGGACACCTGCCAGCTCAGGGCTCTCAACCTCCTGCCACATTCCCTTCCCACAAACAAACAAAGTCCTGATCTGCAGCAGGCACTGAACAAAATTCAAAGCTGGACTGTGATTTCCAAGAATTTACCTACACACCACCAGAGAGCTCTGGAAAAAAAGAGCTGTACCACAGTCTTTCCCATAGCTTCCAGGAATCACAAAGCACTAAGGCTCTGCTGCTGCCTTGCACTGCTGAACACCTTGAAACAAGATCTGGGAAGAACTACTTTAGCATCAGAAATGTGCAGGCTTTATTTGGGGAAGCTACTTTCTGATTTAAGTCCCAGCTGCACTTGCTCAGCACAAAAATCAGAGATTGGTACAAAAGAGCATGAACAAATATAACATCTGGGGAATCAGAAAGAAAACGGGGGAGAGAGGCATTTGTGAAGAAAACAATTCCATATTCATCAGGCTTCCCTGAAAAGCACACAGGCCAATCCTTACCTACTGCAGAGAGAGATTTCTCCGTATCAGTAAGAGAAACTCCTATCCCATACAAGGGATTAAAATATATATACTTTTCCAGAATATCAGTAACTGTGCAGTAACCAGCTCAGGTTCTCCTATTTAAATTCCAATCCAAGAAGACAAGAATTTCTGTACAAGCTTCTACAACTCAGTCCTGTTTTTTATTTATTATTACACGCATGTAAGCATGTTACCCACAGGCAAGTACAACTCTTCTGCATCACCTGGCTTCCAAGTCAAGTTCCTGGTTTGTATTTCCAAGAAATACCTGTATGGATGCCCACTAAATGGATGGGTTGGGTCCAGATAGAACCTGTTCTAATGCAGCAGCCACGTTCAGATTTCAGTGCAGTTGGGTCACGCTTCTTTTACAATGACACAGAATCCAAGCAAGGCCTGAAGACTTCACCTTTATCAGAAAATGAAATCCCATTTACATCACTGATGTTTTAGGGGGCACACAGTGGTCTACAGAGAGGGATAATTTGGAAGCCAGGTGATCGGCTTTAGGGTAGAATTGGTGAATAAACACTAAGAAATAATGACCTCCTGAAATCCTGTCAGCAGTAATGCAGGCATTTTAACATAGCATTTTGAAGGCTCTTCTATTACATGCCAATCTTGCTGGCTTCTCTGAATTAAACTAAATACATCTCATTTGGAAACATCCTTCAAAGTAAACAAACAGAAAAGCAAACATCCAAACTCACACAATTCAGTGAGTTGCACTGGCCAACTCCGTCTTGTGTGTGTCTGCCATGATTATTACTGAAATACTCAGCTATTTCAGTATAAAGATGATTTACTACTAAAATACTCAGGCATTTCAGTGTAAGGAAGATTTTGTAGATTGTGGCAAGGCTGTGGTTAATTTTTTGGCAGCCCAAGTTTTCCATTCCGAGAGCAGCTGGCTCTGTACAGGAATATCTAGACATCACTTCGGGGCTCATGCTTGGATAGAAGACAAGAAAAACAGATGATTCTCCACTTCTTTGTTCATTGCAAGACTATTCTTTCCTCACCACCTCCACCATTTGAACTACATGCCTAAAAAATACACCAGCACACTTCAAAATACAAGCTCAACAACGTCCCCAGTTCCCAGCCCGGGCTAGTGGCATTGCTTCAGCTCTGTTTACAGTGTGATTCAGTCATTTTCACAGCAGTGAACTATGATGGCATGAAGGAAGCATCTGTGTCACCAAGGACTGAGCAAAGGAGGACAGTTAAAGTTCAGAAGGAACAATGCAAAACTGTCCTACAAAGCCAGACCTTAATATTTCCCTCCTCACTCAAGAAAAAAATCTCCACTCCAATGATATTTTGAGAGAAATGATGCACTAGGAAGACTTAGGAAGAAATATTTACACACATGCACACCATGTATAATCAGTTATTTGTGGCACAAACATCAACAGACTCTGTCTGTACAGCTCTGCCTGCCCATCTGCCTGCTGTGACTGCAGAATAATTTCTCAGGTGCCCTCAAAGGGCTATTGTTGAGCCAAAGTTAGTCATGGCACGGCCTGGCACCCAAACCCACGTTGGTCATTACGTAAGGTGGCAGCAATACCACTTGGAAGGGTTGTTTACCAGGGACATTGCACAATGTGAACTGGAACAGGCTCGCCAGACGTGGCTGCAGGTGGGGATGGAAATGCAGTTACTGCTGAAATGAGCTCAGTTTGTCAGAGCATCATGCTCAAAATGCCAGGGTTGTGGGGTTGGACTCGATGATCCTTGTGGGTTCCTTCCAACTGAGAATATTCTGTGATTCTGGAATTCTGGAACTGCCCAAATCAGAGCTGTGCTATGGCCCCTAGACATTAATTTAGGAAGTGATGGCTACCAGCTCAGTCACATACAGGAATTAATATTTTGGACAAAATCATTGCAACCTTACTGCTCTTAGGAAGGGGAGTATGTCTGGGTTTCAATTAGACCTAAGGGTTGTGATGGGGAATAGACAGACTGATGCTCACACTTGTGACCTGGCACAGCTGTGAAATCGATTCCTGACCAGATTAATGAGCACAAACCAGATTTTAGGTGATTTTGAGTCTACAGAGAAAAATCTTTTCCAAACTAAGCACCCCTCAGACACCTTGTCATTCACTTGTGAGCTTAAGGCAAATAACTTGATTTTAGTCTTCAGAAAAGAAGGAACAAAGCTGTCTTTCATGGTCCCTCCATTTTTCTTTTGGTCAGGAATTGATTTCACAGCTCTGCGCGGTCACAAGGGTGAGCATCAGTTTGTCCATTCACCATCACAATCTCAGGTCTCATTTAAAACCAACCATACTCCCTTTGCTAAGAGCAGGAGGGTTGGAGTGTGTCAGCTTTGGTTAAGACTGAACAATTTGATTTAAAAAAACCCTTCAGGAACTAAAGCGAAGACTCGCCTGTGTCCCAAAACAATAAAAATGATCCATAGGTCTGAATCAGCACACCCACACTAAAATATCATTTATCACAGACATGCCAGAGAACAGCTGACAGTGGGGGCCTGTCATACTGTGCAGATGGAATAAGAGGTTTTGCCTTCCACTCTAGATCAGCATTTAAATCTAAATCCTTGCTAAGCCTGGCTCCCTTTCCACGACCTCTAAAATCCGGGTACAGCACATTGTTACTTCATACAGGTTATCACACTGAAAAAAAAAACAAACAACCAAACCCCAAAAGCAAACAAGGAACAATAAAAAAACCCTAATGAAAACATCACAATGATTAACTGTGGGAAATAAATTCTGAATTTCTCAGTTACACATAAAAATAAGGATTCACAGGTATCTGCCACTCTATGCCAAACACCTGGCCAGGGCACAACTATGAATCACCCAGAATTAGAACAAAATCTTGATTTCAGTGTGGTCTATTTCAGTTTTTCTCCGTGTAACCAACTAAAGTGACCAAGATGGTTCAGAAGTTTCAGTACCTCACAAACCCATCAGTAACTCCTCCATGCAAATAGGCAGGTGCAAAGAAAAGCCACCAGGGTCAAGAGAACTTGCAGCAATGCTTCTCTCCACCATGTTCACCTCCATTGCAAGGGAGTCACTCCATTTTTCCATCTGTAATTGTCATTTTTATTGGTGTCATTCTCAACTCCTGAGCAGTTTGAAGCCCCAGCACCAGCTCAGCCTCCTGCTAAGCAGATCACACCACACGTGGGAACCCTTCTGGCTGGCTCACAATCACCACTCAACATGACCCAGGCTTAGAGTTTAATCTAATTATGATTTGAACCATCCTCAGAGGCTGCAAGTGTGCAGGTGATACCAGATCTTAGAGGCTCCAAGGGGAAATACCCTTTCAGCTCCAGTGAGAGAACTCAAAATCCCCAATCAAACACATACAAAGCTGCTTTGCTGGCACAAGTTCTAAAAACCAGGAGATGGGCAAGAAGGGAAAAGTGTATCTCTCTCTTTCAGCCAAATGGGTGTTAGAAAATAAGAAAGAACCAGGCCTTCTGGAAATACAAACTGATTTAGTAGTTCTGTAGGAGGGCTGGTGTCTTGTGACAGCACTGAACAGACCAGTACTGAAGGCTCCAATCTGGAAGCTGAAAACTTGGTTCTGTACCAACATCACAGCAGGACTAGGGGGATTAGTCTGAATGAAATGCTTTGAAAAATGAAAAGCATTAGGTAAATACTGAGTATTATTAAAACCCTAAAGATACTTGAGACAGAATCATTATTATTCATGTGAGATTACTGTGAAAATATTGGTTTATTTATGAATTAAATGCAGTTTGTATTAGGAAAGGGAACCACTGATAAGCCAAGGAAACAGAAGTCCTACAGAAAAAAAAATATGGTACAAAAAACGTACAAGTAGCAAACCAAGCTACTTCCATATCAGACTGACTGATGGAGACAACTTCCAAGAAAGATTTTTAAGTGATTTTGGTTCTTCAATCTAGCTAAGTTTAAGACAGAGCAAAGAGATTTAGTCTCATAGAAGCAAATTATTTTGACTTTTAGTTGGTGAAGAACAGGGACATTTTTGGTCCTGGGCTGTTTTAATTACTTGTCATTTGTGTCTCCATCATCTCCAGATGAGGTTTGGGCACCCTATTCCTCTTAGAGCTACTTTGTGTGGAAACAGAGCTCAAAGCCTAAACTTCCAGCTGGTCTACAACATCCCTCTCTACACCTGGTGCCGACATCCTGCCACCCTAAAATACCAAAAAGAAAGCTCTAAGAAAGGGGAGGATTCAGAAACAACAAAACCTTGCCTTTCCAAACGTCCTTGGCAGAGCAGCTAAGGACAGAATTCCCTCGGATGCAACGTGAAATGTGTGGCCTCCAGAAGAACACACCACCTTTCCACATGGAATTTTGGACTCTAGAAGATATGCAGGGGCATTTCTAAAAGTTTCCTAACAATCCAAACCTCTAGTCACACACAGGCATGTAAAAGACAGGGTAAAAAAGTGTACCTGCCAAAGGGAACACCCAGCTGAAATCTCTGAGAGAAAAACCTCGTAATTTTCATGGTGAAAACTTCATTTCTTCATTCAGAAACTTACTCAAGATGGTGACTTTATTTCTCCAAGAGCCTTGTATTGCATGTTCTAGAGTTGTCAGGAAGTATTTGCACCTTTTTTTTAACGTGTGCATCATACTCTACCTACAACTGTGAAATTTTCCAGCCTCAGCAGATTTTGTTCCGCTGCCTGCACTATGAACAAAACCCACAATAGCTAAAAAAGGGCTCTAACCTTTGCAAACCTTTTGGTCCCGAACTCTGTTCATGCTTCTAAAACAGGAAAGTGGTTTGCCGCATGTGACAATAACTGCTCTGTACTTTAAATATGAAACTCCTGTTATCAATGGCAGCTTTTTAAAAATTCATCCTTGCAGAAAAGCTGAAGTTCAGTGAGCTTCCGTTATTTGAGAAAGAGCTTTGAAGCGTCTATTTCTAATCCCCCACTCTGAATGACAAAGAAGTTATTTGCAACTGTGAATCTGTAAAACGCAGATCTGAACTGATGTGTCTGTTTTTGTAACTCATTAACACCAACCCTGCAATTCAGCTTTTACTGAAAGTCTTTGTTCCATTCCAAAGTGAAGCACTAGTGCTGTCTCTTAAGATGATTATGCTCTTGGTGAGCCAGTGTTTCCACACGCACATTCTGAGACCCCACAGAAATTACATTTTCAAAGACACCAGAAATAACATTTTCTTTATCTGCTATTACAAAGTGACAGGATCTCTTATTGTTCATGTATTTTACAGGTCTGAAAATGGATGGCAATAGGATTCGCAGCTGGCAGAATGTCTCCAAAGAAGAACTTTTCTATCAAATTTTACACAAAAGCAGAAACGAGGCTCTGGGCCCCGGATCCCACATGATCCAGCAGATGCTGTTTCCAGCTTCAGCAAGTTTTCATTCAGAAGCAACTGCCTCCATGTTCAACAATGCCCCATGGATCACACAGGATCCTGTTAGCCTGTATAAATGAGAGGCCTGGTTTAGAATTACAGTAAAAATATAATGCACAACTTCTTGTTTGGGAGAACTAAAACACTGCACTATCACCATCTCCCATCTCAAGGGGGTGCACATGGAAGGGCCATGATGATCCTACATGGGAAGGCCTGTAGTTAACTGTACATTCCCCAAAATACACGTATTTTTAATCGTAATATTTATGTTGTAGTAAAATCTGTACAAGAAAAGTCATCTGTGCATCTTCCCCTTGGCCTCTCGGAACTTGGGAAGGTGCAAATTGTTGGTTCAAGAACAGCTCAAAAAAAGAAAATGAACCCACAGTTGCTATTTTGGCTCCAGTGAAGTCAGAGAGGTCTTTTTCACTTCTGCTTTGGGACCTGACATGGCCCAGGGGATGAAGGAGCCACACAGAAAGGCCAAATCCTACAACTTGCACCTGCTCAAAATGGCAAAGCCGAAGGTGGAGGCGCTGATGTCGGTTCCCAGCCATCAGACACGTGGCACGGCTTTGGCACATGAAGCCTCTCCTGGGAGCCCCTCTGCAAAGAGTGACCCCTTAAAGATGCTCTGGGAGCTCCACCCTAAGTAGTGACCCCCTAAAGCCACTGCACTGTGATCTCCTAAAGCTACTGTGGGAACCCCACCGTAAGAAATGACCCTCTAAAGCTGCCATGGGATCCCCACTGTAAGGAATGATGCCCTAAAGCTGCCATGGGAGCCTCACCGTGACCTTCTAAAGGTGCTACAGGAGCCTCACCACAAAAAAATGACCCCCCCTGACAAAAAGTGAGACCCCAGACACCTGCGGGAGGAGCAGCAACCCAGCACCTCCACCCCAACACCCGCATCCATCACCCTGAAGGTGCTGCTGCTCCCAGGCAACCCAAACCGCACACATCCCCTTCAGCTTGTCGGAACCGCATAATAGAGCTGGGCACAGCTTGCGCACCATCCATCCATCCATCCATCCATCCATCCATCCATCCATCCATCCATCCATCCATCCATCCATCCATCCGCCCATACATCCACCCATCCGTCCGTCCGTCCGTCCGTCCACCCACCCACCCATCCACCCATCCCACGCACACCCGCGGGCGGGGAGCGGCGCGGGGCGGCGGCGGCCGGTCCCCGCGGGGCGGGCGGGCTCTGTCGCGACTCTCGGCGACACTCACCTCCTGAAGTCAACGGGCATGGTGGTGGCGGTGGTGGTGGCGGGCGGGCTGCGGGCGCCGCCGCCCCCGGCCCCGGCTGTGGCCTCGCTGCCGGCGGCTGCAGGGCCAGGAAGTGACGGGCCCGGCCCCGGCCCCGGCGCCGCGCAGCCCCAGCCCATTGGGCGGCCGGGCCGGCCGGGGCTTCCGCCGCCGGGTTACGGGAGCGGCGGCAGCGTGCTCGGGGTGAGGGATCCGGGCTGAGGGGTGAGGGATGCGGAATGAGGTATGCGGGGTGCGGGATGAGGGATGCGGGCGGCCCCAGGACCCGCGGGGCTCCCGCAGTCTGTGGGGTCCGCTCGGTGCTCGCCGTGCACCGCTCAGCCCCGCGGCTCTCAGGGCGCTGGCAGCACGGAGTCACGGAATTGTTTCGGTTGGAAGAGAGCTCTAGGATCATCGAGTACAAACTGCGCCCCATGCCCACCTTGTCCCCAGCCCAGAGCACTGAGTGCCACCTCCAGCCCCTCCTGGGACACCTCCAGGGATGGGCATCCAAACCTCCCTGGGCACTTCCAAGGCCTGAGCACCCTTTCCATGGGGAAATTCCTGCTGCTGTCCAAGCTGAGCCTGCCCTGGCCCAGCCTGAGGCCGTTCCCTCTGCTCCTGTCCCTGTTCCCTGGGAGCAGAGCCCGACCCCCCGGCTGTCCCCTCCTGGCAGGGAGTTGTGCAGAGCCACAAGGTCCCCCCTGAGCCTCCTTTTCTCCAGGCTGAGCCCCTTTCCAGCTCCCTCAACCCCTCCTGGTGCTCCAGACCACAGTGTGAAGGTGATTCAGGCTTTGTCCGGCATCTTTTGCGCTCTCAGCATGACAATAATACCAACGTGTGTCAGTGGGTGCACCACGGGCTGTGTCTGGAGACAGAGCCAAGCCACAGTGACAGACACGGGGAAAGTCTCTCACCTCCAAGTGCCCGCAAAGGAAGGAAGAGCACCCACCCCTCCATCCTTGTGCGCCCTTTAAGTTTAGCTTAGATATTAGGAAGAAATTCTTCCCTGTGAGGGTGGGCAGGCCCTGGCACAGGGTGCCCAGAGAAGCTGTGGCTGCCCCTGGATCCCTGGCAGTGTCCAAGGCCAGGCTGGACAGGGCTGGGAGCCACCTGGGACAGTGGAAATTGTCCCTGCCCATGGCAGGGGGTGGCACTGGGTGATCTTTAAGCTCCCTTCCAACCCAAACCATTCCATGATTCTATGATAAGCTCCTTTAGGGCAGCACAGCTCTTTCACCTGCTCTTGGAAATTCTTTTTTTTCAATTTTACTGGAGACAAAGGATTAAAGTTAGAAAATGCTCCCCATTCATTAGATGAGGCATTTCCCCAGACTTTCCATTTTGCCTGCATCCTTTTTCCTGGCATTTCCTTTTTCTGGCTGCATCCCTGTCAGATTCAGTGCAATGCTCAAGGCTCAGCCTGAACTGCTTCATGCACCATCCCCGTTCCTTCCTGTAATTCTGTCACCAGCTATCAGCATCCCTCAGGGATGTTCTGCTGCAGGTAGTGTGACTGTCACTCACATGCAGTGCAGGTTAGACTGCACTGCAGGAACAAAATACAGCTATTCTTGCCTTTGAAGTCTAAAAGCAGGGCAAGAGAAAGAGCGAAATGACGGCAATCTGAATATGCAATATACTGCATTTCTAATTGATTTTGTACCTTTCTTCCTCCTCCTCTTCCTGCTATCATCATTTCTTTACTTAGAGATGCACATCTTTCCATTTTTTTTCCTTTCACACAGAAACTAGGCCCATACACGGTTTATAAAAAAAGAAATTCACATTGAAACAAGCAGGGGAAAACTACTGAAGAGTCAAAGCTGTTAATCAATACCATTTCCATTCAAAGAAAGAGATAATAATTCATGCTGGGAATATGAAAAACTAAACTGGAGGAATCCCAAGTATGAGATAACATGGCATTATCCCCCAGAAGCCCCCAGGGGATAGATAAAAATACCTAATTGGTTTTTTGTTTCTATTTTTTTTATCTCAGACACCTAAATTATCCGACCGCATCGTGCGAGCGTATTCAGCAGATTGCTAACAGATCAGCCACAAAATCCTGCTGCACTTAGCATTGTGCTCCAAAACTGAGCAACCCAGTGAAATTAATGAGACAATTCTCATCTCTCATGAGGTCAAGCGATTGCACAGGCATAGCCAGGGGGAACGATCGTAGTGGAAAAAACCAAAACAAACAGTGCCTGCCGAGGTGGTTACACAACCAAGTGCTCCTGGCAAGGCCCCCACATCATTAGCTGTTATTAACTGTCCTGTGCAGAGGCATCAGCTCTCTCAGCAGCCAAGGGAGTGCTGAAGGGTTTGCAAAAGCACTTCACTTGTACAGTAGATAAATCTGGAGGTGGCCTTGAAGAGTTCTCTCCTGCAGGCTCGAGTCTCAAGAACACAGCGCAGCGAGAGCTCACGTGGTGGGGATTCGTTTCCCACTGATTATTCACACTGGAGAAAGCAGTGGGCTCAGAGCAGCTTTGCACTTGGGTCCAGCTCGCTCACATCCTTGCCAAGGGAAGAAGAAGTTAATGCCCTGAGATAAGACCCTCGTCACAATATTGTTTAATTACATAAGGCTTCTATCAAGCCCGAGATAAGAACAGGAATTTGTCCCCAGTCCAGCTGGGTGCGGCAGCTGAGCTCATGGTGTGTGTTAGAGTGGGAACCAAAAGCAAGGGGTTTATCTGAGGTGGTTGTCCCACCATTAGAAATGGAATGAGCAAACTGATACTGACAATTGATGGAAAAGTTAACTTGCTTTTTCATGGGAGCAATAAACCAACCTTTTTCTGACAACAGTAGACTTAAAACTATGATTTCTCTTCAAATTGCATTGGGAACATTCATTGAGCCAAGCTGCTCCTCTGAAACCAGTAAGCCAATATTTTCAGACCTTTTTAACAACCACAAAACTAAAGCAGGAGGATGAATTGGCTCACCTAAGATTGCAGAGTAAGATCAGCTTCAGTTCTAAATTAGCGAACAAATCCCTTCAGTCCTAATTCGTGTTCATAATTCTTCTTGCAAAATAGAGCATTTTCCTCATTCCAGATCACTTTCTTACAGATAAATCAGATCATGGATGAGTCTATCTGAATTCCTGACTAATGCCTCACAACAACAAAACCGGTACCTCCTTCCTATGAAAAAAAATGGCCAAAAAAGTGCTTTATTTGAATCATCTTCTTGGTTCTTTATTCAATAAATTTGTTTATGCAGGTAAAATGATTCATGTCCAGGTTTCTGGGATATTCATCTCCAGTTGATATGCTATTTTTTAAGTTTTGACTTACATTAATAAAGTTAATTTATGCAGTTCATATTAATCCTTGATGATTCAGCCTTGAGGAGACTTGGGGAGGTCTCCTGGAGCTTCCTCCCAAGGGGCAGCTCCGATCTCTGCTCCCTGGGACAGGGACAGGACCCAGGGAACAGCTGGAGCTGTGCCAGGGGAGGTTTGGGTTGGATTTTGGGAAAGGTTCTTCCCCCAGAGGCTGCTGGCACTGCCCAGGCTCCCCAGGAAATGGGCACGGCCCCAGAGCTCCAGGAGAGCTTGGACAGCGCTCCAGGGATGCTCAGGGTGGGATTGTTGGGGGGTCTGTGCAGGGCCAGGGGCTGGACTTGGATCATCCCTTCCAACTCAGCATTTTCCACGATTCTATGAATTTTACTTATCTCAGTTTTGTAATCTCAACGTTTTCTCTTTCCCAGAAAAGTGTAACCTCAGTCCTCACCTGTTCAGCACGGTTTGGGGTGATCTAACATCCTGTAACACTCATCTATATGATTTCCTCTTTCGTTCTGTTTCTGATTCCTTACACACGGCTGAGTTTTATTTTAGCCTCTGGCTCCTGCCACAGCTCTTGCACTGGGAACTTACTGTAGGTGCTGTGACTGGGCCATGAGCAGCGTTGTTTGCCAAAGGTAAAGCTGGGTGCACACACTCATCCTTTGGGTCAATTAGGCTTCGTTCATCAACGGGGAATGCGCCGTGACTGTTAGGAGGGCGCAGTGCTTATTCACTTATTCCCCTTCTGCTACAGAGGTGTGTAAAAACAGAACCAAAAGCTGACCCGTGGCTTTTGTTTGGGATGTTGTGTGGCAGGGCCCACCCCAGGCCCTTTCCCCCGGTGCTTTTATTCGCAGTGTGCAGGGCTGGTGTGGCGGGGTGGGCTGGGAATGGAGTGAGCGCATTGCTCCGCAGGGCGTGTGCCCCCGGTTATGTGTTGTGTTCTGCAGGGCGTGTCCTGCAGCCCTGAACGCAACTGCCGTTCAGGAAAAGGAAAAAACATTGCAGAGAATGAAGAGAAAAATGTTATAAAGCGTTTTTCAAAATATAAATAACAGCGTGTGAGGAAATCTTGCTGGAGGAACAGGATGCCCGTGGAGGTGAAGAATTCAAATACAAGTGCTGTGCTAAGTATAATCAGTAATGAAAGTTCAGCCCTTCCTCTTAGGATTTGGGTAAGCTACGTGTTGGCAGTACTCCCCAAATTCCAGGGAACAAAAAGCAAGCTTTAAATGTTGTCTTAAAGTCTCGTTGCAGTGTAGTTTGGTTATCATTGCCACATATGTAATGCTGTCCATCTATTTTTGTGAGATTGGACTTAAAATACAAAGTAGAATAAAATACTATCTACTGAATTTACTTTGTAAGTTACTTCTTTATTGAATAGCAAAGCTTTTTCCTTAAGAAGACATAACAACCACCTCTCTTCTTCCTGCTCAATAGGCAGAAGAAATAATCTGATGATTTTTCAGTCACCAGGATGGGTACAGCTCGTGTGTGTGAATGTGGAGAAGGGGGTCTGTGCCTCTCCCTTGTCCTGTGACAGTGGGCAAAAGCTAAGGGGAATCTGCCACCCTTAAAGGCCCTAGAAAATTTACCCTGCTTTTAATACAAACTGTCTGTTTTCAAGCCTGTTTCTTGGCATGTTTTGGGTGCCAGGAATTTACTATGGGAAAGTCACAGCGAGCAGAACATTTTTTTGTATTTTATTTCTTTTTCCACTGTGGAAATGAATGCCATAGCCCCTGTCCCAGGCTTACCTCATGCTTTGTACAGAACCCCCGTGGTGGTGAGTGTTCAGTGTAGTTCAGGAGACTGCAAACACCTGACCAAAGGTCATGGACAAAGGGAGATGCAAGTTAACAGTTAACTAGGGTGAAATCCTGGATAGAGGACTTTGAACTCTAAGAGGCCGGATCTCAAGGAGATTTGGGATTAGCAGCAAAGGAGGGTTGAGGATTAGAACCTGATTCTCAAAGGTGTAATGCTCTCTAGGGAGTTAAATGCCTTAAATCCCCTTTACACTGGAGAGGAATAATTCAGGACCAGGACTTGAAGGACTTGAGTGCCCTTAGCCTGTACACTGATGGCGAGATTCCTACATCGGCCAGGGGGAAATACTCAGGAGAAGGGGACCTCTGAATACCTCAGTGTGAAACTCAGACAGGGCCACAAAGTGTTTGCTTCTGGGCTTAGGTAACACATTTGGCATCGACATCCAAATTAGTCTTGTCAGTAAAAATATATCTGGGAGATGAGCCACCCCTCTGCTTTAAATACTCACCGAGCACTGAGAGCCCTTCCCTGGAAGACGGCTCTGGACCTTTGAACACAGAAAGGTGTGAGGAACTTGAGGGCATGAGGGGAAGGGAGAAAAATGTGCTCTGCCCAGCCTCTGAAGGCTGAGCCGCTGTGTAACCAGAAGTGCCAAATTCCTGGTGTTGAATTAGGGCTTTTAGCTTGGAAATATTGACTGTGCTTGGATACTGGACATGGGGTCCCTGACTCACTGATGGTAAATACCTATAAGCACTCCTGAGAGTTCCCTTCTGCTGGCTACAGCATGCCGGGGGTATTGGGTCTTGAAGATCTTCCTGACAGAAGCCCCACCTGATTTCTGGACAAGGAGGCAAGGAGCAGCTGAGGGAACTGAGCCCACCCAGAGCAGTGGGACACGAAAAGGCGCCAGACCTTGCGGCGCCTCAGGAAGCGTTCCCCAGGAGCTGTGGGCACTTAGAGCATCTGACGTAGCTCAGGAGGGCAGGCAGAGCTTTCCTGGGTTGCTCTCACGAGCACAGGCGCCAGCAGTCTGCATAAGTTGCACTTTGATGCCTGAGTGCTGTCTTGGATCTCTCCCAGAGCCGCTGCACGGGCAGGCGCTCAGTGGGCACTCAGGCTCAGCAGGGATGGGGATCTGCATCCAGAATGACCTCTGAAGGGGTGGCTTCTTCCAGGTGTAAGCTCTGGAAGCCAGCTCAGGCACCCAAGTGCAAGGTCGGGTCTCTGTCAAGCTCTCTATCTGTGGCCAGCAATGCATGGAAACCAACTTTTTACAACAGAAGGAGTATGGGAGGATTCAGCAGCGCTAGGCCGTCACAAAGGCCCTCAGGCAGTAAACAACCCAAACAACAACTTGACAAGGAGGAATTTCTCAAACAAGGCTCTAGAAGTTTCCTTGGAAGACTTGCCAACTCCTGCTACTGCAGCTTAGCGGGTTCTCTCCCATCCTTTGACCCTCTGGAGCCAGCCCTGTGCGTGAGATGTTGAATTGCACTTCCCTGACTTGCTTTTGGCATGTCCTCTGTGCTGCCTTATCAGCGTTCTCAGTGATTTCCTCTAGATATTGTGTAGCTGAGTAAGCCCAATGGGACATTACAGACAAGAAATACATACCTTTTTTTTTTTTTATCTTTTTCATAGCAAGGATATGGATTTTTAATTGCTGCCTCTGCTGCAAATGAGACTTGTGTTTTCCTTGTTCTCACTCAGTCTCTTGGCACTGCTGTGATGGTCAGTGGATTGGGGAGGTTTTGTCAGTGCTAAAGAATCTGTTGCAGAAATCAGGGTGTGGCCAAAGAAAACTATTTTATAAGGATGTTTTATTAACCCTCTAATGAATTAAGGCAGAAATCATTGTCTCTGGCCGTGTTTTATCTGCAGGGACACCTCCCACTATCCCAGGCTGCTCCAAGCCCTGTCTACCCTGGCCTTGGACACTTCCAGGGATCCAGGGGCAGCCACAGCTTCTCTGGGCACCCTGGGCCAGGGCCTGCCCACCCTCACAGGGAAAAATTTCTTCCCAATGTCTGTGTAAACCTGCTCTCTTCCAGTTTGAAGCCATTCCCCTTGTCCTGTCACTACACGCCCTTGTAAATCTGGCGTCAGATTTGGAGTGGGGTTAGTTTTGGTGGGCAGTTCCAGATGCCTTGTGATCAAATCCAGCATCCATCCTTGGTGCCAGCTCCAGCCATCACCACCTGGCCAAACAGAGAGCCCAAACTGGTGACTGCCTCAAGGTGTTGGCTTGAGATGGGGCTGAGGAGGGTGCTGTAAGCCACAGAGCACACAAGGGAGCGTGGAAAGAATGAATGGAGAGAGAAACTGCTGGAGAAGGGAATGCCCAGCAGAAGGGAACTGGCAACGAGCAGACCACACATGTAGGCAGGCCTGTGCAGGAACTTGGAGGTGAGGATAAATTTAGCTTAAGGCAGAAGCTAAGAGGAGATGTACTTGGGGGAGATGAACGGTCAGAAACGATGTGAAAGGTTCCTTTCAAATGATGGTGTGCAAAATCAGAAATCACTAAACCAAAACAACAAATAAACCCTTCCAGAAAACTCCTCCAGCCCTTAGAGGAAGGCAAGCCCAGCAGACTCCAGACTTCTCCTCCACCAAAGAAGGCTCCTTTCACCCTGACTCTGCTGAGGCCACTTCATGGTTTCTTGCTCAAGCTTCTCACAAGAGAAAGAAGAAAATCCCGTCCTCCTCACACTGTGATGATAAGCCTACAGGATTTATTTTAATTGGACTTTTTCGCTTTTTTCCTGGCACTTTAAAGTTTATGAATGGAAAGGATCGGTGTGACTCAGGGACTGGGCTACTTCCAAACATTAATCTTAGCTGCCATATGCTAATGCAGCTTGGCTCTGGTGCATCCTATGGTATAAATATGTCTGTACCTTTCATCTCTGGTGTCAGAGGCCACTAAAGGGAACATGTCAGACTTTTGGGCAGATTGTGATTGCCTGACATGCAATCTGCAGGCATTGGGTGAGGTTCTGGGAGGAAGAAGGTCTAGAAAACATCCATATCGTGTTCTCTTGAAGTTCCTGTTTTATCATTCTGCAATATTGATTGCCAAAGTTACGATGCCCAGGGAAATTCTTTGGCCTGTGCTGACACTGAAATCTGTACACAGATTTTGGTTATCCCAGTTCTGAGCTCTAGGCAATAAACCTGGGAATATTGGCTTGGGTTCAGCAGTACAATATTTAGCCCCTTCTGTTTTGGTTGGCTTCGTAGTATGGGTATAACAAACACATAAAAATGACTGTCCTGCTCATCATGACTTTTCCAGCACTGAAACATGAGTCTCTCATCCTTTGTGTTTCACTTTCTTCCATTCTTCATCCCAAATGTTTCCATCCTACTGATTTCAAATTTCATTCACTGTTTGAGGGCGTACACTGCAAGTGTTTGGTATTTCCCTGCCCCTTCCTCATCTCCTTACTCACTAACTCGCTCACTCTCTTCCCTGAAATCATCGTGGGAACAACCCTATTAAAAAAAAATACAAAAAAAAAGAGAGAGAACTTTCCAGTTCTACTTATTTCAATGGAATTTCCCTGATGTCCTTTTTCCATATCAGTGGATGTTTTTTGCTGGTGACAGTGGTGTGAACAGCGTCAGGAAGAAGAAGACTTCGTTACAGAGGCAGTCATGAGGCTAACATTAGCCTAATCAAACTGATTTTCCTAGATTCCCTCCTAAGCCTATGTGCAGGAAAATGTCTCCTCCAGAGGTAACTCAGAGCAGAAACCTCATTTCATGGAGGACAGAGGCTGTCTAGAGATTAACTCCTCAAGCCTAAAACTTCAAAGCTTAAAGAAATTGAAATCCACTCTTGTTCAGGGGAGTCACAGCAGACAAATACCCAATCCCAATGTTGTAGGCTTGTTGCTGACATGGAGAAGGATGTTCCCAGTTGAGTAACCACTGGTTTATGGGGCAGGACAACATCCTCAGCCCTCTTCCAATTTTCTAAGCAGTCCTGAGCAGGGAACCTTCTGGTTTTGGTTGATGGATGGGAAATGATGTGAATCATGATGTTAATTCACACAAGACCTTTCTCCAGGAGGACAGACATTTGGTGGACACTTGGTGGACACCAAACTACAGCCAGCAAAGCCTTGCAGAGGAGATGTAGGAAATGAAGCAGGAGAAGCTCAGCTTTCCCACGCTGCAGGGAAATTTCCTGGGCACATTTTACATTTTGCTATTTCCCCACTCGCAGGCTCTGCAACAGCCTGGACGTTGGGGACATCGGAGTGACGGAGGACACAGCGTGTCCCCTCACCATCAGGAGCCTCGTCACAGTGACAAGGCAGAGATGAGTCATGGCTGGAGCTGCTTGATGTAAATGAGGAACCTCTGGTGTTGCCCTGGTGCCCGTGGGGCCACGAAAAGTTCACGTAAGTGACGTTGTGTTGCCATGTGCCCGCTGAGGCAGGGCAGAGAAATGGGGTAAGGCGGCTGTGGTTCCCCCAGAGAGGGCAATAATTGGCCAAAACTGGTGGTGAAACTGAAAGTGAACCCCTGGAAGGGAAGGGTCCTTCCCAGCAGCTGTGACTGGAGAAAAATTTCTGTTGCCTTTTGCTGTTAATTGCAAAAGTGATTGAGCCACTGATGGTAAATGCTGGGGGGGAGCCGGAGAAGGGGGAAGTAAAGAATTTCGGCAGAGAGTTCTCTCGCTGCGAAATCAGTCAGTTTTAGTAAGATTTATGTCTGTGACACAGCTGAGAAACTTATTTAGGAACAAATGAGGAAAGGTCCTGCTGCTGAGTGGCACGATGCTGCAGTCCCTGTCCTGGTGGCCTTGTGTGGGCAGCACATCCCAGGCAGGAGCGCTGAGGGGGAGGAGTGGAAGCGTGAAAAAGCAGCACAGTGGAATCGTGTCCGTCCAAAGCCACAGATAATATTATTCCAGGTGGAGGGCCAAACTCTCTGACTCACGCCCACAAAAAGCACGTTGAAGTTTACCGAAGAAGGTGGAATTAATCTAGTGCAGAACTCATCTGAGGGAGAATGGCAGCCTCCAAAAGGCTGGCCTCCTTGGCTGTGTGCTTCCGAGGGTGCTGTGATTCATGTGGACACAGCGCTGCTGCAGACGACTCCAGGCAGCCAAGAGGTGTGAAAAAGCTGACAGGCTTGAAAGGCTTTCGCTTGCATTACTTATGTTGTTTCAAATCAGAAGCAAGATTTAATTGACTCCAGTGGGAGTTTTGCTTGGGTAAGGATTTAGGAGTTGAAGTGAGAGATGAAAAATGAAATTTTTCATTCACTAGCACTGCTAGTGCAGTGCTCACAGAAGTGAACTCCATTTACTTTAAGAGAGACGCAAGAAAATCCCTTTAAATCATTTCAGAACTCATATCACATTTTTTGTCAGTATTCAACACATTTCCTCTTATACGTGGTTTTTCTTTAACTGTAGATGTTATCTGTCACGCTCTACAAAAGTTTTCTCATCCCTTACAGTCATCCAAATTTGACAATGCTCAGTACGTTTAACTACCTTTTTTTCATTTTTTTCCCTTAATTGATTCAGACACCTACCTATTTTAACCCTACCCTTGTTAGCATTGCAGCCACAGCACCCATGTGTGCTTTGACTTCCAGAGAAGTCTGCAGTCAATTTCCCAGGCAGGTGATGGATTGAGGCAACTCTCATTTCTCACTGAATTTAAAGGTCAGTCTTATAATGCTGAGAGGTCCTCCATGAGCTAAGTCCTCCATGTGTTTTTTGCTCTTTTCATTACCTGGTCCCCACTCTGTCCCACGGTGTAATGGCCCATAATTGAGCTCTTTTCAATGGTGTGGCTCCTGCTCCATTGAAGGCAGGAGTTTTTTCTCAGCAGAAAGCTGACTCATAAGGATGCTGCCTTCTATCCTTAGGAGAAGTGAGTCACTAATGGATTTTTCATTATACATTCAAGTACCATGGACTGAAATTTTGTTCTACCAGTCTCGTCTTGAGGTAGTGTTTGGAAGCCTTTTAGATTTGGTATTTTAGTTATGTCTCAGTGAGGCTCTTGAGATACAAAAGATGCTGTACAAGGAGCAGGTTTGTATTTTATGCTGTGAGTATTCCCATTAACCTCAGCAGTGCCGTGGTTTCACTCTGTGTGTGTGTCCTTCCTTAGCTAAAATCCCATAAAACCCTTTTACACCTGCATCAACAAGTTCAGCATCTGTTTTCAACAGACACAAAGAGCTGAGAGTTGGTTTTCAAAGCTGTACAAAAGCTGAGAAAGCTGAGGCATTACTGAAATAACATAAATCCCAGCACCTCTATTGCATTAATAGATATAGTCCATTTGCTCAGACAGTAATAATTTGGTTTTCTTTCACAAAAGCAGTGGAGATTCACCACTTCACAATGGCCCACAACAGAAAATTAAACATTATTGTTTCTATTTTATAAATAAGAGAATTAAATTTAGGGGAGATTGAGTTATGATAGGGAGGCAATGGGATTATTGTGGATGGAACTCAGGAGCCCTGTATGGTTTTTTCCCAAATGTAACAACATTTTGCATCAATGGTGTTGCTGTCTTTACGGTCACTGCTGTTTGAGTGATGTCCACGTGAAGGAGATCTGGGACAATCTGTGTAGATTTGCCCTTCACCAGCTTTTGCCTGTCCACGTTGCACGCTGTTAAACCCCCTTTGCAGAGGGTTTTAAGGGGGAAGTCTGAATCCCCCTGCTGCTGACTGCAGCTGTTATTTAAAGCTGTGTGATGAGGATGCAAAAGGGATGCTGTTGGGTGGTTGCTTTGTTCTTCGTTGCCCAGAATTGGCTGTGCTGCAACGACAACTTTGTAAATCACAGGTAGTTCCGTTCTCACACCACCCAATAACCTCACAATCTCTCTGTCAACTTCCTGAGGGCCTTGGGAAGCTATAGCCTGCGATAAAAATGGGAGTTGGAATGTTACGTGTATATCAAAGCTGAAAAGTTGGGGCTGGCTGACCTTTTCACTTTGAGCAAATGCACTCATTTCCTCTGCGCTGCTTCGCTGTTTCCTCCTGAAGCTCGGCATAATAGGAAATCCTCCAGGATTGTTCTCCTTAATCAGTGGCTCCATTGTGCCGGCTTCTGTTCCTCTCAGGAGCAGTTTCCCTCCTGGAGCATCACCCTCTGTGCTCTCAGGCATCAGTGCCCCACAAACTCAGACGGATTTCAGCTGCCGTGGCCGAGAGCACACCAGGGGCAGCCGGTGCTAAATTCAGTGAGCTGTCAGAGTAAAGAAACAGCCCTCTGATTTTCAGTTCAGGAAAAAAACCCTCACTGGATTTTACAGTGACATTTCCCAGTGCTTGTGATGAGGCTTGGATGAATAATGAAAATGAGCGGTTCGTAAATTTAGATTTCGCTTCATTTCCATACGTGGGGGGATGTCATTTGTTGTCATGTCACTGCTAATATTTGCATAGTCATCTGGCAATTATAAAGCAGGCATATGAATCTTTAGGACAAATAACTTCTCCAGAAATATATTCTGGAATGCCTGGTAATTATGACTGGCACATCATTTTTCATTTTCTTTTTTATCCCTCTTTGTCATCCAGGCAAGAAGTTCCACGCTCTGGCTGCAGAGCCCAAACTGCAGATGGTGCAGCATTTGTATACACACATCTTTCTCAAAATTAGGCAAGTATTTAGAAATAAAAGATGTACTGGCAATCACCTCAAACTGTTTGGGAAATAAAAGTGAGGCCGAAGTTGCCAAAAAAGATTATTTGTGTTGGTAACCTCGGCTTTGTAGAGCACAACATAAACAAAAACAGTGACAGGTCAGTTCTCAGGAAGAGCTGAAGCTTCACCAAGTCTTATCTTCTGTTTCCTGTTGCAGCACGGAGGTGTTGACATCATGTTCCTGCACATGCAGTATGCAAAAAAAGCTCAGGGTTCATCATTCTGTTTTGGCACAAATAAACCAACTTTGGCTCGTTGCTACTGATTTTCTGCTGTCCTGCTTTTCTCCACCGGAGTCGGTGTCTGAGGGGAGCCAGGCAGCCCCTGCAGGTGTTTCACAGCACACCCTGGGTTTTGCTCTCTCATGGCTTTCACCTGCAGCTTGCAATATAAACCAGCAGTGTTCAGGGGGCTTTGGGCAGTGTGTGACCCATTCCTCAGGCACAGAGTTCCAGGGGAAGGATCTGTAAGCCCCAGGACAGCCCTTCATGCGTTTCCACTGGAGTCAAATCTCCAGGGAAATGAGGTTAGGGATGGTGATGATGATGATAATAGCAAATAATGCACGCTCCCCTCGGATCTTGGCTGCCTATCAAGACAGACTTCCTGATGAGGAGATGCATCTGTCTGTCTCCAGTCCCTTCAAGGTATCTGCAAGGCACCATTTTTTGCAATTACAAAGGGCTGCAGATGAGAACATGCCCCATAAGAAGCAATCCAGCAGCATTTGTCCCAGACTTCTGTCTCTCATTTCCATAATCGTTCTCATCTCAGCTCCTCAGACATTAGCAAGCCAAATCTCAGAACAGCTCTGTCAGGTGCTGACACTGGTGGCAGTGGCAGCCCAGGAACCTCCAGGTTTTTGCTTTTGCTGCTCGTGCTTTTGCTCCTTGTTTGCACAGGGATGAGACAAGGGGGGCACAGGGAAGAGATGGGGGTCACTGAGCGGATCTGTTTGCTTCCAGTGGGGACTGGGACTCTGCCAGAGCACTTTGCCAAGGGCTTCTTTGTGGGATTTGCAGAAATCTCCTGCCCCAGCCATGCCCCACTGGGGAGGGGGCTCTGTGCCAATTGCAGAATGGGGCAGAAGCAAATCCACGGTGACGTTGGTGGCTTTCCTGTTGCTGGGAGTGCCACGTAGAAAAGAGAAAGGGCATCCCCCTGGGGAGCACTGGGTGGGTTGCAAAAGGTCTGGCCTCACCCCAGAACACTCTCCTGTCCAGTCCCTCAGCTTCCACTGCCTCTGTTCCTCCCAGGAAAACGGGACCAGCTGTGCTCCCCTTCCTCCCTGGTGCTGTACAGGCCATTCTGCTTTCTAAGACAACAAACCCCATCCCCGTTCCTTTCTGAGGTAACAAACCCCATCCCCGTTCCTTTCTGAGGGAACAAACCCCATCCCCGTTCCTTTCTGAGGGAACAAACCCCATCCCAGTTCCTTTCTGAGAGAACAAACCCCATCCCAGTTCCTTTCTGGGAAAACAAACCCCATCCCAGTTCCTTTCTGGGAAAACAAACCCCATCCCAGTTCCTTTCTGAGGTAACAAACCCCATCCCCGTTCCTTTCTGAGGGAACAAACCCCATCCCAGTGCACCAGTTCATCCACAGGAACCCCTCCTTTGCCACTGCAGGCAGCACCAATTGAATTCCAGTAAATGATTAAGATAATCAGGCTTTGGCAATAGCAGGACAGACCTGCCCCCAACACGTGGGCTTTGTGTGAGAGCGAAGTCCAGCACCGCTCAGGGCACACAGGTGGCACTCAAAAACATCTTTTCTGCTAAAGTCCAAAGGGAAGTTGGCATTTGCCACGATCTGGGATCACAATAACCTCCTGCACACTCTTATCTAATCCTGTACTCACCCAAGGTTGGGCTAAATGTTTGTTTTGGTTCTTCTGGCCATATTTGATCATGAGGAACCAAGCACTGCCTGGCCCATCCTCTCACTCTTGGCCTGGTTTATTGTTGCTGATTCTCATCATTTTACCCTGGGTCTCGTGCCATGGAACCACTCAGGTTCAGTCACATCTACCACCCTACATGACCTATTTAAAGGGTGTACAAAGGAAAATAACCTTTGTTCAAGGTATTTGCTCTTGATTCTTTTTTCATAAGCCGCCGGTTATCGGTGTTGTAAAATGAGATGATTTTTTCATGTTGTTGTTGCTAGAAGGTGAGTCTAAATTCGTTCTCATGAATTATTTTGTCCCAGATACACTAAGAAATGAGCAGGATTTGTCCCTCTGGTCTCTTCTAGAAACTTGTCCCAAGCACACAGAGCACAAACGGATCACTCTCAAAATGAAACTTGAAATTTTAGAGGAGTTTGCTACCTATTTCCTGTTGATAGCCTCTGAAAACCTGGATGATCTCATCCAAAGACTGCACTGAGGTGTCAGATAAAAACAGAAGCTTATCTCCTAGAAAGTCAAAGTGGCAGCTTCTCAAGCCCAGGAGATGCTCAGGGCTGGGAGTGTGAGGGTTGCTCGGAGGGTCCCTGTTGTGCCTTCAGGATATTTGAGAGAGGAAGGGGGAAGGGGTGATCCTGGCACCTCCAAGGAAGCCCCTGTGGGAAATTTCCTGGCAGACAGAGCAGCTTTAGGACTCCACTGGGTACATTTGTCACTTCACCTCCCTTCCTACTGCACGGCCTGCTCTGGTGCTGTAATTGCCACGTAAACTCTCAGACATCACTTGTGCCAGAGGATTTTCCTTCTCAGCCTTTGAAAACAAAGTTAAATATAACCATTCTTCTCCTACAGACAGAGAAACTGAGGCCCAGAGGATCTGAAGGAAGGCTAGGCAGCACGTCACAGGCAGTAAATCCCAGGTGTCCTGATTTCCTCTCGCCCAGATGAATCCCCAGAACTCACTATCTCCTGTAATAAAGCTTAGCTCGGAGACTTATTCTGAAATGTAATTAATATGCAAAGTGCTTTGATCCCCTTTGATGAAAGATTCCGTGTAATTTGCTATCATATTTTAAATGAGTACCTCTAACTTTCTGCAGCAGTAAAACGAAATATGGACAATTCATTTGCTATTTTGGGGGAAAGGGCTGAGTCTTTTACTCCAGGAGTTTTAGGTTACAGTCACTCTCAAGAGGAGGGCTGTGAGGTTGCTGCTGCTGTCGAAACACTTAAAAAAGTGAGGATTAACAAACATACAGTGTGTTCTGGGATCCTGGCTCTGGAGGGGTGAGTTCTCCCCCCTCGAGGATGACTAACAGCAGGATGTGGGACATAATTTGCATGTTCTCTGCCTCTGCTGCCATCGTTTGTGTATTGGATACTTGAATTATACATTACACAGAAGGTCGCCCACTAGCCGAGCTGACAGCCCTGCCGAGCAGAGCACAGCCCTGGACAGGGGGCTGATGTTATTTCAAGAGATGCTCAGTGCTGGGCTCAAAAGAAAAAAAAAAAAAAGAAAAGAAAATAAAAAGTTCTGTGTATGAGAGTGGAACTTGTCACTGAATACTTTGGGGATTCTGACCACACTCCTGCTAGCTCTGACTTTCACCTCTTTTGCATCTGCTTCTGTTCTTTTCCTGAGGTGAGTTTGATGCTGCTGGGAGGTGACAGAAGACATCTCTGCACACTCCAGTGCTCCCTGTCCCTGTCCAGTGGCAGATTCCCCCTGCTCTGCCTGCTGAGGCTGCCTCTGGTATTTCACAGAAATCCCGGGCTGGGTGGGTCACTGGTGCCACCTCCCTGCTCCAGCAGGGCCATCCCAGGGCACAGAACTGCATCCAGAAAATTCTGGAATATCCCCAGTGAGGGAGAGTCCATCCCCTCTCTGCTCTCTGTTCAGAGCTGGGCACTGCACAGGAAAAAACTTCTTCCTCATGTTCAGGTGTATCAGTTTCTACCCATTGCTTTTTGTCCCTGTTTTCCAGAGGAGACAAGAGAGTTCCCTGCTCTCCTTGCTGCCTGCTTGTTCTTCACTGACAGAAAGACACCAGGAGTGCTTTTTCTACTGCCCTGCTCAGAAAAAAGCCCAAACCTCAAACCCCAAAAACTCTAAAAAAAGCCCACAAAGTCGTTTTTGTAGCTCTTCTGTCCAGGAGGACAGACCTCACAGCATCTCCCAGTGCAGCCAGCCTCTCTGAGAAATCATCCTTCACAAATCGAAAATCCCATGAGAGAAGCAGTGATCACACTTTTCCCCTTCAAAATATTGTTTTTTCTGGCAGTACTGACCGCAGGAAAACAAACCAAAAAAAAGGAAGTGATTCAAAGCTAAGTGACAGAGTGCACTCATCTATCATCTGATCAGCTTTCTGCTGGTGGTCACACTATCGTGCTGTATCCAGGCTTAAAACTTAAGGTCTGTCTCCTCCCAAATTCTATTTCCCAAGCAAAAATATTGGACTTAGTGATAGGTTCCAGTAGGCCCTGTGCCTTTCTTCTGCTTTGGACTGGTCACCACGGGACAACCCATGGCAGTGGGAACCATTTCATCAAATGCATTCATCCAAAATCTGTTTTTTCAATTTGGGTCCATCACAAAGATGTGAACAAATTTCTTTGGTATTTCCACTGAGAGCTGAAATCTTTTCGTTAAGAATTGTTCATTAGACCACATTCACATTTCCCCTTCCTTTCCTTCCCATTCTTTTCCCTTCCACTAAACCCATGGTTTCAAAATCTGAATCGAAGCTGCAGAAGCCCATTGAGAACCTCTGCACCATTCCCTGTGGGATGGCAGTTCCCTCTCCCTGTGCTCTGCTGGCTGACAGTCAGAGCTTTCAATACAGAATGTCTTCTGCTGGGTAATGCAAGAGCTGCTTATCTTATCGAGGTCCCCTGTGCCTCCAGGGCAGGTGGATTTCTGGGGAGGTGGCCTCCTAAACCATGTCAGCAGAAATCAGAACCTCTCATCTCCCCGTGGAGTTACAGTTGCCTGCTGTCATTCTCACTGAGCCAGGCTCCTGCCTGAAAATTCTCAACGTTTTCCCGTTTTCCCGTTGATTCTAACCAGGTATTTCCAAACAGATTCCCAAGAAAACCATGAGCACTCCCCACCTGTCCCAGGTGCAGTGCTTGGCATGGAATGTGCTGTTGCCAGTGGCTCTCTGGCCCCCACAGTGACTCCATCCAATATTCCAGTGGATTCCAGGGAAGCTGCACACATTTACTCCAGGCAAGAGCCTGGCCCAGAGCAGAAATTCAGGTATTTTGTCACTTTATAAACAAAAGTCATCGTTTTTCAGCGTAATGTGCCATCCTCCTGTTTCTAAGTAAAAGATACATCACCAAAGCCTCAGGGGGAAGGGCTGAGTAATAGCAATGGCACAGAGTCTGCATCCCAACCAGCATGCCAAACAAATATTCCAAGAAAATACTTCTAAGTTACAGGAGTTGCGTAAGGGTGATTATTATTTTTGAAGCACAGAAAACCAAGTGCAGTTTCTAAAAAAGCAAACACATATTTTTAGCCTTGCTGGTCTCTTGATCTCAGACTAATGAGAACCATCTGCACTGGGCCTGGCTGACGTTCCTGGTAAATAACCTTTCACTGCAACATTCCAGATGTTTCAGAGGCTTCTCTGTGGAGCAGCATTTGTCTCCCTGCCTGTCAGTCTCCCTGTCTGCCTTTCCTGTCCATGTTTGCTTCAGGAATATACATTCCTTTAGTAAAAGGGTTTTTGTTAAAAATAGCTGCTCAGGATTTTTTGGCTAATCTTCGTTAGGGTTCTTGATCGCCGGCAGAGAATGAAAGCTTTTCTTCCGTAGTGCCAGTGTTGGAAGATAAAATTGGAGATTTGAGAAAGAAGCTACAAGATTTAGACCAAAAAACAAACCAGAAATCATTTGGAGATGGATTTCCACCTCATCTTGATCCCTCTGAGGATTCCAGCTGTTGAACAGACATGTTTCTTTGGGTGTTGAGAAATTTAAATGTGACAGTCTTTTACGGAATACACAAATGTACCTTTTTCTGAACAAGATATCTCACTAGAAAACCTTTGCAAGTCATTATGTAAACGAGTGCTGTGGTTTGCTTTGCTGCCTCTGCTGTGATATATCCTGGGACTGGCTGTTTCCTATGCAAAGAAAACATCCCCAGACACATGGGTCACTTTTTGTCCCAGCCAAGCTAAGCTGAGCCAGACCAGTGGAAGGAAAATAAGGGCATTTAAAACCATCCTTTGACCTTTCTGTTATCTCCACCTGG
This sequence comes from Nicator chloris, assembly GCA_013400495.1. NCBI lineage: Eukaryota > Metazoa > Chordata > Aves > Passeriformes > Pycnonotidae > Nicator > Nicator chloris. The sequence continues at coordinate 212,421 of WAAE01014082.1, read as the reverse complement.
AGCCTGCCTGAAATCTGATGTGTTCCAGCTTCATTAATGCTGTAACTTGGGCTGGGGTTCAATTAGATAAGAAAGGCTCTGGTGTCAAACCTCCTCCTCAGGTCTGGAGCTGCTGTCTGCACCATCCACTCACCGTGTGCTGCTCAGGAGTAATGAACCCTTCCTCAGGAGCAATTACCCCGGACAATGCACTCTCCAGTGGGGAATTCCTTTATCCTTTATTCCTTTATCTTAAACTTATCTTTATCTGAAAGGTCGTGTCACTGCCCCAGCGTAAAAGCTCTGGAAGGTACAGGAGAGCCTGCCTGTTTGTTCCTGAAGGGTTTGGGGCTGTGAGGCTCCTCAGTGCTCTGCTTTAAGTGGGGCATTGTGATGGCAATTGCAGCAAACTCTGATTTTCCGAGGTTCTGTGGGCTGGGACACGCAGCAGAACTGAGCGCGGGGTTTTAGCAAGCGCTCCTTTGTTCTTTTGTTGCCTGTTATCAAATTTGTTTCATAACAAAGGTTTCCTGAGCTTGGGGGTTTTGTGTGTGTTAATACTGGTAATATGATTTAAATATTCTGATGATTCATTTTCACTCCAGAGAGCTGAATCAGCCATGTAGAACATAACTTGCTTCTCCCAAACCGTTACCTTTTCCATCCTTTCTCGTCATTTCTATAAGGGGATGATTCATGCTCCTCTTGTATTTACCATTCGAGAATGTGCCCCACTCCTTCAGCTATTTTCACTTCTTGTTCCTCTTTTTCAAGAAAAATAAAATGAAGAACAAACAGAAGTGATTGCTGATCGATGAGCCACATCCCACTGGTGAACCTGGCACGTGAGCTAAACCTGAACTGGACAGACAGGAAAAAAAAGAGGAAAAAACTGCCTTGAATTATTAAATTGATCAGAGGCCAAATGGAGAAATTCAGCCCCTGGCTCACACTTCACACATTTTTGAAATCCTGTGTGTTCAAGTCAGGGGCTGTGTTCAAATAAATGTGCTCAAACGTATTCAGTATCACGTTTTGTTTTTTTTTTTTTTGCATGTTTAACAGAAGTCCCTTATTTTATTCAGTTATTCAATTTGAATTTGTTTATTCTCCAGCCTGGTTATGATTGTGACTGGCTCAACCCATTAACTGGGGGATGGCAGTGTTAATTATTGATTGACCTGATTACACGAGACCATTCTCAGGGATGGCTGTAAGATATATAAAAACACAAGGAAATAACTGTGTCAGGCCTAGGGGAAACACTTGGACTCTTGTCCTCAATTTCCACGTGAGACACTGTGCTTCCCAGTGGTCAGATCAGTTTGCAACTCAGAGAGCATCTCTTGCCTTCCCTCTCTCACTGCCAGCCTCACCAGACCCAGGGACCCCTCCAGGTTAGGACCATCCAGGTGAGGCTGGGACCATCCAGGTGAAGCTGGGACCATCCAGGTGAGGCTGAGACCATCCAGGTGAAGCTGGGATGATCCAGGTGAGGCTGGGACCATCCAGGTGAGGTTGGGACGATCCAGGTGAGGCTGGGATCATCCAGGTGAGGCTGGGACCACGGTGGGGCTCTCTGGCTGCTTGTGCCCTCCAGGAGAGGCCACACTCAAAGGAAAGTCTCCCCCAGTTTTCCACCATTTCCATTTTAGGGCTCCCCTCATCGTTTTATGGGCGGCTTTTGGGGGGTTTTAATGGGAATGGAATTCTTTACAGCACAGCAGCTGTAAGGAACACTCTGTCAGAAGTGTGTTCATGCGAGCATCCCTTGGGCTGGGCCTCTCTCTAAACAGAGCTCTGGATTTTGAGTGGTGGCCGGGGTGAAATCACAGCTGGAAACAGGCTCCAAGAGCCACAGGGCATCTGTCCACACGTGGCCACCCCTCAGGAGAAATGTCCCATGTTTGGGCAAATTCATTTGAGCCAATGCAGCTGCGTGACCTCACTCCTCATCCGTCCCCACCAAGAAACACTTTGTCCAACACTTCAGAGGACAGCACAGAACTGGACTCACCTGGAGGTTTCACAGCAAGGCCGTGACATCAGCTCCACCCTGGCTTTTATCAAGTGGCCCACGAGCAACGTGGGAGGGTCAGGAGTGGTCATGACAAGGCATTTCAGGGACAAAGAAATGGATCATCCCATCCCTCTCCTGGACCTCACAGCCTGTCCCCCTCGAGTGGCAGAGAGGTGACTCACCCTGCCCCGTGTGCTCTCCTGTGCTCCTGGAAGCAGCACCGTGGGCCAAAGCTTGGCTTTTTCCACAGCCTGAAGGTTTTCATGTCCCAAACAGTCAAGTGTTCTTCTCCCCGATGAGTAATGCTGTGTTTTCACTGACCGCTATTACACACACACCACCTCCCTCCATCACATGAGGGAACCGTGTCATTTTGCAAACATTGTCACAAACTGCGGGGCACAGAATGAATCAGCAGCTCTGGATTTACCCACACGGGGGGATTTTTTAACAGTTATGGTTTAAACACCACGATTGGTTATAAACGCCTTGGGAGCCCAGACTAAGAAAGCACAGAAAATGGTACAGGAGTGACAAAGGGACTCAGCTGGAGCACGTGCAGTGCAATAGCCACTGAATTTCCTTGTGCCTTGCTTTCCTTACGAGTTTCTTCACTTTTTGACATGCTCTCATGAAGGGTGGCTCTTGGGTCCCCACACTGAGTTACCCCATAGTCCAGGAATGCAGGAATTGTGGGTTTTGATAACAGAAACCTCACTTTATTTCGGACAGTTTCCAGTTGCTTTTGCTGTTACATCCTCCATTTCTGTCCCTCTTTTAATGCCATTAGATGTGGGACAAATATAGACCTGGAGGATGGCAGAAGTGGCACAGATGAGCAGTGTACAGTACAAAGCACAGCAGGAGGATTTCCCTTGATTCCTGCACTTAGCACGGGACTTCAGGAGGAGACAGAAATGTGGGCCTGATATTTCTGGGTCTGAGAGATTTTAGCCTGTTAGCAGTCGCTAACTTTCTCCCAAGGAAAAAGCTCTCAAGAAAGCTTTTTCTCAAAACAATCTTGGCAAACAACCATCTTTTCTCAAAGCAATCTTTCTCCAGGTGCTGTTTTTGCTTTTCTAGTTCTCAAAACACTTTAGCTGTTTCTCTGGTTTAACCAGTGGGATTAGAGAGGTGTCGTTCCTGTTCACCAACCATGTTAAATCTGTATCAGAACACCTTATAAAAAGGTAGTAAGAATTAGACAATAAAGTTTTTTCTATGTTCTTTGCCTTCCGAAATATTTAGAGTCTCTCATCCTTTTTTTGTCTTCTACAACAACACAGAAATGCCTTCCCATCAGCTCTGCACCTTTCAGCCCTAGAAATCCTGTATTATCCCAAGCTGGCTTTATCCACACAAAGTTATTTGTGAGTTGGGAGAAGTTGTTATGTGTGAACATGAAATTCTTTCTCACAGCAGCTGCTCACGCTGGCTTTACAGACCTTTCCCTGGTGGGAAGAGATGGAGCCACAACGAGTGGAGAACAGGTTTGTGGCGGCTCCAGGACAGGGAAAAGATGCCAAACTCCAGCTCTGTCCCTTCCAGTTCTGTTCTGTCCTAATGGGCAGAGTAATCCCAGGCTCAACATCAGCCTCTCGTGTGCCAGGTCTGTTTATGAAGCCTTCATCTCGCCGGAAAGAAGAGAAGAACAACCTGCAAATGGCAGTGCCTCAGCAGTTCTTATCTCAATCTTTATGAGAATGGATGGTTCTGGGAATGAGAGGCTCTTACAGAGCCACGGCGCCCACAAAACGCTGACATCACCTGACATGCAATAAACCCAAGGCTCATGTTCTGGGGAGGAGAACACGCCTCTCCCTGCTCCTTGGTGTGAGCTACGTCATTTGTTTTCTATTCAAATTCAGCCTCCTCCCACGGAAGCGTGGCCTTGCCCTCCCAGCCATCAGGAGATGTTATTGAGAAAATACCCACCCCGGCAAAAGGAAGAATAATTTCCCATAAGTATATTTTATTGTGTGTCTAATGCCTTTCATCTTGATGTATGAGAACTTTACAAATACAGCGATTTTGTTGAATAAATACCCTTATGCCTAGTGCAAGGCATGATTCATAGCAGATTAATAGAGGCAATTAAATGTAAGATTAAATTGCCTAAACCATTTGCCCTCCTAAGCTGATCCCAGAGCTGTGAAGTGTATCAGCGCCACTAATTCCCAGAGATTTTCCTTTGCAGGCAGGTATTTAAGGATTTTGAATATCAAATCCAAGGTATCCCAGGCTGGCTCTGTAATGCCTGTAATCATGTTAAAACGCAGCACCAAGCAACTTGCCCGAGGCAGCTCGGTGAGTCACTGCAGGAGAAAGCAGAACTCCTGGCTGGCAGGAGCTGCTCAAGCAGAGTGGAGCCTTGCAGAATTGGGATGGGGGACTGTCCACGCTGCAGATCCTGGGTTTCAGGCCGTGCCAAGCATTTGGTGGGCACAGTGACAGGCGAACACACGGGTCCAGGGTCACACGGTGCTGGCAGAGCTGGTGGCAAACCCCAGCTGCAGCTCTGGGACCCGGGTGTTTTGGAGTGATGCTCACAGCGTCAGGAGGAGATGGGAGCTCCCAGCAGCTCATGGTGAGGAGCCTGGAGCCCGGGCAGTGCCCACTGTGGTCCACTCTGTGCAGGACTGGCACCCACTGCTGCCAGCCCCTGCTGTGCCAGCCCCTGGGAGCAGCCAGCAGAGCAGCTGGAGCGGGCAGGGGAGCAGTGAGCTGAGATTTCCTCAGGCAGGGCTGGGAGAAAGGGGTTTTCCATATTCCCTGAAGTCCATTGGGATCCAGAGGTGTTGCTGCTTGAAATATCCAGGCTCCGACACCAACGTTTTTCACTCGTGGCTCACAGAAATCAATGTACCAGGTTTTCCAGCCAGTGTGTCCAGGACTGAGACCTCAGCCCAGAGCTGGTTTTCATGCTTACAGGACTTACCCTCCTGCCACCCTATTCCCCCTTCTCATCAGCTCTGAGAAAGAGGATTTGAGGCACTCTGAGCTCAGCCAAACCCTGGCCAAAGGGTTAAATCTTGGGATTTAAATGCATAAAAAATAATGTTTTCATTGTAGTGTGAGTCATCAGTAATTCTATATTGTTTGTGTTCTGTTCATTGTGACCTTTCATCTCTGAATCCTTTTTTTGTTTCCCTTTCTTTCTCTTTCTCTTTCTCTCCATCTTTCCTCCCATCCGTCCTTGCTTGCTTGCTTCCTTCTTTTTGTTTTTCTCTCTCCCTTTATATCTCTCCTTTCTTTTTTCCTCTGTGTCTTATGAATCTGTGCCTCTGTAAAATCTGTCCAAATATTTACAAAAGGAAATGCTGGGTTGTGAAACTGAATTCAGAGAAAATGTTACACATGCTGAAGAAATGCATCCAGCACCGTTTCCAAATGTTCCCACATGCATTTTTGTCCTGTGTCTCAAGTGTTGAGGCTTGATGCTTCATATCTTTATTCAGGCAAAACTTGCACTGAAAAGGCAGCGAGATCCAGGCTGGGGTCTGTTCCAGTGGTGCCGTAATTCTGGAGTGCTTCCATTTGAGTTTGGCCATGGGTGACTGGTTAAAAAGCCTGAATAACCAGTGTGACTGGGTAACTGGTTTGTGCAATGGGCCCGTTCCAGGCCAGGGGTTATCATCACTTGTCACCAAGCCGGGACAAACTGGCATCGCTGTCAGGCAGAGCAGAAGCTCTGTGCAGCTCTGTCATCTCCAAAAAAACATCATCCAGGCTGCACTGGGAGACCCCTGGTCCCTGAAGGAGCCAGGACAGGTCTCAGGTCCTGCTGAGACCAAAAATAACCCACGCTCAGCTGTGCCATGAAGTCATTTTCCCAAGAAGTCCTTAATGCTCACACTCATGTCCTCATGTCCCCATGTCCTCATGTCCTCATGTCCTCGGACATGTTTTGGCAGAGGAGCAGGGAACTAAGCCCCGGGGATAAAGGGAGTCAGCAGTGGGTCCCATCTGCTCACAGAAAAGCGTCACCTCCCACCCCCACGCTGCCTGCTCATGTTTCTATTCTTGCCCTCACAAAGGCTTCGTGGCCCCGGTGCACACGGGGCTTGTTTGGGAGGAAGGGGTTAATTCTGTATTTCCTGGCTTTTGTTGGGGCAGGAAAACGAATCCTTCAGCAAGTCCTTCAAGTCGGTACCAGCTTCTAAAAGCCACTTCAGGCCTGTTTTGTCTTCTGCTTTCTTGCATTCTTACGGCAGGTTTATTTTAGAAAAGAAAACAAAAATAAAGCGAGGAAATAGCCAGCCCAGGATTGTGAGTGATTAAGTACACCCTGCCACATGCGATGAACTTTTTTCTTCCTGATTTACACCGGGTATAAACAAGACCAGATTCAAAAGTCTCCCAGTTACATAAGTGCATCGAAAAGCAATTACCATTGTTGTGGAGGTTTTAAATTCCCTTTGTGCAAAGGCCTCCGTAGGGTGTCATCACTGCCCTGGCTCGGAGCAGCCAAGGTACCTGGCCCAAGCACCTGGCTCATCGTCAATATTTGTGTGGTGCTGGTTAACATCATGATGAGAAGAGTGGATGTCACTGAGAGCACATTGTCCCTTGCCTGGGCAGGTGGCAGACCTAGAAATTTCTTTAAACTCGGGGAAAATTGAAGGTGCCGGACTTGGGGGAAAAAATATCTCTGTCTTTTAGATTTGTGGGGCACTGAGAGGGGTTTAGGACAAGGAGAGAAAAGCCTGTCAGTGCCACAGGGATACTTGTGAGCCAGGCAGGAGATGGAATAGATGCTCTTGATTCCCTTCCAGCCCAAACCATTCTGTGATTTCATCATTCTAAGGATGGCCCCAGTTCCTAATCCCACAGGAGTTCTCCACTGTGGCTGGACAGAGTCCTTGCCTCTCCTGTGCTCCTGCTAGGAGATGCCTTAAATCTCCCTCACATCACACATCACACTCCAAAGGAGAAAAGTGAAGCGATTCCTGGGTACAGACCCACAGAAAGCTCCGTGTCTGAGGTCCATTTCCTCAGGGAAAAATGAACACAGCCCTGTCTTGTGGCCATCTGTCATGCTGGCTTGTGCTGCAAGAAGTTGGCAAGGAATCCATCACGGAGAATTCCTGCTGTTCATCTCCTTAGAACAATCTGGGCAGGCTGGTGTTGGACAGATGATGTGCAAGGTCACCAGAGCTTGGTGCCACAGTGATATCACATCTTTTGAGGTGCTGGCTGGGAGCACATCCAAGGAGGACAGCTGGGTGCCAGCAGGGGTGAGGTCCCTGTGGTGGGACACGTGTCACCTGCCCAGCTGGTGGGTCCTGCGGGGTCCCTCTGCCAGTGGGTGCTGGTGTGATGGAGAGGAGTCCTTTCCCAGCACCCAAGTGTGTGAGCGTTCCTCCCGCAATCTGCTCCCAGCCCACTGCCAAAAGAACAACAATAAATAAATGGAACGAAAAGTGCAATCCTGTGTTTATTTTAAAGGAACGTTTTGAAATAACAGATTCACTTTGAGGCTGCAGTTCTGGCAGAAAAACCTACTGCTCAGCAGAGCAGAGACAATCCTGTGGGTGAGCCAGAGCTGGCACTCGCCCACCCGTGCCTTTGTCCGTGCCCCTCCTCCTGGACCCCCTTGGGAACACGGAAAACCCTGGAGATCTCAGTTAGACACAGAGCCTGGCTGGTCTGAGGTGGTCAAAGCCTGGGGGACAGAAAATGTGAGGAGTGATGGGTGGGAGCCTGGTGGGGCAGGAGGGGGGAGAGGAGCCCTGGAGTGAGGGGTGGGCGGGTGCAGAGGTCTCCTCCAAAAGGAGCAGCTGGACGGGGGGAAATGAAAACACAAAACTGCAGAATGGGGCGAGGAAGGAGCAGCTGGGAGCAGCAGGGCAGTGCTGGGGGGAAGAGGAATTGCTGGGGTGGGACAGGGTGCTGGGCAGCCAGCGGCCGGGAGGGCTGGGGACACACGGAGGGGACACGCGGAGGGGACACACGGAGGGGACACACAGAGCGGAGCAGGGGAAGTGGCAGCAGCGCTGACTGGAAGCCCTGAGTAAGAAACACCCCAGCAGCTCAGTGGAAGCCAGTCATCCACGGGAAAAAAAAAAAAAAAAAGAAAACTTTTGGGAAGTGCTGATGCACCGAAGAAGGGGGGAAAAAAAAGAGACCTCCCACCAGTGCCCTGCCGGTTACTGGGCAGCCCCGACCCCTGGGGGCGTTCTCAGTCGGGAAAAGTGAACTTTGCATGGGTCTGCTACGGTTTTTTCCATCTCCATGAAACACGATGGGAACGATTCTCAAATATGTGCTTACATTATAAATACATACACAAATATACGGGCACACATATATATTTATGTGTGGGTTTGTCTGTACATGTAGATATGCCTATGCATGAATACAAATATATGGATGTGTATGCTCGTTCCTTTATACATATATTTTAGGAGAATAATCACACCCTCATCCAAAGCTCGACATCCCCGCACTGCTGCTCCTTGGAATCTGTGGGAAAGGAGGGAGCAGCCAGTGCTGGGGGTGGAAGGAGAAAGCCAGCCCGGAGACGTGGGGCAGGGGACAGGGACAGCTGGCAGAGAGGGGACCCAGCAGAGCGCTCCTGTGCGGAGTGGTGGGCACAGAGTGGGGGAGTGTGAATGGGTGGGTGGATGAGAGGGTGTGGAAACACAGAATCATCAGCTCGGAAAACATCTCTAAGTTAATTGAGTACAACCGTTAAACCCCGCGTTTTGAGTGCCCCACTAAACCCCTTGGCCCCATGCACCATGCACACAATGGATGTGTGCATAGGTGATATTTCAGACAGTCACGGGTTGGTTTGGGTTGGAAGGAACCTGAAAGATCATCTTGTTCCA
>WAAE01014082.1:187769-203234 GCA_013400495.1 Nicator chloris | reverse complement strand
ATGTACATATATATTTAATATATTTTTACACATATATACACTTATCAATATATTTATATATATAATTATATATATATATTTATATTGGAGGGTTGTGTGTAGTACGGCCATGTCTGCACACGTCTGTGCGTGCACCCGTGTGCACACGCGTGGATAGGTGTGTATGGGTGTGGAAAGCTGTGTGTGTAGGTGTGTGTAGGTGTGTATGGGTGTGTAAAGCTGTGTGTATAGGTGTGTAAAGCTGTGTGTGTAGGTGTGTATAGGTGTGTGTACGTGTGTATGGGTGTGGAAAGCTGTGTGTGTAGGTGTGTGTAGGTGTGTACGGGTGTGGAAAGCTGTGTGTGTAGGTGTGTGTAGGTGTGTATAGGTGTGTAAAGCTGTGTGTATAGGTGTGTGTGTAGGTGTGTACGGGTGTGTAAAGCTGTGTGTGTAGGTGTGTGTATAGGTGTGTGTGTAGGTGTGTATCGGTGTGTAAAGCTGTGTGTAAAGCTGTGTGTGTAGGTGTGTGTATAGGTGTGTGTGTAGGTGTGTACGGGTGTGGAAAGCTGTGTGTGTAGGTGTGTGTATAGGTGTGTGTGTAGGTGTGTACGGGTGTGGAAAGCTGTGTGTGTAGGTGTGTGTATAGGTGTGTGTGTAGGTGTGTACGGGTGTGGAAAGCTGTGTGTGTAGGTGTGTGTATAGGTGTGTGTGTAGGTGTGTACGGGTGTGGAAAGCTGTGTGTGTAGGTGTGTGTATAGGTGTGTGTGTAGGTGTGTACGGGTGTGGAAAGCTGTGTGTGTAGGTGTGTGTATAGGTGTGTGTGTAGGTGTGTACGGGTGTGGAAAGCTGTGTGTGTAGGTGTGTGTATAGGTGTGTGTGTAGGTGTGTATAGGTGTGTAAAGCTGTGTGTGTAGGTGTGTGTAGGTGTGTATAGATGTGTAAAGCTGTGTAAAAGGGGGGTCACACACACACGCGTGCGCGCCCCCGCGGGCCCGCGCGCGCTCCCCGGCAGCCCCGCGGCGGATGACGTCACGCCGGCGGGGCCGGGCGCGCCCGCGCTGGCGCGCGGCCAGGGTGACGTCACCCATGGCGGCGCCAGCCTCCCCCCCCATTGGCACCACGTGACGCGGCCCCATTGAGAAAACGCCGTCCCGCCGGCGCGGCCCCATATAAGGGCGGGAGCGGCCGAGCGCGGCCGGGACACCGGGACACTCGGGGACAGCGGCACCTCCGCGCACACCGCCCTGCCCTCTGCCATCCCTTCGCTGCCCAGACATGGTCAACCTGCGGGTGTGCGCGCTGGAGTGCGAGGCGCTGCGGGGGCTGCTGCAGGAGCGCGGCGCGCAGTGCCTCGTCCTCGACTGCCGCTCCTTCTTCTCCTTCAACGCCGCGCACATCCGCGGCTCCTGCAACGTCCGCCTGAGCACCATCGTGCGGCGCCGCGCCAAGGGCGCCCTGGCTCTGGAGCACGTCGTGCCCAACGAGGAGCTCCGCGCCCGCCTGCGCCAGGGGCTCTTCCACACCGTGGTGCTGCTGGACGAGCGCAGCGCCGACCTGGAAGTGCCCAAGCGCGACAGCACCATGCTGCTGGCGCTCGGCACCCTCTGCAGGGAGGCCCGCGGCGCCCGCATCTGTTTCCTCAAGGGTGAGTGTCGCCGCGGGCACCGGGGGGGCCGGGCCGCGCAGCCCCGCTCGCTCCCCGGCCGCACGGCGCTCACCCCGCGCCCCTCTCTCCGCTCTGCCCCCGCAGGAGGTTACGAAGCCTTCGCGTCCGCCTGCTCCGAGCTCTGCACCAAGCCGGCCGCCCCCGCCGGGCTCAGCCTGCCCCTGAGCGCCAGCCCCGCGCCCGGCAGCGCCGATTCGGGCTGCAGCTCCTGCGGGACCCCGCTCTACGACCAGGTGAGCGCCGGGGGGAGCGGGCGGAGCCGCCGCCGCGCCGAGCGGGGAGCGGAGCGGGCGCTGCCGCGGAGCTCCGGGCGGGGGTGACCGGTGCCGTTCCTCTCTGTTGCAGGGCGGGCCCGTGGAAATCCTGCCGTTCCTGTACTTGGGAAGCGCCTATCACGCCTCCCGCAAGGACATGCTGGACGCTTTGGGGATCACGGCGCTGATCAATGTCTCTGCCAACTGCCCCAACCACTTTGAAGGGCACTACCAGTATAAAAGTATCCCCGTGGAGGACAACCACAAGGCAGATATCAGCTCCTGGTTCAACGAGGCGATCGATTTCATCGGTAAATGAGCTCTCTTTGCAGTCCGTGCTTTTTCTGGGTTAACGTGCCCTGGGAAGTGGCTTTTGGCATGGTTTTTCCCCAGTTAAACCTCCACTTGAGGTTGGGGAATAACATTCCACTGGGAAGGTACACTCGGGGAACATTTCCATTAGTTTAATTCTACTCACAGCCATAATCTTAGCTTCGTAAAGCTGTTTGAAATCTTGATTCAAGAGGCACTGGTCTTGCAGAAAAGAGTGAATTTAAGCGGATCAGTATTGAAGTAATCTTGCAAGACTGCTCAAGTGACCTGGAGGAGCTATTAGTATAATTGGAAATGGAGCTCAGAGTGAGAATAGCTGCTTTCCTCAGGACAAAGACTCCCTTTGTCTCAAAAGCTCCGGGTTGCACCTATTAGGCTAAGGAAGGGATGGATTAAAGAGATGTAAAACAGCAGTCTGTGCTTTTTCCCACCTCTGGAAGCAGTGAGACTTGTTTGCTCACCGTGTGCTTTGATTCTTTCAGACTCTGTGAAGAACGAGGGAGGAAGGGTCTTTGTGCACTGCCAGGCTGGCATTTCCCGCTCAGCCACCATCTGCCTTGCCTATCTCATGAGGACCAACAGAGTCAAACTGGACGAAGCCTTTGAGTTTGTCAAGCAGAGGAGAAGCATCATCTCCCCAAATTTCAGCTTCATGGGGCAGCTGCTGCAGTTCGAGTCGCAGGTCCTTGCCCCCAACTGCTCAGCAGAAGCCGGGAGCCCCGCGATGGCAGTGTTGGACAGAGGGGCATCGACCACCACGGTCTTCAACTTCCCCGTCTCCATCCCGGTTCACACCACGTCCAGTGCTTTAAACTACCTTCAGAGCCCCATCACTACTTCCCCCAGCTGCTGAAAAAGCGGGTGAAAAACGTGGCCAGGACTCAGACTTGCTGTCTCAGAGGTGCAATAACTACAGGGACAGTGTCACTTGTGTTTTGTGGGGAGTCGTTCGCGTGTCCCAGAACGGCGTCGTCAATGGAGAGGAGCTCGCCCAATGCCAGAGAAACCAGGTGTTTCTGCCTTCTCAACAAATGTCTGGATGTCTGCACTGAGATCAAAGGACACTGGCTCTTCCTGAGCTGTCCCTCCTTGTCTTCTGTCTGTCCTAAGCCTGCTCCATGTTTAGTAGCATGCTCACCAGTATTCCCATTCCTGGACACCTTGAGCAACACTGATGCTGTCCCCTTTTATATGACAGTCCTATTTATTTATTTTTACATTAGTGCATTGTTGTCGGGTTTTTTGTTCCTTTTTTTTTTGCCTTCACAAACGTAAAGTTTCATTTCTAGAGAAACCAAATACCTCAGCATTTTTTGGTACTATAATCCTGTGTGTATATCTGTCAGCTCTTCTTGTTTCCCAAGCACTGACATGAAAGCACCAGGCGAGTGCTTTTTTTTGAGTTGTCAAGGGTTGTATGTTTGCTGATTTATTTATGATGTGAAATAATATATTTCTTCTTACGAAGACATAGTTTTGTTACATGATTATAACTTTTTTTATACAAACGGAATAAATTATGATATTTCTATTCATCTGGATTACATATTCTTTAAAATACTGCATTGCACAGTCCCAGAACTCATGTGGAAGCCCCAGGGTGAAGAGCTGTAATTTTCAACTCTTCTGGCCTCGGGTCTTGACTGAGAAAAATGGGTTTAAACAACATAATTGACTAGAAACTACTGAAGGTTCTTAACCTGAGCTTTTCTTTGTCCCCACGTAATTGTGTGCAGTGGCAGGGAGCCAAGGCTGGCTTCTCAGCTGGGAGTGGATTTGGCTGCCCTGATGGCTGTAACAGTTGAAACCAGCTGAGACTTGGGCACTGGGCTACAGTGAATTTAAAATAGTCCTTCTCCTAAGAAGGAGGAATAACCTTGCTTATTCCTTGTTTGCTTTTAATGCTTGAAAGGTTAAGTCTAAAAATCAACCTGTTAGTAACAGATCTCTAAGGCTTGGCACAAACTTCCAGAGTGTTTTTCTTTTTCTGTCGCACCTCCTTAAATCCTTTTTGCAACTCAAACTGCCTCCTGATGCCTGGAGTGAGGTATTTGGCAGGCTGGGCTATCTCTGTAAACAAATCAAGGCATGACAAGGGATCAGATAACCAGCAACTCACTGATTTTTCTTTACCCAGACCCAAATAAATTCTTTCCTGCTGGAGATTATCACTAGAGTGACTTGGATCTGGCGTTTCTGTTGAGGCAATGAGGAGAGTTGATGTAGCACAGCCAAAGCCAGGCAGGGGAGCTCCAACAGCAGCTCTGGGCAGGAGCAGGGTGCTGGGCAGCAAAGGGTGCAGGGTTAACCCTGAGTCCTGGGACAGAACTGCACCTCTCCTGGGCTCTGTGGGGCAGGACAGCATCCCTGCTGTGATATCCCCTTCCCAGGGAAGCTGGTGTGTTTGGGATGCAGCTGGAAGCCTGAGATCCTAGGCAGGAACAGGGAGAGGGATGCTGAGGGAGCAGCAGGACTCTGCGTTTCCCATACTCACTCCAGAAGGCAGCCACCAGTTCTTGCATATCTGATATTCAAAGAGTCAGATCCAACTTTTGCCCAATCAAAAATGGTTTTGCCTGGGCACGCACAGCAGGTTATGACTGTAAAAACAAGGAGGTTAGGCAGGTGTGATCTTTGGTGTACAGGTGAGGGTCTTTGTGAGTATAAAGCAGCTGTGCTGTCGTCACGCAGCAAGATGAACAAAGCACCAGAAACTCCTGCTGCAGCCCTGCAAGTTACCTGGGGGATTAATGGTGCTAAAATCCAGGACTCTTCTCCTGGGAGAAGGTGCCCTTGAGGGACAGGATGATGCACTGCTGCCTCTGAAGTTCTTCCACGTGAGCTGCCCCTCCGAAGCAGCTCTGTCATCAGCACCGTGCGTCAGCCCGCACCGACTTTCAACCTGACACCAAGGGAGGAAAAAAAATGGAGCAGCTAAAAGAGGAGAGATCCCTGGGCACTGACAAGTGAAGCTAGAAACTCTTATTTTCTTGAAGTGTACCTGAACCTCAAAGTGAAGATCCTCCCCAAAACCTGTCCTGTGCTGCAAATCCTGCAAAACCCCTTTGTCCGCAGAAAATCCCTTGGCAGGTCGAACCTGCCATTGCTGTCCTGATTAAATATGCGAGACTGTCTCTGAATACATGAGCCTTTTTACACCTGCAGTAGAGGGTGGAACAAACTTTCACCATCAAAGCAAAGCTGAGCTTGTTCAGTGGAAAAATACAACCTTGGCAGCCCTGGCCATGCAACTGATAAAAAAAAATCCTGCCTGTTAATCGCAATTCAAACAGAAATCCGCTCCCTGACAGCCGCGGGAGCTTGTTTATGTGTTTCTTGGAACAATAAAACTCATTACCTGGCAGCAGGTCAGCTTTTATACCCTAAGCAGGCACCTGACAGAGGGGTGCAAAAGAGAGCTGCTTCAGCACAAAGCCTGCTGTGAGCAGCCAGCCCGGGCAGCAGGGCTGTGGTCCCAGCGAGCGCTTCCAGCTCTGACACCCGATGCCCTTTCCCAAGCCTTTATCGGGATCCTTCTGCTGTTCCCTGGAATCCGCCTCTGCCGCTGCCCAGTCTCAGGCTCCCGTGCTCCTTTCGTGGATGGGATCGCACCCAGACCCCAAACTGCTCCCGGTGTAAAGGGGAGGACGTGGGGGGAGAGAGATCAGAGTGAGGCTGCCAAATGTCACCTCAGGGGGACAGTTTTGGGGAGGTGGGTGGGATCAGCTGGGGGGTTTGCTGGGCAGGGAGCAGGATGGCTGGCAAGGTGAGGGCCAGGGGAGGAGGACGCCTTGGTGGCACAGCCAGGCTGAACTTTGTGGAAGAATCTTTACTTCCCACCCCTTATTTATTCTCCCAGCTCTGCTGCTTTGTTTGATTGGAATATTAAGGCACACAATTCACGCTGGTTTAGGGCTTTAAATTCCCATTTCTCTGCCTCCGACATGAGCTGGCTGTCCCCCCTGTGCTAGCAGGACTCGGCTGAGAGCATCCCGTGGAATCCAATCCCCAGAATCCTGGCACTCAGCAGGCGTGCGGGGCTTTCAGTTTGTATAAATCTGTAGCTCTCCAGTTGCATACATCCCCATGGAAACCACGAGGAGTTTCCCCTCGGCGAGGACGGCAGAAACATCACTTCCTGCTGCTGACAAACCAATTTGTCATGAAGTGATAAAAAGGCATGTTTTGTGTTTGCAGGAACTGGCTCCGGGCTTTGTTCCTCCCAAGCCAGAGGCTGCTCACCCACCCCGAAGGCAAACAATGGCCGTTGTGTGCCCTGCAGGGCAGCCGTGGGGGCACACAGCCGAGCCCTCCAGTCCCCAAAATGCCACCAAAACGCCCCAAATGGAACACAAGTCATGGCAGCACTTAGCACAGCGCCCACAGATGTGTCCCCACAGCCCAGGGGTGTCCCTGGCCAGCCCACACCACATGGGGACACCGCACAGGAGCCCTGTGTAATCCCCCCCAGCAAGATGCAATGCTCAGGGGACACAGCCTGCCCAGTTATCACATGACAAACAGACCCAGAGCTCCAGATTAGACGTGTCTTGGGTAATCCCCTTGTCTCAAAGCTTTTGCCTGTTGTAATCAGCACTGGAGAGGTGCAGGGCGTACTCAGGCTTAGGGACTATCCTGAATTAGTCACCCCAGGACCAGACTCGCAGGGCCACAAGGATGTGTGATGCCATTGCGTTGACAAAAAGAACATTACATCCAGATCACACACAGGCAAATCTTGTTGGCCTGGTTACCACCTGGGTTTTTTCCTCTGCCTGGCTCCAGGGTAGCAGAAAGGGCACTGAGAGTTGTTTGGAGGTGATGTTTAAGTGCAGCCCGTTCCCCTACTCCACAGTCACAGTGGGATGGGGAAGGAGAAAAGGTCGTGGTGTGTGACAGTCACAGTGTGGTGAGAAATCACCACACCTCAAACCCCATCTAAACCTCTTTCTTATCCTTTTTCTGGTCCAGCAGCAGTGTCTGTGACAGACTGTCAGTGCAGCCAGGGAGACTCTGCCCAGGGCTTTGGCTTCCCCAAATCTGCTCCCATTCAAGGCTGAAGAGAGCTTGAGAAAACAGTTAAAACACGGGCTCAAATCCACTCGTGCTGAAAGAACAAATTAGCTGTGAGATTTGTGCTGTATGTGGCTCCTCACAACACCCTTTACTACAGCACAGAGCCAGAGGCCACAGCTGATGGGAGGTGGCAGTTCAGGAGTGACATGGCCAAGGTGGGTCCTGCCAGCACCCATCAAGGGTGTGAAAGGTTAAATGAGACAAAGGTATTAAAGGAGAGATGGGGAGAGGCCAAATTTTCTGCCATTGCTGGGAGGACTTTGAGCTGCCTGAGGCTGTGGCCCTGGGACCCTGAGCACAACCTTGGAGAGATGAACCCAGGTACCTGAGGGGAAGCAGCTGAGTTGCTCTGCTGCTGGGCTGGGTGAAGGATTCCTGGTTTTGAGAGCTGTTTCCCACTCTTGGAAGTGCAGTTGCACAACCCTGTGCCTGTCTGGCGAGCAGTGCCAAGGTCCTACCTGGACCTGACACTGTTAGTCTGGCACAGAGCGAGTCGGCTCTGTTACTGTAAGAAAAACAGCCAAAAGCAGGGCAGAATGCAGCTTTGTTTTTTGTCTTTATATGGTGCGGGCAGCCTGCCCTCCAGGTGTGGCTTTGACTTCCTTTTTTCCCTCGCCGTGGGAGTTTTCACTCCCAGCGTTTTGCAGCTGCCCTGTGTGGCTGCTCTCCCCGCTGGCAGTGCCAGGCTGGCTGTGCTGAGCCACGAGAAGGGGCTGGGGGTGGCCGAGGGCCCGGGGAGGACGGGCTGGGGGTGGCCGGGGGCCCGGGGAGGACGGGCTGGGGGTGGCCGAGGGCCCGGGGAGGACGGGCTGGGGGTTTCCTCAGCGGGGTTCTCAAGCTGCAGCATTTGCATGCGTTTCCTGATGACTCTCCCTGGGCTTCCCCTCGCAGCCCTGGCACGAAGGGGAAGGGCTGAGGTCAGACACCGTGGGCAGCTCCCCTGCGGGCACAGGGGAGCTGTGGGTGAGCTCCAGGTGGGCGCTCAGAGGGGATGTGCTGCCGCTGGGGAGCTTGGAGCTGTCCCGGGAGCCAACAGAGAAGATGCTCGTGGATGTAGCGGGTGTATGGGAGCGGGGTGAGGCACGGTGAGCATCAGGAACCCCGTTAGATCTCACCCAGGTTTTGGTCGGTGCTCACCCTGGGTGAGTCAGGGCTGTGGGAACAGTAATTTCATCAGCCAGTTCATTCCGGTCTCCTCGTTGTCCACACCGTGTCGGGGCTATCACGAGGACCACAGAAAATGCTTTATTTCTCATCAAAAGGTTCTGTATGACACCAGCCCCTCTCAGATCAATAGGTTTCCATCCCTAAGCTATGGGCTGTGTTTAAAAATAAACTCCCGGAGGACTCTGATATGACGTCGTTACCTTCTAATTCAGTAACCAGTTGGCTACAAATTAACAGGTTCTTACTCTACAATGTATTTTTTTGAATTGCTGTCTGTCTCAGAGCCAAATCTGACTCCCACCTATACTCAAATAATGAACTACTGTGTCATTTTTAGACTTCAAATTTCTGAGCTAATTTAATTTTATTTGAAAGGAGGGTTTTTTTTTGTTCTCCAGCAGTTATGGTAGAGATGGCTAATGATGGCTTTTTTCAGGTCTTTTGCACGTTGGGAAGAAGTGTTTTATTTTCAGTATATTCTCAAAATTCTTGTCAAAACATCACCTATGGTAAAATTTTCACACATCAGCATCTTGTTCTTCTTTCAAATCTTGTTAAGGTTGTGTTAATTAGCAGCTGGGTCATAGCACCATGTGGTTTTAATGACAGGTTTTTCTAATTTAGGGCGGGTATAAACTGCATTAACTCTAACAGTCTTTCCTGGTACTCTGTAATACTTGCAAAGCAACTGGTAACTTCTGTCCTTTCTTGTCTTGTGCAATGAAATCTTGATGGTTGCAGAGATGTATTTCAGGGATTTTGGGGTGATAATTTAAAAATTGTATCAATTGTTTGCTGTCCCAAAGGCATGTCCAGTCTTCTCTCTGTGACAGGGACAGGACCCAGGGAAGGGCTGGAGCTGTGCCAGAGGAGGGTTGGGGTGGATTTCAGGGAAAGGTTCTTCCCCCAGAGGGTTCTGGCACTGCCCAGGCTCCCCAGGGAACCGGCATGGCCCCAGAGCTCCAGAAGAGCTTGGACAGCACTCCAGGGATGCCCAGGGTGGGATTTTGGGGCTGTGCAGGACCAGGAGCTGCACTGGATGATCCTGTGGGTCCCTTCCAGCTTAGAATATTCACTGATTGTAAGACTCCATCCTGCATACAAAATACAGGACAGAGAGAAGGGATCTCTGCTGCTGTTCAGTGATTTGAAGTGCCCGGCACTCCTTCCCATTAGCCAGAGACGCTGCGGTGTAAACAAGCAGCATAAGCTCCGTGGTTGGTGGGTCTTTCTGTTTTAATCACCTAGGTGCCGGTTTCAGTGTTACATTACAGGATGTTTTCTTGGTTTTGTTGTGAAAACAAAGCCTCGAGTCCTCCGGGTGTCAGCTGCGATAGCATCAGCCGTGAACTCGGGCTGTGTCTGGGCGCATGTGGCATTTCCCCCGTGTCACTGAGCTCTGCTGGGAGAGCAGGGCTCCTGCCTGACGGTCTGGGTGCCAGCCTGGAGGGGAAATTTGGCTCAGTTATACAGAAGGAATTGTTGCCTGGGAGGGTGGGCAGGCCCTGGCACAGGGTGCCCAGAGCAGCTGTGGCTGCCCCTGGATCCCTGGCAGTGCCCAAGGCCAGACTGGGTGCAGCTCTGAGCACCCTGGGATACTGGAAGGTGTCCCTGCTGTGGCAGGAGGTGGAATGAGATGATTTTTAAGGTCTCTTCCAAGCCAGGCCATTCTGTGCTCCTGTAACCATGTCTGTGTGATGGCCACTTCTCCCACTCTCAGCTCTGGGTGGGTCACACCTGGCACCTCAGGGCAGGAGATGACCACTAGAAACACCTTTAGATGACCTTTGGAACCACCTTTAGTCCTCACTGATGGCTGAGAATGAGGAACCCGAATGCTCAGGGCTTTCCAAGGTGCATAAACGCATCTGTAGCACCCACTGAGATTAGCGCAGGGTGAGCGGAACAGTCGAACTGCTCGAAATTGAAGCTCTCTTGGCTGCTGTAGCTTGGCTGGAGCCTCTGTTGCGTCACCAGGACGCTTTGAAGGATTTCTGGCTGCCCCGGGAGCTGTGCGAGGAGCCAGCTGAACAGCGGGATCGAACAATAGCTCCCACCCTTTCCTACTGACGGGAGGAACAGAAGGGAACAAAGCTGTTCGCAAGGAGAAAAAAAAAAATTAAAAAATCCTGTCTTTCTTTCGCTCTTCCGACTCCATTCGGAGATTTTCCTCCCTCAGGAAGCCGACAGACATCCCAGCGCTGAGCAACCCCCAGATTTCAGCACTTTTCCCTCGTTTCTCTCGATCCTTTAAACGCCTGTCTGCGGGCGCCAGTGGGGATGGGTGTTTATAACTCCTTTTGTTCCTCTGTTTACAGCTTCCCTTCCAGGCTTTCGGGGATGGCTGACGTCAGGATGCTCCATTTGGGCTCCTCGGTACTTTTATCTGGTGTTAATGCCTCCCATGAGCCGCAGGAATGTGGAGCGTGGGGAGAGGGGTCCCGGCGAGGGCAGCAGGGAGCCGGCAGCGCTCAGCGCGCTGCCCACCCTGCCAGGCGCCCATTGCCTTGCCGGGCAGCACCATGGTCATTTATGGCCTTGCGAGGGGAGGACCTGCCCCCTGGCACCCTGTCTGTCTGTCCTGGCAGCTGGCACAGCCCTGCCTGGCACCGCCAGCTGCTATTTTTAAGGCGCCCGGGCTGCATCCCAAGTATAGCGCGCTCTATTTCTGGTGCAAAACGATCTTCCCGGGTGGAGGGTGAGGGGATGTTTTTTGTGTGATGAAACTCATGGGTTCGGAGGCAGGGAGAGAGAGAAACAGCTGGGAACAACTGGAAAAGAGGCACGAGAAAAAGCAGGGAGAGCTGGTGGCCGTGAAGGTCTCGTCCAGAGGGAGGGCTCTGTTCTCCACTGCTCCTTGCCAATGGTTTGCTCATGGATCAGGAGTCAGAAGGGGCTTGGTCTCCAGCTGGGGTTTGTTGAGCTCGCTGGAGGGCTTTGCATTTGTTTGAAATGAGCTGCTGGGCAAGTTTGACATTCCAAAACATTTGAAGAGGCTGCAAGGGATGAAGAGGGATGCTAAATGCAGAGCTGTATACTCGCTGGTTGCTTTCCCCAGTTTTGGACCCGTTTCTCACTCCAGATCGACCAGATCTCAGGAGGAGCAGAATGCCATTTGTGCACCAGGGCTAAAAGAAATTCCTGGAAAGGATCAAAAGGAGTTACTGGTTTACTGCACACCCTGTAGTGATACCAAGAGGCCCCAAATAGCACTGCAGACCGCTTTAGAGAGGGGATGTGACATTCCTGAGGTAGCCACGGACAGCTCTGCTCCTGCCTCCAGGTGCTGGAGCAGATGGAGCAGACCCTGTGGGGCTGTTCACTACAGGAACCTATTCCCCAGGCAGCAAGGGATGTGCAGGGCCATGGGTTGGACTCCTCGTGGCCGTGGGTTCTGCCAGTGCAACGTCTGAAGTGTTTCCTCTTGTGACACACAGGTGGGCTGGTGGTGACACAGAGGCTTCTGAGAAGATAGGAAAGGATGTAAAAGAGTTTTCTTTAAGGTTTAAGAAGAATTTGCCATTCTTAACTTTTTCAGTGCCTTCTAAGGACCCAACCCTGCAATGACAAGTGGCAAAAAAAAGGTGACACTAATCATGGTGCTAATCCAAGTCCTGTCCCTGAAACCTGCTGTTCTCTTACCTCCACCCACCTGTGCACCAGGAAAGGCTTTCCTCAGCCATAAATTCCAAGTGGAAATAGCTGGTATTTCCAAAGCTGGCAGCTTTTTCTTTGTGATGTTCATTTGGAGGAATATTTAGTGGTTTTGAGACTGGATGAAATGTTTCTGACTTGTGTTCTCAGCTAGAGCCAGGCACTCATGTCCAGCTGGGTCCTTCAGGGAGAGAGTTCTCTGTTTTTAAGAGCTGTTTCCTGGGAGGTCTCCATCCCCAACAAACTGGTCCATGCTGAGCTGTGCAGTGCTGCAGGTGGATTTCTCCTGTCTCACAACAACCTGGGACACTCCTCTTCCAAGGACAGGTGCTGCACGTGGTGCCACAGCACTTCCAGCTATCAAACCTTTGCTCCTTATGGAAGGTGGAGGCACAGAAATGCAGAGGGGAGAGCAGCTGGGTGCAGGTGAAGCTGCAGAGCTGAGTGTTTGATGTCAGTGGATGAAGGATCCAGGCACTGCAGAGCCTGAAATCTGTCACGGTGCTTGCCCACGCCACTCACCAGCTCTGGCTGGTTTGTTGCTGCATTTCCCTCTTCCCCTGCTGGAGCCAGTTTCCATTCAGGACCACAGTTTAACCCTTGGTGAACAGGTACTAATCCTCCTTTGTTTTGCCCTTCTCATCATGACATAAGTGGAGATAAAATATCACCACATCACAAGTGGCACCAGCTGCTTTGGGCTGTTCTCCTTTCAACCTGGCTTTCTACCAAATCACCAGCCCTGGAGATCTCAATTTCCTCACCCTCCTCCACCTCCCCTCCATCCAGGGTCTCTGAAAGGTAGCTAAAGACAGGAGAAATGGCTTTGCAAGGAGTGTGGTGGCAGCTGAGCTGCCACTTGTCACGGCCAAAGGCACGGGTGGTGTTTGCAGGGGGCTGTGCTGTCTGTCCCCTTGCCTGGTGGCTGTTGTGATCTGTTTATCCTCTCCCTGAGCTGTAGGAACTGCTGTTCCCTCCTGCTGCAGGGCTCAGGAGAGGCGCTGGAGCTCACTGGTTCTAAAAAGTGGTGGCCCAGCTGCTGTGCTGAGCACTCTGTGGGAGCAGCTTTGCATCCGGGGGTGCAGAGCCTGTGTGGGGAGCGTGGGTGCCACTCTCTCTGCAGATGAGCAGGTGGTGCCCGTGCCAGCAGCCTTCAGGGAGGCTCAGGGCTGACCTTATCCCGCCCAGCTGACAGGAGGGTGCAGGCAGGTGGGAGTCGGGCTCTTCTGCCAGGGGACAGGTGACATGGGACAATAGGAAATGGCCTGAAGTTGTGCCAGAAGAGGCTCAGGTTGGACAGCAGCAGGAATTTCTCCATGGAAAGGGTGCTCAGGCCTTGCAAGTGCCCAGGGAGGTTTGGAGTGCCCATCCCTGGAGGTGTCCAAGGAGGAGCTGGAGGTGGCACTCAGTGCTCTGGGCTGGGGACAAGGTTGGGGCACAGGCTGGATTTGATCTTCAGTGATTCCTGGATCACTGCCTGCCCAGGAGCTGGTTGCTGGCTCCTTCCTCCCCCTGCACATGGGGGTGTGTGTGTGTGGGACCCCTCAGCCTCCTCCTGCTGCCTATATAGACAAATTGCCCATGTCAGACCCCTGCCCACCCACCCCTCTGCAAGGGTGCAGCAGGTGGGAGAGGAACCAGCTGGGTGTGTTGGACTTCTCCTCTCACAGAAAGGTGGAGGAGATGCTCACCAACAGCCAGGGCCACCCTTGGAGGTGTTGGCTGTGCCAGAAACCCCTGACACGACCCGTGGGGGCTTTACAAGACCTTTGGCCACATCTCTGGGAGCAGCACGAGCACCCCCGGCCTCTCTTTAGCTCGCCATCAGCACCGGGGAGCAGCTGGATGCCTGGATCCCTGCATCTCCTTTCCCTCCCCGTTCCCCCCTGGAGAAGGGGCCGTGTTTGTGGGGCTGAGCACACAGGATCCCTGCAGCAGAGGGGCTGTGTGAGCCTTGCTGCCCAGCGCTGACGTCGGTGCTGCAGGAAGGAACAGCGAGTTCCTGAGGGGACATTCCTGCCATAGCTCTGCGGGCCGTCCCCTCCCCGCTCCCCATCTCCAGAGGCTGTTATTGAAAACCATTTCCATGGCACCTTTCCAGGCCTGTATTCCTTTTCACACGCCACGGGTGGAAGCAAACCCCCCTCCCTGCCCCGGAGCCTGCATCCAGAGCCTTCTCCCAGTGGCTGTACTTTTCCAGAATGTGCAGGACGGAGCCCCAGGGCTTCCTTGAGGGCTCCTGGAAAGCAGGAGGGAGGCACAGGATGGTGCCTGAACACAGGTTCCCCGCAAGTAAAAGCATCCATGTCCTTGTGCCTTCACGCCTCTTGCTGCTCCTTAACTGCTGATTAAGGTCTAATGAATGTCCAGAGATTGCTTTTATAGAAATTACTTTAAAAAAAGTAAAAAAAAAAAAAAAAATCTGTTGCTCAGTTTTCAGTCTGCAAATATTCTCCTTTTTGCAGCATTTTTCATTTACTTTGCAAGACCACAGATGACTTTTTTGGCCAGCTGTACTTCAGCAGCTGTAGGAAAGTCAGAGAGGGGGGAGTGTGCTCATCCCTGCCCCATCTGCCTGGTGGGGCCAGGTCTGGCCCTGCCAGCTCACTGCAGCACTGGGGTGATGAGGCTGATCTCTGCATCTGAGTATTTCTGCCCTAGATAGCCACAGCCCTGAGCTGTCTGAGGGATTTTTACCCACACAACACACACCAGGTCCCTCTGAAATGCAGCGCTTGAGGCTGAAACTGAAAGTTCGGAGAGAATTAGTCACTGCTGTACCCTGGAAACGTTGGCAAAAACCGGCCTCAAACATGAAGGGGAGGGTTTTGCAATCCCAGCAGCAGCCCTGCGCTCCTCCTGACACACAGGGAGCACCCCAGCCCCTTCCTCCTGCCCCAGGCGTCCCACAGTGGTGGCAGTGGGGTGATGAGGGCCTGGGGGCACGGCCCAGCACCCTCCTCTGCATCGGTCCCAACCAGTTTGGGGGTCTGTGTTGTGTCTGCCTTGTGAAAAGGCAAATGCAGCCCTGAGCGCTTTGGGTGACAGGGTTTGGGTCCCCACAGGGTACCAGACCCGTGGGAATGCTCTCTGCCCACAGTGCTGCCAGTCTCGGAGAATTCCAGAATCTTTTAGGTTGGAAGAGAGCTCCAAGTCCAAGCTGTGATCCCCACCTTGTCCCCAGCCCAGAGCACTGAGTGCCACCTCCAGCCCTTCCTGGGACACTCCAGGGATGGGCATCCAAACCTCCCTGGGCACTTCCAAGGCCTGAGCACCCTTTCCATGGAGAAATTCCTGCTGCTGTCCAAGCTGAGCCTGCCCTGGCCCAGCCTGAGG